>JACDJE010000011.1:1711304-2186420 GCA_016647715.1 Pavo muticus | reverse complement strand
GGTCGCTCCGCGCGGGGCTCGGGGCGGGCGGAGGCGGAGCGCCCCGCGGGAGAGCCTTGCGCGCGGCGGTCCCGGGGGGCCGTGGGTGCCGCGCTTGGCCACGGTCCGTGCGAGGTGCGCAGGTGCGGGGTGGGCGCCCACCTGTGCTTTCGAGAGGGCGCGGTGGGAAGGCTTGCACGAGCTGGGAGCGCGCTGTGCGCCAGTCCTCTGTTCTCGGCTTGTCTGCTCCGGAGTGCCGGAATTTCTAATGTCAATAATGTTTTCGCGTTTTGTTTTTCCCATGCAGTTGTTTAGTCTCGGGACAGACCTGCACTGATGTCTTTCTGGTGGGGAGGAATGGTATGCATCCATCCGGCCACCTTTGGCCACAGCTCTTCAAAGTTACCCCGAACTCGTGCAAAACCTCCAGTGGGGACTGTCAGTGTGCCCGCACCAGCTGTCCCTCCCCACTCACACTCCTCCACACCTCCAAACCTGAAAGCCAGGCCTCATTTTGAGCAGTCTAATGCGTGACCGATCCCCATTCAGCAAGGAGTTTGGTTGTCAGATGTGTTCCTGCCCTATTTCAGTGCTAATGAGAACTGAGAAGTGACACCGAGGAGCAAAGCCCCTTCCTGTTCCCTGCGCTGCCCTCATGTGCGTTCTCATCTCTCAAGCCATGCATGTACCCAAACAATCTGCGATGCCAACAGGCCTGGGGGATGTATGCAACAGCTGTGGCTGCAGCTCAGCTGGGCTGGTTCCCAGACCCCAAAAGTGGAGTGGCAGCAATGCCATTCCCAGCCCTTCCATCTGTCCTAGATGAAAGAGGGGATCCTGTCCTTCTCTCACACCCAGCATCCCAATCACTGCTTCCCTGTGGCTGAGATCACTCCCATGGCTTTTTCCTCAAATCCCCACCACTGCAGGCGATGCCCTGCAGCCACAGAAGCTGTGCTCTCCAGCCTGAGTGGCACAGCCACCTTCAGGCCAGGGAACGGGGACACTTTGTCCCATTGACGGGGCACAGTATCACAGCAGTCAGCTCTGTGCTCTGCATGCCTCCATGGGAAACTTATGGGATTGTCAGGGCTTGGAATGCTGGAATGAATAACTGAGCCCCTTCCAAGGAGCATAGCAGAGTCTGCCTCCCTGGGAGCAAAGTGAAATGCAGAAGTGGACTAGTGAAATACAAATTGGAATGGAACAAAATGGAACAGAGTAGAGTAGAATAGTTCCATTGGAAGGGACTTTCCAAAGATCATTGAATCCAACAGGCTGACCTCCTTAGCACTAACCAAAAATTAAAGCACATTAATGAGGGTGTTGTCCAAATGCCTCTTGAACGCCGACATGCATGGGCCAACAACCACCTCCGTTGTCCCCTGAAGGGAACGCTGCTGTTGGCTCTCTCAAGTCACCGCAAGACAAACTGGGCTGCCCTTGGGAGCCATGCTGCTGGTAGGCACTGCAGCCCCTAAAGCCATCCAGGGGCACTGACCTGCTGGTACCTGCAGAGCGAGGCGGCTGCAGTTCTTTGTTGGCAAATGTGTTGGCTGCTCCGAAAGTAATGCCTCCTGTTTATTTCTATGGAAAATATAAAAGATACAAAAACCACAACGAACACTGTTGGATAGAGCAAATTCTCAGCTACAAAACACTATTTTTTCATCATAGTCACCACCATTAGCAGTGCATTTTTGCCAGCAGTGAACAACAGCCTGCACACTGCACTCGTAAAAATCTGCACCAGCTGAGGCGACGCGCTGTCACCACTGCTGAAAAGCAGCACTCACCACTTCACTGTGCTCACATCCACTGTTTGGTCTCCATAAATGTTCAGCAGGACTTGATAAATGTCAATGGGTGCATTTTTTTCTGCGTGGAGGAATTCAATTCCACCCCTTTTCTCCATATGCCCCTCCGTGTCAGACACCATTTTGTCTGCCCCTCTGCAGTCTCAGACAAGAAATAAATTGTTTTCCAGCTGTTAGGGTAAGCAGTTATGAAACAAAGTTGCCAAAGGTAACTTTGGATTCTTCAGTGCTAGGCATGCTTTTATTAAGACCAAATATATTTTGAAAGAAATTTTCTTTATCATAGGCAGATAAATACATTATCTGCTATGCCTAGCACTTACGTCCCCTCCATTTCTCTAAAAAGTTCCTTTCCACTTGGAGCTTTATTTCTTACCCACTGAAAGCTGTGCTGATTCTCTAGATTGCTGCAGCTGTAGCTGCCTTACGTCTGCGTTGGCTGGCTTTGTAACCAGCTACCCAGTTTGTCACTTTTAGGATCAGGGCACACTTTTTATTGTGCCTTGACCGGTAAAAACTGGATCAGTGATCAAGCTAAGTCTCCCCAGGGAATGAACACAGCAGCGTGGCTGAAGGGAAGGGTTTGTATTTCATCTGCCTGCTGGCTGATGGTTGTTTCACCCGTGTGAGATCACAGCCCAAGGAGACTCCTGTCTGCAGCTGGGACCTGGGTGTGACGTATTTTCATCACCACCGTTGTGGGTGATGTGTGATGTGACAGCCCCACCAAGCTAAAATTCATCTGGGACCCATGTGAGTGTCGCATGAGTTGTGGCTGCCCTGAGCAGAGCTTACAGAACTGCTTGTGCCTCATGGAAAAAAAAAATAAATTGAAGAACATTATTTTGAAAAGCAATTTTGCTAGTAAGATTTATGGCACGACAGATTTAAGAGGGTTGTTTTCTGTTTGCTCACAAACACTGCAAAACTAATGCAAGTGTCCCCTGTTCCTGTCGTAACGCTAATGCTGTACTCGTGCCTGGGCTGCTGTGCTCCCAGAATTGTTCTTTCTGGTAATTAACAAAACCCACAAACCTCACCCAGTGCTTTCTCTTGATTTTAGGACCCTCCCTTCAGTTTTTCTCCACACACACTCTGTTTGACTGACTTCCTACCACAGGGCAGGGAGAAGCACAGACAGTTCTCACCCAAGCAAGGCTCTCTGCAGCCATCCTGCCTCACTTGCTGCTCAGGCCTCACCCCACATGGGATGCACTTCAGCTCCCAGCCCATCACACTGCCATGAAAAGCTGCTTTGGACTGGCTCAGAGCTCAGAGCCCAGTTCCCTTGCTCTTTCATCTATAGTAACTATGGTTTGGTGGCCCATCTGTCAGCAGCCTCTAATCTGTTGGGATAAGTGAGATGAGGCTTTCTTCCTCCTCCAGAAGGGGTTTTGTGTGCTCCGAGTCCCACTGCAAATACACAATAGAAGCTAAAATGGTTCTTCCAAAAACAATGTCAATCTGCAGTCTTGGTCTCATAAGCATCTCTGAAATTTTGTGCTTAAAAAGACAGTGATTAAGGCTACAAATGAAAGCATAGATTACTTAATACAACAGAATGAATTTTTAATTTCCAGCTAAAAAACAGACCCTCAGTACTTTGATATCAAGGACTTTGAGGCTTCAAAAGCCTGAGCCTTTGGATCCTGGGACAAAAGAGACCTTAAACAAGGTCTGGCTGTTTTCCTGTTGGTTCACTCATGCTGCCAGCATCTATCAATAGGAAAGTCATGGTTTGCTGCACTTTCCAAACAGGAATTATTGTTCATAGTAATCCCAACATCTACCAGAGAGGAACTTCCTGCATCGTGTTTCTGTACAAGCTGGTACTGCTCCGTGGTAGGTGCTGCTACTCGGAGGAAAGCTCCAGATCCAGACACACGCAGGTCTGGTCAGTGCCACAGAGCAGCCAACACAGACACACTTGAGGTTTTTCCTTGGCTTGGGCACCATCCCACAGCATGCTCAACAGAAGATCATAGGACTTTGGGACCACAGGAGCCCAAGAAAAAGACAACTCACCCCTCCCTGGGATGCACTATCACCCTCCTCCACAATTTATTTCAATAATATCACACACAGTGGAATACAAAGCTGATGATCAATCTCATAACCATATTAATACACTCCAGGGTGTATTTTATAGGGCCATTAATATACTACTTAGGTGGTTAAAGTCACCCACAGCATCAATTAATGGCACCATAAAGCATGCTCTGTCATATCTCATGGCTTAAATAACACTCAGCAGGCTGGGCAGGGGGGACGTGGCTGCACTTGTTGGCTGCAATGCAAGGTATCTGACCACCTGGCTGTGGGCACAGGTGTCCTGAAGATAGCCTGAAATCTGCACTCATTTTAAGAAGCAAGATTTAAAAAAACCAAAAACCTCCCCAGTTAAGAAGCACAGATCTGATTAACTCTCACTGGTATTGTGCTCCTGAGTTGAACAGCTTCTTTCAGGCATACCTTCCCTACAGAAGCCATAGCTGTTCCAGGATGTGATTGCTGTGGGTGCGGCTTTTTGGCACGGATGGAGTCAGTCTGTTCCCAGCCTTGTGGAGCTCGAGGAGTCCAGAGCGGAGGGGATAGGGCACAGCCTGTTGGTTATATTAAGGATCAGATTTACTTTGCAGGGGAGGCTGAGCCTGCCACGTTTTAACTTTCCAAAAGATAACTGAAGGAAACCTCCACACAGTATTTGGGGCAGCGGAGGTCTGGGTCGTGTAGGAGCATTTACCACTAGTATTTTCAAAATGGAAAAAACTTGACTTTTTTAGTCTTTCTTGTCTACGATCTCTTCACAGAAGGAGTGAGTTCCTGCCCCTGGTCTGGTACATATTAAGTTTTACCACTTCGCATTCTTCCCTGGGAATTTTTCTTTTGCTGTTTTAATGGGCCCACATGAGTTGAGAGGGACTTTTCTGTAGACAATAGCTTTACCACACTATCCTAGTTCGTCTGTGCCAGCTGATAAACTTCCCTCTTTCTGCTTCTACTGATGGAAAAGGAGAAGGGCTACCTCTGATTTGTGCTGTTGGAAGTCAACACAACTGTCCAGGACCCCAAGAGTCCCATCCTGTCCTCCTTTATTCTCCCTTCCTTCTGCAGATACACAGTGAGCCTCTTTGCATCTTCAAACTCACTGCCAGCTTTGCTGAGGCAAAAGAGACAATATTCCTTGTTCTTCCACTGCTTGGTACACACTACCTCCCTGTCCCATTCTCTCTAGCACCCATTTTCTCCATGCATCTTCATTGCTTAAAATCTATTATTCTTTTCCTCTTTAAAATGCTGAAAGCTACTGGGAGACAGCTAAGTTAGGAAAGGCTTCTGCTGTAAGTCTTTACAGTACCATAAGTTCACATCTTCAGTACTGTGTTCTGTGTTGGGCCCCTCACTGTGTCCAGTGAAAGGCAACTAAGCTGGTGAGGGACTGGAGCACAAGTCTTATGGGGAACGGCTGAGGGAACTGGGATGGTTCGGTGTGGAGAAGAGGAGGCTCATAGGGGACCTTATTGTCTCTATGACTGCCTGAAGTCACAATAAGGCACAGCAACAGAACATGCAGAGGGTTTGGGGAGGAATTCCTCCAGAGCAGTATGGACGCATTCTTCCTTCAGCAGTGCTAAGCAGCTGGGAGGTCACAGCTGTACTTCTGGCAAAAGCCACAGCAGGCGAGGCAGCAGCACAGCCCTGATCCTGCAGCCATCTGGGGAACGGCTTTGCTTTGCTCTCATGAGAGTGATTTACAGGCATCAGACAAGCCACATGTGTAAGGCTGAGCACACACATAAATGTTCTCAGAAGCAGAGCCAATTAACACACCACAGATATCATTCAGTGATTTGGAAGATATACAACCCATCTCGCTTTTTGAAGCACAAGAATTCATCGCAGTGTCTGATGTTGTGTCTTCACAGAAACGTCCCTGATCAATTTACTGCTTGCCGGTCCTGCAAAAGCAATGTCACGCTGAAGCAGCACCTACTTCACACAGAAGCTTGATCCAAGAAAAGCAGCATCTTGGATATGAGGCACCACCCCTACAGTGCCTTACCCTCTCTGGAAAGATTACCATCATCATTACTATTTATATAAAATAAAGGCCAGAAGCCTCAGCCGGGATGGACGGCTCCCAGGTCTGACTCTGCTGAACATCAAGGGAGACACTCTTCTTCTCCAAGCAGCTCCAAAGAGGGACTCAGGGCCTGGGAGCAGGTCAGTGGCAGTTGGGATTAGGATTCCTGACTCCCTGCCTAGCGTCCTAATATTAGCTTGCATTGTCTCCCAGACTGTCTCGTAATTCTTTCACATGAACCACAGGCCTGAATTAGCATGTCTCGCTGCAAAATCTGCCAGATCGTCCCGCGCACTAAATTAACCAGGGGCTGAGCAAACATCATGGGAACAGCTCTTGTATATTGTATGTGGGCTAAGTCTTTCCTGCAGTGTTGTTTGCTCTGTATTTTCCTAGCATCATCATGGAAGTATGATGGGCTGAGGGGCTGGCTGTACGCTCCCTCCTGCTGCAGCCTTTCATTTCTCTGCAGCCCTGGAGATTAATCCTGGCTTGGCAGCAGCACTAACAAACCAACTCCAGTTGGGTGTCAAATGAGACAGTGAGCAGCAGCACAAGGGCTTGTATGAGCAGCAAGCAGCCCGTCCTCATGGCACATGCTGGCATCCTTCATGTGATATTTACAAGCTTCCTCCCTTGCTCCACATTCGGTGTGACAATGGGCTTTCCTCTGCCATGTGAGCATCTTATCTTATGGTATCTTAATGAAAGTTTCAACCTCCTCTTGTGGAGAAAATCTAGCTTCCCACTGCCAGTAAGGTTTGAATGACCAGATATGGGGAAAATGGTGCAAAGCCCACAAAGTTCACTGTTCTCTTCCACAAGTGAGGACATGCAGGCTCAGAACATGAGCAGGGCTGGACCATGAGGAGAGGGTGGAATGTTCAAGATGGCCTGCATAGTCCTCTGGACTCTGCCCTTGCACAGCTGCTAAGCCATGAGACTGGAAGATGCGTGGGGCCTTGGGCAGGAGCAGAATGACAAGTGACTCGTTGAACACCATCGCTTCCTGGCAGCAGGATCAGCACAGTCAGTTGTGACATCTGAGTCACATCCCTGGGTGGCTCCAAGAGGAAGCAGCTCCACCTTCCTGCTCTGCCCAGCCCAGATCCAGGCACCCGCAGCACTGCCAGACCTGTCATGGAAGAAATTTGAGTTCTGTCCCCATCAGGCAACAGGAACAGCTCAGCTCCAAGTGCTCAGCCCTCAGCATGAGATCTCAGAGGCTTTCCACAATCCAAGGCTGCTCAAAACCCCACACAAGAAACACATCTATATAGCACCACAAAGATGATGAAGATCGCCTCGCATATATCCATGTATGCCAATAGTCACATCTCAGCACTGTTAGGCTCATTTCTTTTTTTACTGCTGTAGAAGTCTTAACACTTCTGACTTGCATCAAGTGAGCTTTTATTTGAAGATCTGGATCCATGGAAACAGAACTACATCACAGAGCAGCAAGTGGTTCACTCCGTAGAGGACCAGAGCTGGGAGAAAGCTCATCAGAGATAACCTTGCACGAGATGTTGGTGCCTGCTCTTATGAGATGTTGCTCCTTGATTACTCTTTGTAGGCAACATGCAAAGCAAAAAATTGTCCTTGCATTTCTAATGTGCTGGTTATAAAGCTGCTCCTAAAGTACATGGCTCTGTTTTCCATCTCCTCTGTGTGTCGCCAGGCCCTATGTACAGCTCTACTGGCTGGAGATGAGTCACATTCATCCTCCACAGTATGACAGAGATTAGACTCAAGGCAGAGTGGAAGGTTTGCTTTGGACAAGGTCCAATTTCAGCATGTCGATAACTTAGGAAAACACATTGCTCTCCAACCAAGCAAGTTTCAGTTCCTAGATGATTCAGCAGCAGCTCTACAAGGAAATATGGATGTGAAAAGTCCCCCTAGGAATTCCCGCAAAATTCTTCATTAAAATAAAATGCCTTGGGCCCAGCAATTGGATGGAACCTGGGAGATGAGAATCGTGCTTTCATGTCTGCAGAGACTCCTAAGTGCTGGGAAATTTTTAGTGGAGTTTCAGGGCAGGAGAGGAAAAAAATGTTATGGGTAAGAAGGCAGAAACCAGAGGGCTGAGCAGTAGAAAGAAGGGATATGCAGCCCTGGGTTTGGATCCAACTCTTTGCATGGGCTGTGACTCTGTGGTCACTAAAAGCAGGAAAATATTGTGAGCAGGTAAGGGGAAAGTTGCAGTGAGAAACCTTTAAAAGCCACATATGCAGAAGGCAGCCTGCAAAATGTGAAGAGGCAAAGACAGCTCCAAAGCCCATCTGAGCACTTTGGGTTTTGGATGAGATCCACAACTACAAAAAAGAAGATAATAAAAGGAAATATAAAAAGCACCAAAGAACTGCCTGACGCGAATTAATTTCTGAAAGGGCATGGCAAGCCAAAGATGAAATATTCATCTCCTCATCTGTTCTGACCTCTTCCAATTCATTATCCTGATGTTAACTTCAGCACCACACTTAGCTTCTGCCTGCATGCAAAGTCAGCAGAGATCAGCCAGCCCTTGCTCAAGGTGTAAGGGCTTTTCTGAACACATTTCAACAGCAGACATAATGGAGGGGACTGAGAGCTATCAAACCACTGCAGCAGCATGAAGTTACTTCAATGAGTGTCTCTGGGCAAACTGCCGCATGCTTGGAAACACTTTCCAAGAGATGGCACAGCCCTGCTCCCCTCTTTCATCATCAGACCATAACAGCCACTTGACCCGCTGTGCCCAAGAGAGCTGTGCAAGGGTGGATAGTACCTTCTGAGCGCACCCCTGCAGAGCAACATTCTCTCATTGTGAAGTTCTCCAGCTCATGCTTTGCAGAGTTCATGCTCACCTACACGCAGCCTTTGGGGACTCCATCATCAGTTCCATAAAGGAAATCCATTTACGTTTCCCTGTGCAGCAGAGCTGATCCTCCACCCTCCAGGAGTCCCACCGTGGCTCCCAGCAGCCAGGGCTGGCCACGGTGCTCAGCTGCTTGGAACCCCCCACACTTCCCACTTCCAGGCTCTAATTGCTGCTCAGCCCTGACATTTCAAAGGGTGCCATTTCATTCTCTCATTTGTGTAGAGCTTCCTTGTTTTTTTTGCTCACTGCCACCTCTTCCCCAGAGCCCTCACTAGTGAATGCAGCATGCTGATGACCTCTCCATTATAAATAGTTTAATATTTTTAAATAAATACAGGCTGGTGCTATGGTTGTGTGGGTATTTCATCCAGCCTGCAGCACAAAGAGCTAGATCTGACAGAGGCAACCACTGCTTTATTTGTCTTGCTGCTGCTTATTCACCAGAGAAAGCAAGGAGAAGGGGCCAGCACCCCCATCTAGCAGTGTACAGCAGTGGAAGTCTTATTATAAATGCATCACAAGGAGCAGCTCCTCATCACAGTGCAGCAGATGGAGGCAATAAGGAGAAAACTTTCTGGTTGTTATCCAGTTACTTGAGATCTACAGCACTGCAGAACTGTTAGTGAGCCACAGAGTGAATCAGAGGAAGGTGCATGGGGGGGGTTCTCCTATATGGGTTTCCTCTGCACTGCAACAGAATGAACACATTAGCTTGACATTTAGTTGATATAATTTATTCCTAATATGGGTGCAAAATGCATTCTGAGCAGTGGTATTAAAAATCAGAAGCCAAGCCAAACGTGACAATGAAGAGAGGAAAAGAGCCCACATTCAGGTCAGATTTTGCAATATGTTGGATTTTTCAGCCCAATAACTTTTATTGTCCTGATTTCCCTTCCTTCCTTCTGTGTGTATGCAGATGTACTACACAGATCACGGTGGGTTCCATACAGACATGTTTGTCCCTCACAGGCATCTTCCTACATAGCAAAAGGCTCACAGAGCTCACCCAAATGGTACCCAGGGACTGTGCTTGCTCCCAGGTGGCACAATGCCAGTCCTGATGCTCCTCATCTTCCATTCCCAGCCCACGACTTCACCAAAGCACGGGGTCCGCTGCCAGCCGAGTCATTTACAGCAATAAAACCCATCCCTGTGGACAAGGAGGAGCAGCAATAGCTGATACCAGCTGCTCTCCAAGTGTTCTCACCAAGAAGGGTGCTCCTGGGCTTAAAATGCATCTCCCAGAGCTGAGAAACCTTAACCCTGCTGTCACACACCTCTGAGCCTTGGGCAGGCCCAGGCTGCAGTGCTGCAGTTAGGAGCAGCAGGGTACATGGGTGCCCTCCCAGGGAGCCTGAGTAGGCATGGGAGCAGCAAAAGCTCTGCTACCCCCAGACTCACAGCAAACAGATGTGTAGCAAAAAGTCTCTCAACCAATTTTCTTTGCAGAGAGCAACGCTAAACCTGCCTCAGCCTGAGAGCTCAACTCAGGACAGCAGACGTGTAATTACATAATTGCCAGTAAATCGCGTTATTTATTAAAGTGCTTTGCATAGTACAGCAGTCTTCAGAGGAGGCAATCCCAGCCATGGGCAGGTCCCCCCACGCCACCCTGCCTGTCAGACCAGCTCCTGGGGAGGTGACAGCCTTGGGGACATGTGGGTGCCCACAGCCCCCGCGCCGCCCTCTCCTCTGCTTCCCAATGGCTGAGCACTCGCGTTAGTCCTGGTTCGCTGAGTGCCTGAATGGCGATTCTATTATGTAAGAGATGTGCATGCACATACACATGTGTATGTACACACAGAGCCCTGTGGAGTTAACCTACCCTGCAAGACAGGGTGGGAATAAGTGCTGTGTTATTAACTTCTGGGAAAAAATAACTCAGAGCATTGGCTAAGAAAGGGACAACGACCATAAACCATCTTCTCCACAGTTCCTGAACTGCAGTTCACAAAACATTACGTTCCTAATTATAAAACCAGAAAGCTTTAATGTCAGAAGTGGCTTTTGAGACAAAGCATAGGTCTTTCTGCTCATTAAAATACACACTGCATATAACTTCTTTGCCCTTAATTGTGAGCTTTAAGGTTTTTCCACAGGTAGGTAGATAATTGGCACAGATCTCTCCCATCGCACAGCTCTTGCAGCACTGCTGGTCTGGCTGCACTGCAGGTGGATGCTGCTTTTCCTGAAGTCCCCTTGGGGACCACAGCTGTGGGTCCCCTTGTGCAGAGCACAACTCGCTGGAAAGCTACATCCCAGCTCTGGGCAGCTCTTGGGCACGGGGCAATTCACCTCCACCCTGGATCCAGTCCACCAGCCCCAGGGAAGATGCTCCTTAATATCATTCATACCACTTGTACTCAGCACTGCAGCTCAAGGCACATCTCATTTGAAAAGTGAAGACTTTCTGTGAGTTATTTCCCACTGAAAGAAAAGCAATAGGGTTCTTCACCCAGATTTATTCACTAAGGCTGAATAAGGCTTAACACCAAGATTACCTGCCTTCCAGCCATGCTTCACTGACAAACAATCCCCTTTCCATTTGTGTTTAAGATGCAAATTCATTAAGTCCAATGTTTCCTGCATTTCTCACAACAAATGCAGACATATTTGCAATCTCAGATCAGGGAGGAAATGCTGAAGTGACTTTTTTCCTTCATACCAAACACTTTTTCTCTGTGCCATAGCTGAGGGACCCAAGGACTCCTGTCCCACCCCAGGTGCTGCAGGGACACAGAGTCCCCACTTCCCTCCAGAAACCTTCTGGTACATAAAGAGGGGCTATGAGAAAGAAGGGATGGACTCTTTAGCTGGATTTGTTGTGACAGGACAAGGAGAAATGGTTCCAAACTAAAAAAAAAGAAAAGGAGAGATTTAAATTGGGTATAAGGAAAAAGTTTTTTTAGGATAAAGGTGGTGAAGCACTGGCACAGGCTGCCCAGAGAGGTGGTGGGTGCCCTGACCCTGGAGACACCCAAGGTCAGGATGGACGGCTTCTGAGTACCTGATGGGGCTGTGGGTGTCCCTGTTCACTGCGCAAGGGTTGCAGCAGACAACCTATAAAGGTCCCTTCCAACTCAATTCTATACCTGCTCTAGGTTACCATGAGCATAGCCAACATCCCAGAGGGGATGGGACACATCTATCATGTGTGAGCAGTCACTGAACATACCACAGCAGCTTCCCTGGTGGCACAAACCCATTTCTTCCTGAAGTTAATGAAGAAAAATAAGATGTAAAACCAAGTTATACTCTGTTTATGTACCTAATTCCCTGCTCGCATGGGTAAGAGCACGCCTATGGCCTATCCTACACTGCATCTGACTCTCATTAGGTGCACCAATTCCTGCTCAATATGGTTTTACTGCTCCCAGTGACACAACCACAGCCAGGCAGCTCCCTCTCTGTGCCTGCTCCGAGCAGATCCATGTCAATGAAGCTTCCCAACAGAGCACAGGGAAAGCTGGAGGCACACCGGGATTTTGGCTTTATGGGCACAAACCCTCATCTTAAGGTATCTTAATATTTCATTTTTCAATTAGTTAATTTGGTTAGAGAAACTGATGTTCTGGGATGGGAGCAAAAACAGAGTTCTTACTTACGTTCATGGCCACCTTCAATTGAGGGGAAGGATGTCATATAGAGTGCTCAGGGCACTTCACAAACATCCATCCTGATGGTAATCCTGCTTATAAAATGCAGGTTTACCTTGCAGCAAAAATCCCTGCAGTAATCAGCAAGAGAATTATTTAATATATTCACAGATCTTTTTTCTACTGGCAAAGGAACAGGAGAGCTATGGATTTACCCTAAACCCAAAATTCTTTTGTTAACTCTGAAGAGACTGAGGGAGTTACTCATACAGAACAAAAACTTTAGCTATCCATTGCTGAAGCAGCAATAAAATATACAAGTTTAAGCTGAAAAGAATACATCAGTTTTTGATCCACAGCTGAGATATCCTCACAGCCCCGATTTCATGGTACTGTGCATGACCAGCCCCTGCCAAGAAAGAGGCAACCAAGAAATAAAAGTTCCTTACCCCCTTCCTGGCTCATGAGAGTGGAAGGGCCCTTCGGAACAACCACAGACACCCTGAAGCCCACAGCCTCACTGGGGCTGCACTGACTCCTAGGAGCAGCACCAGGGCTGCCAACTTACCGCAGCAGAGCACCATGGCATCTCCTTCCTGCAGAGAGCTCTGGGGATGCTGTGCTGCCTTTATATCCCTTATCAAACTACCCCAGCACCTGGTGGCAGCTGTTAACTCAGAGTCAGAGGTAAAAGTGGCTTGGGAAGGGGTAAATTTTAAGTGAGAAATAGAAGATATGTTCAAACGCTGAGGAGAAGTGAGGGTCTGTGCAGGTAGGAAAAATTCATGTACCATGTGAGCGAAACGGCTAATTAAATCAGCACAAGCATAGCGGCTGTGAGTGAGCCACGGGTCAGAGACTGTGGAAAAAGGCAGGCATGGGACTGATTAATTGAAGGTAGCTGTGATCTGTCTACCAATAATTCAATCGAGCAATTAGCACCGGGCAAGGAAATGTTTCTGCACTTGGAAGACTTGGAAATATTTCTTTATCTCAGGACAAAAGAAATGCGAACTGAAAAGGGAAAGAAAATTCAGCTGGAGCCTGGCCTGAATCTCTAGGTTAGTTTGAAAAGTACCTTTTCCACTCTGGCCTTATTGTAATTATTTTATAATTATCTTACCTCTGAATATGAGAAAGATGACTCAGAGTGGATATCTGGAAAGCAATTTCATTTTAAGCATTGAAAATATTTCAGGCTGTTAAATAAAGCCATATTGAAACCCGTCTTCTCAAAGTGAAAAAGACATTTTCAACAAGTCAGCGTTTTTTTTTTTTTTGGAGAAAAAGTCTTCCAGCTAAAAATCCTTGACCCCCTCAGTCATTATCCATGGCACGTTACCAAGCTCTAAAGGCATCAGCTTTGGAGAAGGTCATGTTTTCTTAGTTATCTTAAATGAGACACCCTGTCAAACAGCACTTATTAATTATCCAGATGTTGAAAGCAAAATATGACCAAGGGAAGTGGGACAGGACGGTCGCAGTCCACATCTCCCTCACCTCCTCAATCCACTACTTTTCTTCTTTGTTTTAATTATTTTAGTTATCTTAAACGAGACATCAGTCAAAAACACAAGCATTTCTCCAAAGGGAAGACGGAGGAGATAAGATTTCAGTTGACCCTCGAATTCATAATGGAGTGACTCAGTTTCCCATGACAAAAAGTTTAACTTGTTAGGCAGTAAGATTCCCCAGAAAGTCATGAAAAGGCCAAAGTAGAAGCTCTCCTGCTACAATACTGCACAGACACAGCCTCCAGCACAGAGTGAAGCATTTTAGAAAGTGCTCTTTGGACAAAGAGCCCCAAAATCACATCCCAGCACCCATACTGCTGCCAGGAGCCCTGGTTGTTGATGGCAGGACGAGGAGGAGCCTGGGGCATTCCTGGCTCCAGTAGAGGAGCAAGCAAAGCAAGGTGCCCTCACGCCTAAGGGCTTCTTCTCTTCCCATAGAGAAGGCACCTTTCAAACAGGGACCTGCAGGCTGTACAACTCAGCCCAGCTCTGGTCCCAGCAGCCTGGTGACACATCCCCTGAGCAAAGGACACAACACGGAAATAGCAACATGTCTCAACAATTGGCACTCTGCTGGAAAGGTGACTTCAGTTTGCCCTTCGGCCCAGGGACAAAGGACTGGCAACGTGATGATGGGAGCTGTTTGAGTCCTGCCTGGCAAGAGGGAAACTGGCAGAAGCACCACCTGGCTTTTTTGCAGCAAAGAAACAAGGTCAAGGACTCAGCTCATTCCATCTGTGGTATTTTTACACCGTAATTTATTTAACAGTAGGAACAAGAGGCCCTATCAGAAACCAAGACCCTCATAGTCCAGGAGAAACAGGAGAGACCAAGACCTCAAAGCTGCTGTGCTGCAACTCCAGCTCCCCACATCCCTATCCCAGGAGGGCTTTGCCATCAGTGATGATGGACCTCCAGCCATCCATACTCTGCAGAGAGCCCTCAGCAGCCACCAACAAAGCCCTCACAGCTCTGCTTCCAGCACGGATGGACCTCACTGGGCACGGGGTAGGAGACAAGGCGGGTGCAGAGGCACAGTGGGGCAGCCCAAAGGTTGGGAACCAAGATTCAGCTGTGGCTTGCCTCATTGGGCTGTTATTGTACAGGAACTTACACCCTTCGCCCTAGGCACCTTTGCACTTCACTGACGGTATTGTTATGCTAGCCTAAAGCCTCTTGGATGCTGTAAGCATCCTCCTGCATTAGTTATGCCCTCAGTGAAAAAACAGCTTCCACTCCCAATTACATCAATATAAGCCTTCAAATGATGATTTGAGCTTTGCATCAGTGCCTTTGAGAGACATAGGCTTCTTGAGCCCAGCTTGGCTGTGGCTCAGACATGGATTTCAGCAGTGCTGCGCTGCAAATATAGCTTTCCTCCCAGTCTTAACTCTGCTCAACCTCTGCTGGTTTGGGAGAGTTGGGACTGAAAGCACAAAATGCACCTTCTCCATCTTTTCACCCCATCCCATCCTTGCAGCATTTAGGGAAGGATTCTGTTCTCCTCATTAATTTCATAGAATCTTTAAGGTTGGAAAAGACCTCTAAGGTCATCAAGTCCATCCCTACCATGCCCACTAACCACGTCCCTCAGCACCACATCTCCACCAAGCCAGTGGACTCCTATTGGAGATCCATCCGTCTCTGCCACACATAAAGATTGCACCCTGAATAGAAAAATGTTAGGTAAAGACAGAGATGTTCACTGCAAGCACAGCCCAGGAAGATTTGGGATTATGGTTTTCCTGGGCTCATTTATGAATCTTGGTGACTCCAACATGGTTCTTTGCTGTGACGTGTCACTGCTGAGACATTTGATGTAGTCAGCTTGGTAAAGCCAAACTCCCTCTGAAATGAAAATGGTTTTCCCCAGGCAACAAGAGTGTTCAGTTGGCCCTAGAAACTCAGGATATTGGTTATAGATGGTTAAAAAAAGAGGAAAAAAAGAAAAGAAAAAAGAAAAGAAAGAGAAGAAAGAAATCTCCCTCTGGATTTAGTGTATAGTCATTAACAAGGTGTCCCACAGGTAGAACATGATTTATTGAAAACTAAAGAGAATGTCCTGGTTTTGCTAGAATGGAGGTTTTTGTTCTACTTGGGGCACTTTATATGAAACAGATGCACAGTCGATAAATCATGCTGTCCTGCAGTAAGGATAGACTGCATTTTCTGTATAAATTATCTTGCTCTCTGTAGGCAAAAGCTAGGGATGAATACAGGGGTACTCTCACATCCTAAAAATCATTGATTATTATTGTTGGAGAAAATAAATCCCTTGGCTTGCAAGATGTAGCTGTGGCAAGAACAGTCAATGCAAAACTCCCTACAGAAATCACTTCCAGAGTAAGAATTTGATTAAAAGATGAAACAGTGAGGATACTTGAAATATACGACCAGCAGGACACGCTGCTTTCTCAAGTTTCCCTTAGAGTGTTTCAAATGGCTGCCCCCAAAAAAAGCAAGCACATTCAAGTACTTCTTGAAGCTGAAAACCTATTTACAAACCTTTTTTTGTTTCGATTTTGGCAATGCCATCAATCAGTGCTTGGGCAGCTTGCAGCGCGCTGCGAGGTTCGGAGTGGCGCTGAGCGGAGATGTAGCAGGGAAAGCAGCAGGACCCGCCAGCCAGGAGAGGAATGGTCTTTGTTGGAGAGCTGCTAAAATATGTATACAAAAAGCCGTACCGTGGGTGGCTTTATACAGAACTTAGAATGCAATAGGATATTGCAGTTTTTCAATAAAACTAGTGAGGAGCAGTGCCATGGGACAGGATTTCCTGGAGCTTACTGCTTACAAATGATAAATATGTAGGACACAAGGCAGAAGTTCACCAACTGCTGTTCCTACGTGGCTGCGTTTAAGTGTGGTGTTTAAATGTGTTTCCTTGCTTCCCTTCCCACCACGTTCAGTGAATTGTTTGGAAATGGGGTGTTTTCTTGAAAATGCCCACGAGGATGCTGAGCGTGGATGGTGGTATGGCACAGAGCAAAGATCTGAATGGAGCCAGGCTGGGCCCTGCCTCTTCCCTTGCTTTTCTTCATTTGAACTGCATAAGCTGCAGATGAAAAATATATAAATAGGGATTCTATATATAGTCCCAGGATAAAACTGTAGTTCATTTATGACAGCTGACAAATCTAAAATGGGCAATGTAAGTGCATTACAAAATGATTAAACCTTAAGTTCTCCCCCCTCCGGCTAGAAGGGCGCATTAACATTACATTACCCGCTGAATAATGTAATCTGCTGCAGTTTTCTGCCAATTCAGAAATACAGCCAAAATAGCCCTTTCTCTTCTGTTTACAGATGGAGTCTCAAAAGCCATCTTCCTTGCGGCAGATACAGCATCTACTCATTTAAGTTTGCTCAGATTCAATAAAATCCGAATCCTACTGAGTTAAAGTTGGATTGAAGCATATTCTTGGTTTTAAGCCATACAAATGGCACGCACGCCTAGGCTTAGGCCCCTGCTCATGGGATTTCGGAGGTATCGGACTACATATCCCTGGAGTTGAGACTGAAATCAATACCTGGCACTTGTGAGGGATGTAATGGATTCAATCTGACCAAAGCTTTAATTGCATTTTTCATTATCATACAGACTTTTCTTTGTCTTGTGTTTAGAAAGAGTATTTCAGAGCACTGTACAGAGGATCATCAAATATCCTCATCAATCAGTCTCCTGTTCAGGGTGCTTCTCTCTACAGCACAGCAGTCAGACAGGTGGATGGAGATAGGGTGTCTCAGGTGTCCCCTTGGCCATCTTCCAAGCTGCAGAGTGCAGAGGTGAAGCAGTAATAATTTACTTCCAGATTTACAATCATAACTTGATGTTAAGATACAAATCTGACATTAGCTCTTCTCTAGTTGCAGTCTCATGGTGGCATGATACCAGTTAAAGGATGTGAAGAAAAAAAAAGTATGTTGAAGAAAAGGGTGTTGTGCAGAGAAGTTTAGGTTTGTTGGTTTGTTTTCTCCTGGGGTCTTACATATGTCCAAGGGACAGCAAGCTGCTTCTTAAGAAGCAGATTCAAAGAGTCCAGAAAGGAGTAATGGTCCCTTTGGATTTTTGCAGGGCTGCTTCTTCACCTCATGGTTCAAACCCTGCCTTATGGCACTGACGCCACTTAATACACCATGGTCCCCTTCAGCTCAAGATGATATGTAATGAAAGCCATGCTAAAAATGGAGCAAATCTTCTCTTCCATCTCCTGTGACCTTCAGAATTTGGCTAGGACTTGTCCAGAGCACACATCTCATCCAGCTTCCCAGAGAAGGCACCAGATCAGAGAGCTCTGGGGGAAACCCCTGAAACAATATGTGCTCAGGTCATGTAAGCAGTACCTGTTTTTCCAGAAAACTCAAAGCTGTGACTATAAAGAAAGCCAGCTATCAGTCTTCTTTTTAAGCAGCTGTGGTGCAGATAGGAAAGAAATAACATCATCCCATTTACATGTGGAGTCTATTTTTCCTAGGGAAAAAAACCCCACATTTATTTCAAAAAGTGCTGTTCTGTCAATACTGCTGCTGTTCACAAAGAGGAGCTATCAGACAATTCAAGCTAAAATTGGCATCGTACTAATATCTCAGTATCAAGACTTGAATGAAACTGAGCTGGAAGCACTTGCCGCATTACACTTCCACTCAAAGTCTTACAACAGCTGGTTTTATCTTCACTGCACTGATCCCTCCTCCATCCAGGAGATGTGAGAGCTCTTTCCATGGCACACAGCAAAGGGAGAACAGGGGGATTGCTGGCCACAGTGTTGTTTCCTTGGGAGCTGCATGCACTGCACAGCGTTCACCCACAGGGATGCTGATCCCAGCGTAGTTTGCCCATCCTGCCCTGTGGCTGTGGCTGCAGTTCCAGATGTATGCAATGCCACCCCTCCTAAATATGACTCTTAGAAGTGATTTGCAGTAAATCCTCCAGGACAAAATAAGCAGTGTTAGCTATGGAAGTCCTTTAATCTGGATGCAGCGACGGACACCAAGAAAGCTGCCCTTAAATACTGTTCTGCTTGGGAGAGCAGAACAGACAGACTGCTGCAGTCATGTTAATGTAATTTAAAGTGGAGAAACTTAAGAAAAAGGTGTGTGGATGTGAGAAAGAGTAAATCATCAGAATTTGGAGCATGTTGGAAGACAACAATGTGTGGGTAGCTTCTCCTGCATGAAGAATTGCACTGAAGTGCATGGTAAGCCAGCTAATAAACCTCCTGGTAGCAGAGATGGCTTACTTCCCCATTGCAACAGATTGAAAGAATTGAGAACAATCTGAATTTTCCTTCATGTTTCCCTCAAAGAGTAGTAAAAAAGCAAATTTGACTGGTTATTACCGATAACCCCCTAGTTATAAACCAATAACCCAGTGCTCCATCCCTCCTGTGTCCATGAAAGCTGTCTCTGGATGGGTGCCCATTACAGACCCCTGGGCTAACATGGCTCCAATTGCCCAGAGCCACTCTCCCTGCTGAGCCCTGCCATGTGGTGCTGGCCCCATGCAGTCCGGATGCACCTGAGAGCATCTCCTGACTCCTCACTGACCTACATTCACGGCTGCCCAGCAGCTTAATGCAGTGCTGCTGGCTGGAAAATTCACAGGCCATCATGTGTGCCCAGCTGGGAGTCTCTTAATGGAGACCTCTTGCCTTGAACGTGATTCCAATGTTAAGCACAAACACAGAAAGGTCTAGGACAGCTTCAATGTACAAGTGTTGGGAAAAAAAGAGTTATTATCAGTACAGTCTGGTGGTGAAGTATCCTCGTATCAACCAGATTTTGGGTTTCGGGCTGCCCTGTGTCCTGTGCTGGGCTGCATCCTGAGATCCCTGCCCCCGGCTTGGGCTCTTTGGCCAAATGTATTACCTGTAATAATTTGCCTCATATACACAGCTGCCTTTCTGGATATATTTTGAAATATTTAATGATGTGTGCCTGAAATGTAGTGATATCTTCCTAATGGAACGCAAGGGAAAGCTCACACACACATGGAGTCATCTTATCTGTACGGGCAATTAATAACCAGGAATTAAAACAAAGCATAAAACCAAAGTGTTTTAGGTAAAGTCATGGGATACGAGCCCACAGTTCCAGTCCAGTCAGGTTTCCACAAGGCTTTGTTGCAGTGAAAACCAGATGACAGGGAGCTCTACCTTTTAGTCATTTGTTTCTTGTAGGCCGTGAGCTTCTTGGTGTTTTGGTGTCCCTCAGCTCTCTTAACATCCACGTATTCATAAAATCACATTGATAGAGATTTTTCTCTCACATCTATAGTCTTGTTTTAAATCAGAATGGTCAAACGTGAATTGTTTGAGTTACCAAAAGTCACTACAGGCTGCCCTGGACATGGCATAAAGGTTTGTTCCAGGTTCCAACCCTCAACAGTTCACCTGCATTGTGACTCCAATCTTTATGGGGTATCTAAGTCAGCTTCACTAATGCTTCTCATCAATTTGACAGCCAGTTAATGAGTTCGACAGCTATCACCAATGCTATACCATTAAGAAATCCATTGCTTTGGGTGACAATTGATGCAAGACTGCACATTCTCCGAAGTGTATGCAAGCTAGATAAAGTCTAAACCTAACTCGGTTAAAATAAGTTTGCTTTGAGAAAAAGAAGAAATCACTGGAAAACCTGGATTGCATTAGGTTATCCAGCTTACCAGGCCAAACAGGAAAATATTGAAAATGCTGCTCTTTGATTTTGCAAAATTACTTTAGTGGATTCCTCTTGTTGCAAAGAAAGAAATCCAAAGGCCAAAAGTAATTTAGTCTCATCAATTCATTTTTAAACATAGAGATCTCCTGACAACCCTCAGCATATTGCTCTTACATGATCAGAATAAGTGAAAAGAAAATTTTCCATCTCCTAGCAAAGCTAAACCTCTTCCATTGCTCTTGAATACAATGAGAAATTGCTTTTCAATATTAGGCTCACAGCATGCCTTCACTAGGCAGAAATACTATTTACATTCTTCCTTAGAGAACTTTAAATTAAAATCATTAGCTACCTTACATAATTTTAAGCTGCAAAGAAAACAATATATAATTAAATGGAGGTCACAGGAAAGTGACTGTAAAATTGAAATATAAATGAGCAATTTCAGAAGACTCTCTCCATCTCACCGTGCCTCATGGTGCGTATTTCACCCTCCCTAAAGTTTTAATAAAAGTATTGTACTGTCAGCACTTAGTAAATATTAAAATAATAATATATGCCATAATTACTTTCTAGACATTACTAACGTGCTCCCATCTGCATAAAGCTTGGTTCTCGAATTACATCAAATCCTTAGAGAAGGGAAGAATTGTTTCCTGTTCTGCATCCTTCAGGAGGAGCCGGCGCAGCACAAGGACTGGGTGCCGGGGTCCTGGAGGGCCCTGGAGGGGAGCAGACCATAAGTCAGAGTGATGTTAATGCAGCTCCTCCCCTCCTATCTCAGCTGTACTGTGGCTGCAGCCTCACAACCATTTTGAGGTGCAGACGACCCAGTTGGAAATGTTGTAGTTCCCATCCCACAAGCAACTGTATAGGTCTATCAGAGGGTTCATAGAATCACAGAATCATTAAGGTTGGGAAGAAAACACTAAGATGGCCGAGTCCAATAATCCACCCATCCCCACCATGCCCACTAACCACGTCCCTCAGTGCCACATCCCCATGGTTCTGGAACACCTCCACAGATGGTGACTCCCCCACTCTGCCAGTGCCTCACCACTCTATTGGAAATATTTCCTAATACCCATACTGGTGCAACTTAAGGCCATTACCTCTCATCTTATTGGCTTATTTGCTTTGGCACAAAAATGTGCATTCTAACACAAGGGTGGCCCGTTGTTTTGCTCCACCTGTGCCACCTATGTCCCTTTGTTTTCCTTTTCCTGTTTATTCGGGACATTCCTGCTGAGGCCCCAGCCAGGGCTTTGAGAGGAGATAAGCAGTCGGAAAGAGGAGGGCTTGCAGCACTGCTGTTTATTGGGGCCCACTGCCACAGACATACGAGCTGTGATTAATTGGTCAGCTGGGGCACATCAGGCAATTTCCTGACCTCGCATTTGTGTCCTGTTATCACATGGAAGCTTTCAGAGAAGGAAACTAAAGGTAAGAGAAGAGACAACAAAGCCCTTAGTCAACAGGAAAAGGCTCTCAGTATCATGATGGCTGCTGGCTTCAGGGTCAGCATCCTCAGCACACAGCTGGAGTGGCAGCACAGCTGGAGGCAGCTCAGGTGACTGCTTCTCGTCTGGCACATCCTAAGTACCTGGTGTGCATTTTGGGAATGACACCAACAAGCCCTGCATGAGCAAATGCTGCAGGAAGGTGCTAGTGGAGTAATGCTCTGTAATGCCCAAGAGGTCAAGAAAAGTACTTCTGATTTCTTTTCTAGGCTACATATTATTTCCACACCATTGCCTTAGCTGCTTGGGATGGAAATGGAAGCACATTTAGATTTAATATTTTAGGCTAAAACCAGAGGTAAGTGAAAACACAGGTTGTTCTGACTCATCTCCATTGCAGCATAAAACCATGAGCACACCATGTCCCTTTGCAAGGTCTTTAAGGGGAGTCAGAGAGCTCTCCCTGCAGGTAGATGGGTTAGCTCCAGCACCAGGTTTAGAGATTGCAGCCTGGTGGCCGTCTGGGAGGAACAGAATCATAGAATCATTAAGGTTGGAAAAGACGACTAAGATCATTGAGTCCAAATATCTCCCTGGGAGAGGGCTCAGTGTATGGGATCTTTTGGGTCATCTCTCAGAGGCAGAATTACCCTTCTGGGCAGTGTGGACTTGTTATTACTCCGTGCCTCCTTGTTGCTTGGGTTAGGGAACACAGCTAAAGAAACACGTTCCCATTCCAGCTCACATTTGTAAACCAGTGTGTGCCATCATCTCTTTAAATTTGCTAACTTTCTCTTATGTTCAGTACCTAATGCAGGACATTTTCAGTTTTACAAAGACTTATAAAGAAATGTTTGTGCTGTAATTGTAATAAAACAATAGTTCTAATGGGAAGAAAAGCCAACACATTTGCAATTTCCTTTCCCACAATATGCAGTAATTCAGCAACGCCATCATGAGATAAGAATTACTTTGAGAATAATTTTCTTTTAATAGCTCTGTCTGAAGCAGAGTAAAATTCCTTCCTACTCATTACAGCTCCTGGCCTGCACCAAATGGCTGGAGACTGAGCAGGAATTGAAAGGCAGTGTCCTGCCCTCACACACACACACAGTGCATACCATAACCAAACATAAAAAAGTATTTCACGTCCTCGGCCACAGTGCTATGCCTGCACTGGCTGCTTAAACAAAGACTTTAAGAAGCATTAGTACACTCAAACTATCAGTAATTAATTTCAATGGTTTATGCCTTATGCTGAGTCTGGGAGCATGAGGTTGAAGCAAGTCATAGTAACATGAAAATAGCATCCCAGAGAGGTGGTGGATGCCTCATCCTTGGAGATACCCAAGGTCAGGCTGGACAGGCTCTGAGCACTTGATGGAGCTGTGGGTGTCTCTGCTCATTGCAGGGGAGTTGGATCAGATGGTCTTTAAGGATCCTCTCCAACTCAAACAATTCCCTGATTCTCTGAAAAGCCTTTCCTTCCAGGAGCCAGCCGCAGGACCCAGCGAGGCCCCAGGTAACCTTGCACTGTCTGAAGCAGGGATCCTGAATGAGATGTGAGGTCTCACTAGCTGTGTTTGACCCCAGGGCTTCCAGCAGCAGCTTCTTCTGTTTCAAGTTTCTGTACCTGTCACACATAATATAAGCTTCCATTCTTTAAGTGCCCACAGATCCTCAGCCCTTTTCAGTGTGAGAGATTGCTTTGGAAATGTGCATCAGGCTGCTAGTGTGAAGCCTGGCTCTGCAGCCTTTCCAGAATCTGTGAGATATTCAGTCCCTGTCCGCAGTGCAGTCCAGGACCGTCCTTGTCCTACCATGTTCCCCTTCATTGCACACATCATAGCTGTGGGGCTGGATCATAGTGCCAGTTTACAAATGCAATAAGCTGTGCTTATTTTTTAGCAGAAGCAGAACAGAAGTCTCAGCAGACATCTTATCCAATTGTTATTTATCAAGTTCCCCACTCTCTTCTGCTCCTAAGTGAAAACTGGCTTCATTGCATCATCTAATTGTGATGGATATTTTTAGATCTACAGTTTATCATATGGAACTCATATCTAACGAAATTCTTCTTGTTCTTCCCAATACAACACAAGGACAAGAGCAACAAATTTTCCCAGGCACTGCTGGGGCAATAAATGAGACCAAAGGACTCCTCCCCTATGGAAATGTAAAATCTAAAGTCAGTTCTTTTTGTTTAGTATGAAGATTTACAGCTTTTACTTTGGCATTCAACAGAGATTCCCAATCCAGTTTTCAGCTGTGATCATCAAATAAACTGCATTAAAGCCTGAGAATGTTATTCCTTTTTGAAAATAGAACGAGAGCCATCCTTCTGTGTACAGTACTTTTGATCTTAATATTGAAAACATTAGGCACAAAATACCACGTTATCATTTCAAAATTACAGGCAGGGCACAGAAGGGAAATGAGCATTTATATCAGAAAAAAATAATGTAAATAATGAGTATGTCTTGATCGAAGGTCATGCAATTCCCTTTGAGTTTGTGATAAAAGGAAAGCAACCATGAGTATGTAGGGTAACCTCATGTTCAAAGAGCCTGGGTAGCTCCAGCTCTGCAGGATGCTGGTCTCATAGTGACACAGGGATAGACCATATGGAGGAGCCAAGCTGAGCTTTGCCCATTCCAGGCCAAGAGGTGACCAGATAGTACAAAGTGAAGTGCAAGTGGCAATCCTCATGGCAGCAAACAGCTGAGGGTGCTTGTTCAGCTCCCCCTCATCCATGCACACTGGAAAACGTTCCCTGTTCACAATCAAAGGTAAGCAATCATTAAAAAGCACAAAAGCAGCCTAACTCTACTGAATTCATCAGCCGTGGTAGCCCCAAGACACTCCCGGGCATGTATTTCATTGATACAAGAGGACCGATGGATGAGTTTACTGATGAATCAATAAAAAAAATCAATATGATATTTCAGAAAACAGAAGAATTTCTTCATTTAAATTAGGCACATTCGTTTTCCTGAGGAGCAAGGGAAGAATATTTCAGAGGTGCAGGGCCCCCACAACATCTGTTATCTCTAACGAGGGCTGTGGTTACTCAGCACTGTCAAACCAGAGCGTATATTTCTTTCTCACTTAATTGCTGTTTTAGTTCCACATTATTGATGATGAGCATGAAGTGTCCAAATATGCCGCCAGAAAAAATATTACCTTTAATTGAAAAGTTTAGAAGTTAGTGATGATGGGAGCAATGATTCATGTCCTCCAAGTAAAGTGCTGAATTAACAGCTTCAATAACACAGCATTCAAATTGCCCATTCAGAAAAGCATTTGCAACATTTAAAGGTAACATTGATTATTATCTCTGTTGAAATGCACATTGTTATGGCCATACCTGAATTGGCATCTTGCTCTAGTAAAATTCCTGACCATCAATAGCAATTAACAGAATTTGCAGCTGTCACAGCTGATATAATACCAATTTCTCCCTCAACCTGCATGCCCAATCGCCCTGCTTATGGCTAAACCACAGTGCCGTTGGCACCGTACAGTGACCGAGCATGTTAGCTACCCATCAGCTTTGCCAGCAGTGAACGACCTTCTCATATTCAAGCCAACACAGGAAATAACCCTAAGCACACCAAGCTGAAGCTCCGACCCATTTCTGGCTAACTCTCCAGGTACATCTCTCACTGGATCTGTGGCTGAATGCTAGAGAAATGGTGGGCAGGCATAAAGCAGTCACTCAGCAGTTTGTTGAAGGTTTTTTGCCCTCACAAAGAGAGCAAAGCCTCTGCAGAGGCAAGCTGCAAGCTTCCCCCAGGCTCTGGCAGATACTTCATGTGATAGCTGAAGGCTATTTCATAAAATGACCCAACTCTGAAACAATGCAAACAAACATCTGCCGCAAATTGATCAGAAACCTCTGTGCATTCTCTGATCTGTTGCCTACACAAACCTTCATTCTAAAGGAGAGAAGCAGCGACGTAGGTTATCAGTGCGCCTGTGACAGAAAGCAGAGCCCAACTTCTTGAAGATTGCTTGGTTGTGGGAAAGAATAAATACAGCAAAATTTTTCCTCGATGAAAGATTTGGATTATTCTGTGCTTGCTAATTGGTTTTCATATCTAACACACATTTTCATTTTTGTAGGTGGGCTGTCAGACAGATACAATGGGGAGAAAAGTTTGCAAATGCTTTTTGGCTGCAGTGAGACCGTGCTGTTTACCCAAAGGCTCTAATTCAACTCGTGGATTACTACTTGCACTCCATTTGTGCTCACAGATCTTGCTTTCTAAGGAGAAATAAAGCCATGTGCACTGATTCATACATGCACATAAAGCAAGCTAATGTTTGCTGTGCTCTCTTATGGGATACTGTGCTACATAACATGAGTGGCTGAGCACATGCTACAGTGTTCTGTATGATATTCACTGCAGAAAGGTCTGTGCTCCACGTTGCACTGAGGCTTGCTTTAAGTTTCCTTGAAATTGGTGGCCCGGCGAACCACCCTTCCTCAGGACAAATAGAAGATCACTTTGCTCTTTATGGAGCTGGAAGAGGAACCACTGCCCAAGCTCACACTGGAGGCAGGAAGGCAATGGTGTGAGCAGGTGGCAGTGGCCAGATGATGCTTATGTGCATGTGGGAGAGCACAGAGACCATGACAGTGACAAAAAAAGTGAAGAGCAGAAGGGTCTGGGCAAGGCGGGGTGGCAGAGAAAATGCAGCTTTTGCAGAGGGCTTTGTACATGAAATTGTTACCCAGTCCTAGGGAACTGGAGAAGAGAAAGGCATTGCTGGACGTGCAGTGGTAATGGAAACAAGGAGTCAGGTCTGTCTAATGAGAAGGAAAACACCACAGACTTCATTAATTTAGGCTTCTGGAAATTAGTTTGCTGAGCATACTTAAGGACTAAATACAGGGGTAAAGCCCAGCCTTTCCCACAGTAAATTACATGGTCTCACCTACATGCATAATCACTGTTTATTTAGCACATTCCCATACATCTTGCTGTTACCATACCCAGGCAATGATTCTCATACTGGTAACTCAATTCCTATTTTTACAGTACTGCTGAAGTACTAAGTATTACTGCTTTAGTCTGTCCTAAAATCAATTCCTAATGTTACCAGAGGAGCAAATGCAAAACCTGATGTATTGCTCCCCAAAGGTTAATATCATGTGTTTCTGATTGACCAAGGAAAAAAAATCATTTCCTTACAAGATGGATTTTGTTACGTGCCTCGTACAGGCATGGAGGAGGGGAAAGCCCTCAGGGGATCAGTAACAGGACTGGAGCTTTTGTCCTTGTGTCAGAGCCAGCCTGGGGCAGTTGTTCCAGAAAGCTGTGGCCGCTTGATGCCTTCTGTCCACACTCTGGCAGGCAGGTGTCTTCATTGCAGGTGGCAGCACCAGTGGGGAGGTCAGATCCTGGGATGACACCAGGCAGCAGATCACCCAGTGGGACAGCCAAGCCCTTGGAGGCAACCAAAGGGTATGACCAAAGCTTGCCTTACTTTTTCCTTCTGCTTAGACAGAAAAGAGATTGTCAGTCTACCTGGAGGTCTCAACACCCGGCAAGAAAACTTCCATCTTTGCAGCCAAAGTGCTCCTGACCCCATCCAACATCCAGGGCATTTCACTGTGAACGAGAGAGCAAATGGACCCTGCTCTGATGCTGGTACACGAATCAGCCAGTACTTCTTTTCAATATACTCTAAATTGCATGGTGGAGAATGACTCTTAACAGCTAAGTGATGATTCATTTATGATGGTACCAGGACAATCCAAGTGAGTTTTTACCTTTTATCCTAAATGTAATGCATTCCATCTTTTACAATTTCAGCAAGATCTGAGCAAATTCAATAATCAGATCAGTATTCAGCACTCTTTATGCACACATCTATGCACAGAACTGCTACTAAATTTTAACGAGACCAGCCTTTTGCATTACTGTATAACAAGAAACACAAGGCTGCCTCGGGTTGTGTGAGTATTGTCTCTCTACTGGACGTGCAGGCTTTAGTTTTAGGCTATGGAGCCACAGAACTCAGTGTGTTTAACAGCTGCTGGGGAGACAAAGGGGTTCAGGGCTCCCCAGTTGTGACTGTGAGCTGTGCACTGGGGAAACACCTGGCTCTGCTCCAGCTGCTCAGCCCCATTAACCCACAGCTCAGATGCATTAAGTGCATTCCTGCTACGGCTTTCCTGTGTAAGCAAATGCAAGTGGGGAGGGAGGTTATGTGATTGGGAGTGGGGCACGAGGCAGTATTTTAGTAAAGATGTTGACCATGATATGAAACGAGTTAGAGAATGCTTGAGTAATACAAACATTCCTGAAATAACAGGAAAACTTCAGCAGATGTTTCCTCACTCTGGTTTTCCCTCCTTCTCCTCTTTTTCTGTGTGGCTTTTCAGCTCTCACAGATTTCTAAACCCCCTTTTGTATGAAGAGTCCACATGAACGTGTCAGGTTTTATTTCTCCAAAAGACAACTGCCAGAAATGAAACCCTAAATGCTCATTTCAGAGCAAGGCAAGGATCCCTCGGGACCTGCTGGGAATCCCACCCGTATTTCTGATTAGATTTTTTTGTCAGCAGCATAGGAGCCAAATTCTCAGTTGCCAAAAGTCTTTCATCTAGATGAGAATCAGACATGGAGGCATTCTGAGGTATCAGATTGTATTCACTCTCTGTGTTAGTTATTGGCGAGGCAGCTGGAAATACCTTGGGGTTGGTGCTTTGATTAGAATTTGATCACAACTTTATAAAACATAGGTAGAAATGATCCGAGTTTTAAGATTTGAGGAAGAAGTGGACATTTATACAAATGAGAAGAATAACTGTTAGCAGCAGTTTACACAAAGAGCTTTGGAAGGGATCAAAATCTTTTGCTGCACAGAGCAAGGCAATCTCTGACAATTTGGGGTTGGGATAAGCCTTTTGTAGGGTAATTACTCAGCACAATTTGCTTGAGCATCTTCTAAAGCTCTTATCATAACTAGAGCTGGGAGACTGAGGTAGACTGTGGACCAGCTTTGAGGCGTTTATGGAAAAAAGGACATCATTTGCTCCTGTTTATATCCAAGGTGGCTGTGAGTCAGCCCTGAAAGGTCTCGCTCTAAAGCCCTTATTTCAGTGGGCAGACATAGGGATTGTGAGCTATTCATGTACAGAAATATACAGGTGGCGAGCAGGAGAGGGGCACATTGTCCTAACTGCCTCTTCCACTGCATCCGTGGGGTCTGGAGCAGTTGGCTATTGCGAAGGGAAGCGAGGATGGGGCTGCGGGAAGGCTGCAAGAGGGTGTCTTTGCCCTCTGCTGGATACAACCAGATCTGTCTGTGGATATTCAGGAACCTCTAGATAGTTTTTCCCAGAAGACTGCATTTAGAAAGCAGTTCCAGCCAAACAATCACTTTCAAATCTGCTATCTTACTCTATAAGAAGATAACTGTAAATTTTCACCCAATATCTGAAAGGGTTGGGAAAGAAGGGATCCAGTGACACTGATAGAAAGGACTGGGAGATACAGAAACTGCACTGCAAAATAAGAAAGGATGAAGAACAAAGTGGCAGGCTGTGTCCATTTGACTCTTGTCCTTTGATTTTGAACATCCTTTCCTGCTTGCAACCTAATATACTGGCAATAATCTCAAGTGAGCATATCAAGATGAGCGTATAAAGCAGATCCAAAGTACTTTCGACAGCTATTGATTTAAATACTGCAAAACCTATATGCAGTAACAGGATATGCCATCTGCTTCTTGCAAGGGAAAGGCCAGAGAATTCAGTTCCAGGAGTGTGGAAAATGTGAGCATTTCTGCCCATTCCTCTTGTGTATGTGGCAACAGTCACTCGCAGTCATGCTGGGGTGTGGGGTCCCCCAGGCTGGCTACTCACGACCACATGGAATGATTGAATAATAGAATCATCTGAGTTGGAGGGCACCCTTAAAGGCCATCTGATCCAATTCCCCTGCAATGCACAGGGATACCTACAGCTCCATCAGGTGCTCAGAGCCCATCCAGCCTGATCTTGGATGTCTCCAGGGACAGGCACCCACCACTTCTCTGGGCAACCTGCAACCAGTGCTTCATGGTGCTGTCAGAGGATAGAGAAACGCACTGTATCACTGCATGGCAGTTTCCAGCTCTTCAAAGGTTTCTGCTTTAAAGAATATCAAGAACTAATTAGAATATATCCACTATTTCTTTCATAGTTTAAAAGCCCTACTTTAATTTCAAGCCAGCAAGTTCCCAAAAGATAAACAAAGTCTTCAGAGGGTAAATGATTTATCTGAGGTCACCCAGAGTGGCACTTGCAGAGTGAGAGAGGAAACAAAGCGGTTCAGACCCCCCTGTCCCCACCATAAGAAAGTGGTGGTAGCTGTGTTTTCTTTTCATTCATCAACTCAAAGAGAAGCCAGAGAGAAAAATACAAATGCTTCTGGGGCATCATTGTCAGCTGAATGGTTCTATCCCAGTGTCATTTCGGAGAGCTGCAGTGTGAAACCCAGCTATTTCTCATCATCTGTGCTGCACTCAGGAAGAAAATACCATTAATTTTAATAGCAACAAACAGCCTTAATTAAAATTGCAAAATAAATACATAGACGTGCAGCCTTTTTCTATGCTGGAGTTTAGCATCGATCTTTATTACTGTTATTAAGTGTTGGGAGACCAGAATGTTTTGATGAGTAATAACTGTGTGTGCCCGATCAATGTGTATTTAAAATATATGTTTACAAGAGGCAGTGGCATGAACATATGACTGGTGAGCTCTGAGGCTGCTATGGCCAGATAGATTAATGCCAGTAATTCATCACACGCATGAGCATTGCAGAGATGATTGATTGCCATGGCTGCCATTGCGGGCAGCAGTGACGTCCCTGGTCTGTGCCCCAACCTCTCTGCTCTCACACCACATCCTCAGAGTTGTGAGGTCAAGCTCAAAGATAAAGCAACTTTGCTGCCTGTTTATGGTCACATAGAATGTTTGTTTTACAGAGAATAAAAGCAGGAATCAAATCTACATTCATTTGCCTGAGATGAAGCTTAGGAAATTCTAGCTTGCCTTATTTTTTCCAGGGATTTTCAACAAGAAAAATGGGAGTTCGTATTCATGTAGTGCGAGGTACTGTCAGCAATGACCCTGACCCAAAATCAAAGAACAGAACTTAGTTTAAAATGGAAATTCATGCAGCCCACACTCAGGATCTTGCTCTGGACCCAGGCCCATAGAACTGGAGGTACCATTGAGGTCACCCAGAAATGTAAGAGTCTCAAATTGTATACCCAACACTTCCCATATTTAATCCAGGAATTTGTGGATGAAGCAGAAAATATGCACATAAATCCCCAAACTGCACCTTGCCCCTGAAACATATGGGAGTCATACCATTGCCCACTAATTTGTAAATGGATTAAATCTCCTCATACATGGGATAGCCTGACCTGGCCAACAAGGGTCCTAAAAAGCTGGATAAATGCACTCCTAATGCAAAATGCACCTCTCCTTGAGAATCCCACTGCCAGAAATGATTCGTAGTGAAGTAAAAGTCCCTGTGTGTTTTATCCTCCCTCATACCAGTTAATATAAAGCAGTTACACTGATGAATCTCACTAAGAATCTCTTGGCTGTGATATAAATCAGTGTAGCTCCATTGAAGTGATGGATCTGTGCATATTTATTATCAGCTGTGGAGCCAACCCTATATATTTTCCAGAGAAATAGCAGGACTTAAGACAGCAGAGTAAGTTCTTAAACGATGGAACCAGAACGAAACCCCAAAATGCAGGGAGCACAAAGAGCACAAACTAAAACAGGCAAGTGGTTCTGATACCTGATCCCACCTTTTGACATGGACGGATCATTTCTGTGGTGCACAATGATAGTGCTGCCCTCACTGATATGCACGGGCATTTTGCTGCAATTACCACTATGGTCAACCCCACTTGATGGAGCCTCAGTAGGAAATAACAAATCCAGATAAATCGCACCTACAATTTTCTTGGGGATCTATGTCCATGCTTTACCCACCACATACATCCTCCCCCAGAAACACACAGTTTACATGCCTTTGGTATCATGGTTCATTTCTTAAGGTAATTTATGACATGTTTGTGCTGCTACAGTACATCATTTTGTGATTTTCTGCAATAAAACCATTGCACCGACTAGTCTTAGTTCTTTATTACATTTGAGGTCACTTAGAAGGGTAATTTCATCTACTGAACATTAAACCCTGCAATAATTCAATGCTTTCAAGCCATCTGAAAGCAGTACTCTCCTTCACTTTTACTGGATCACGTGGCTAGCACTGAGGGTAGCCATGGCTGGGGAAGGCAAGCAGTTGTGGTTGGAAGGAACTGCTATGATGGTTGCAAAATACACTCTGATGACAATTTCAGAAATGCTAAACATGGATGAAATAGCTTGTATGGAAATAGCTTGTAGGGACCCTTTATTAACAGGAGTACGAGGACACCCCACTGAGCAGAGTCATAATTTATAGGAGAAGCTTTGGGACTAATGGACCAGATCATGGTCCAATCCCAATGGAATTTCCTTTCCAAACGAAGTGAGAGCTAACTGAGTGCAGGGTGGGTGTTGGGTGCAGATCCATAGGCTGGCACCCAGCTGAAAGAGGAGAAGGGTCCAGCAGAGGCATCCCAAATGAGGATAACTGGTTTCTGCCCACTGCCCTGTGCTGAGAAGCCCAGGCTACTTCATTGCAGACTTCAGCCACATACAGTTCAGAGAGGAAAATGATAATGAGCAGAAAGCTGGAATGTCTCCAGTGACTTAAAGAGGATGCTGTAATACACACAAATGTGCTGATTGCAAGGGTTGATGTCTGGGATATGCTGAGGCTGGAAGCTGTGTGCCTGTGTCTCATTAAGGAGATTTTTTTCCTTTCCTAGATAGCAATACAAGCCATTAGGCCCCAGAAGCAGCTTCTCCTCCTGCCCTCCACTATTTCTTCTGCTCTCTAAGGTTTTCCACTACCTGCATTTCTCCATCACTTTTGTTTTCCTTCTAACACCTGTATTTCACTGTTGCCTCTCTCTGGCCTTCCTTCAGAACAAGAGGGCAGGACTGAGGGTAGGGGCTGTCTACAAGGAGTAAACCAGTGGCTCACCTTTGCCACTTCACTCCCTGGCTTCTTAAGGCACTGTTGTTCACAAGGAGTGAGGTGACTGCAAGAGTGGTTGGCCAGCAAAGAGGCTGGGACAAGCTGATGACTTGGATGCTCTAGAGGAAAAGCAGTCGTGACCTCTGCTCTTTGGTTTTACCAGCTCAGTGCTTTGCTGCTTCGTCCCTGTGCTTCTCCCAGCTGCAAACCAGGGATTGAAGACGCTTCAGAATCCCTGTGCAGGAGAACTTGGATGAGGGGTTACCTCGGGGATCTTCACTTTTCACCAATCACTAGCAGCTTCTCACTTCAGGGGAAGAAAGCAGCCTCAGCCCTAGATGTTTGATTCATGAAGGAAAGAACTCAAACATGCTCTGCTTGTTTCAGCTGAGCTGTTAGTCGCCAAAATAATTTGTGATCAGCTTTCCAGCTTTTGCTGGAAAAGCCTGCACTGCTGTTTCCTTCTGAATTTCAATCAGGTGTCATTACTGTGCATTGCCCACCTTTTGCTCAGGACAGATGCTTCTCTTAACATAGTGGAACTGCTTGATGCAGTGAACTTATTCTCTTTAAGAATCTGAATCACTCTAAGTGGCATTGCTTACCATCTGCTTTTTTGATTTGCTTACTCTTCTCCTGCTCATACTGTCTGCAAGAATCATTTGTTTCCATGCCTATAAATTAGTGGTCCAGAAAAAACTGCAGTATTGTCAACAGATTACTGAAATACAGCTCCGAGAATGGACCTACAAAAGAGGCTGGAAGCAAAACTTAGCACAGAGCCAAACTATCCGTAATTGGATTTTGAGACCAAAACACTGTAATGAACAGAGAGAGAAAAATAAACAGGATCATTTATTTTATTCGATCGTTAGCAAAACTCCTCGGTTACATGTGATAATTACTGGTGAAGATTTCCATACAGAGTGTGTGCCAGAAAATGTTCAAGCCTATTTCTTTATAGCACACCCACTACCAGCATACCAATTACATGATATAAAATGCATCGAGCTCTGAGAAATCCCGCAAGGCTTTCAACAGCGTAACCTGCTAACCTTCCTCTGCTCTGTGCTTGGGATTGTTTGCTGGATGTACTGATTTAAGCATTGAATATACATTCTCAGCAATCCATCATGTATGTTTACAAAATTATCTCTAGAGAAACTTACAGGTTAACCTGGAAATGAGAAGTGACACAAGATCAAGATCTTCAGTCTCTGATAACTCACTAATGGATCATAATGAGAGATTTTGTGTAAGCAAGGTATTGGATACTTCTCCATTAAGAACTTTTCTTATCATATTGTGCTTTAAAAATGCAAAGTTTAGAACTTTGCTAGAGTTTACGTTCATTAAAATAGAGAACAGAAGTCCAGCTTGTGGCTCTGAGACTGTACAACCTCAGGGGCTGGTACAAAGGTCATTGCCTGGAAGATATCTACAGACACCAGTATTTGGATCCAGTGGGTGAAGAGCCAAATTACATTAAGGTAGATGCAGGGAAGGAAGGAAACCTCCATACCCAGAAGCATACAGAGATTCACCTTCAGAAGAAGGTGTCGTTTGATAGGCTGTGTTTCCACATATAGGGAACTAGAAATAGGAAAGTGCACATAGCTTTCACAGCTGCCATATTCTGTAGGCTGGCTTGATGACTCTCTGTAGAAAACAAACAAACAAACAAACAAACAAATATTAAGACTTTGGTTGTGTAGCCTTTGACAAGAAAAAACCAACAACCCTTCTACCCAGCTCTCCTGCAGGCTCATTGCAGGGAAATGGAGTGGCAAAAGGAAGATGGCCTTGACAGATGTCCAGTCTTGAGCCAGGCCAGTCATCTATTAAATGAAGTATCTGAGTTAGAGAGCCCTTTGCCCATTTTGCAGCTCTGGATGTCACTTTGGCTCCCGAGGCACTTTCCAGGTGACACAGAAAGGGAATTCATAAAGACGACAAAGCATCTCCATTCCATTGGTTTGGATGCCATTGGGGCAAGGCTGGGGCTGCTGCTGGGTAAATCCATGTTATTAATAGGCTGTGGCTACAGAAATAGAGGGAACCTTGGGAGCCTTTTGCTATTCTATGGGTTAGAATCCATATCTTAACTTTTTCTGGGTATTAGGAAGGGGATCTAAGATTTTCTGGATCCTGTATACTTTGATTTGAGCCCTAAGGCTCAGGAAAACTCTTCTTCAAAAGTTCACAGTCCTTCAATTTCTGAGAAACAACATTTTATGTATTTAGAGGAATGATTTAGCAGAAGTGACCTTTGGGATCAGAAAGATGAGAAGAACTGGGTATCATCAGGAAGCTAATGTGACAGGCTGGTAACAGCTGAATGACATTTCATAGCTCTAAGATTCTCTGCTGCAGCCTCACAGGGAGAGGATGTGCTGACAGGAGCTGATGTGCCCTGTGCTGTCTGAGTCTTACCCCAGCCCCTGCTGACAGTCATTCCTCATCAGCCTGCTGAACACGTGTCTGGCCTTTCTAGAGGATGCGTGAAGGCAGATGGACATGATTTTCACAAGGATGTTGCTTTTGTCTACTTTGTCTCTGTACCTTGAACACACCAGGTTGGTGTAGCACTGAAATAGAGCTGTTGTCTGCCATGCTTCTTGTGTTGCAAAGATTTTCATGGCATCATTCCAGACACTATGCAAGAACCACAAAGCCCAAAATCCAAAGCATAGTTCCAAAACGCACATTTGTAGGTGAACAGAACACAATACTTAGTGCTTATATTTTAGTTTCCAGCCAAACTCTGCTGCGTTCTGTGTCATTCCATTCCCTTGCGTTGCTATCTTTGTTCACTGGAAAGGTACATCTTGTGCCATTTTCCCTGCTCCATTTTAGTCCTAATATTGCTGGTGGAATGGATTAATAGCACACTATTTTCTAGCCTAGTAATCTTTGTCACAAAAGTGAGTGAAAGCGTACAGCAAACATGAAGATCTATCAGCACTGCCATCAGACTGATGGCTTACTCTGATTGCTGATGCTGAGATGAGAAGATGAAAAGAAAGACCCCTTTCTTACTTTAATACCAAGAATAGTACACAGCACCCATATCCATCTTTTTGACAAAGATGTAATGAAAATGGTAGCATGCTGGAATGTCATCTTACTGCTGTAATTTCGTGCCCCTATGTGGGCACCAAGGACAGTCAGTGGTCTCTGTGTGGGTATGCAGGTTAAAATGCCCATCACTCTCTGTATATTGGATCTTGGGATCACCAGATAGTATTTCAGCCCCCTCACACTACACAAGCTACAGCACATCCAGTTTTCTATGATTGGGCAGGGACAAAAAGTGCAGCACGCATCATGTTTTCTCAGAGTCAGTAAGTGGCCACACTTGATGCACATATTTTTTATAACCAGCACAAGATGAGAACAATGTATTGGAATTAAATTCATTGCACACACCTTCAGTCTTCACTGACCTTTTCCTCAGTTCCACCTTTTAGACACATCACAAGCCTCCCTGAACCTTCATAGAATAAAAAAGAAGAGTGTACTTGTTTTCCTTATTCTTGAAATGTCTCATACTACTATTTCCTTTCTTCAAGCAAAAGTCACAGCTGGATACCACGCAGTTAAGATATTGTTACCCTAGGAATGACCTAGGAAAACTTGTGTCAGACTTTGGTTCTGCTTTATATGAATCTTGAATATACTACTTGCATCTAGATCAATTTTTGGAGCAGGAAGTGCCTTACTCAGAGGAGGAACTGAGTGGCCAAGGTGACAAAGGATTGAACAAGCTGCATGATGGTGGAGCGAAGGCTGCAGTTATCTTCTGTTCCTTTCCCACCAATAAACCTAGAAGTTTGTTCATCCATGGGAACCCTTCCCTTGATGGCTTCTATGCCAAGCCCTGAGATCTGAGCACTTCTCCTTTCTACAAGTGTGCCAGGGAGGATCACATCTCCATTGGCCAGTAAAGAGATTACCCTCCCAACTCCTGAACCCAGCAAGGCTTGCCAGGACACCTCCCCTAACATTAGCCAAAGCATCATGAGCCCATCAAGAGCCTGATGGGCAGTGACACCTATGGAGGATTCCTTTCATCAGGATGGGGCATTTGGAAGCAATTCAGGTATTTTTATAAGGGATTGGTCCTAACTGCTCAAGAGACCTGGGTTTATTAATCCTCATATGATCATTTCCCACTTCAAGCAATTTTCTAAGTTAGTAGGCCCGGTTTTCACTCTCTTCTCTAAAATATGTGGAGGACAAGCCGAAATGAGAGGGGAAATTTGATTGCTTCATATTTCATCTGCCTGTTATTATCAGTGGGGAGCAGCTACACAGCCTGGCAACAGTCTGCAGAGAGCCTAAAGTACTCCAAAATGAAAAAACCAAAGCCAGATTCACGCTTCTCCTGACTCTCAACTGCCACAGGCCAAAAAAAAAAAAAAAATGGAAAGAAAGCAAGAGAAGATCATTCGTTTGCAGAATATTTTTGCATATATCTATTTTGCAGAAGGTTAATAGGGAAAGGTGTTTCTATGCCAACAAAGGCATAGACAGTTTAAGTCCGAGAGGAGTCCACCCCGAGCAGACATTGTGGATGCACAGATTATGGGGCCCAGCGGCTTGCCATAGAGCAGGCTGGCCAAAGACTGGGTCGCCAGTTAGCCTGCCTGTGAGGCTGGAGCTGCTACTGGGCTCTTCTGCTCTAAATCAACCTGGCAGGTCCAGCTAGATGATGGACGACTACTTCTCTGGTGGGCTTCCATCCCACTGATATTTAAGCACTTCTTGGCACCATGGCAGGTCCTTCCCAGCTTGCACAGAACTGGCACCTACTTAGGAATAGAAGCAGCTTGGTACAACAACCCAATTGGGGCAGCTGCTCCCTGTCTCTAGCAATGCAAGGCACCTGTGGGACGAGAGTGGACTCCTGGCTGTCTGACTCTCAGACTCATGCAATCCATTTGCCTGACGCAATGTATTGTCTGCAGTCAACACAAGGTACTGTTGTCTGCAGGCTCTAGATGCAAATGCCACATAAATACACCAATTCTTTAACACTTTAAAAACCTGTGAGACAGTCAGATCATTTATCTTTAAAGTCTGAGGATGAGGACTGGCAGCCTTTTAAAGGGTAATCTTTTTAACAAGCGAATATCGAACCTCTGGCTTAAGTTAAAACAAAATAAAACAGAAACAGAAAAAAATCAAACCCAAAACTCCACTATGAAAACTTGGCTTAAAACCACTCAAACAAGGCTGAGCATGTTGTGGTTCTTATTGATTCATTTTTCATGCAAGGACCATAATTTAAGTTGGATCTCGGAACTGTCTTGGGAGGAAACCCTTCTCTACACAGTTCTGCATTCTGATATATTTGAAGTGCAATGAGGAATGAGGCAGCTCAGGCGTGCCTCTGAATGAGAAGTTACATAATGGATGCATGAATCATTTATCCTAGATTTCTGAGGCAAGAACCCTAATCTTGATCCCTAGGACATCCAGGTCATTGTCTCCTGGCTGAGGACAGCACGCAGGACTTTACAGAGCTCTTCAAAGCAAAGAAGTGCCCTGTAAGGCCAGCTGAGGCTTTGCAGCTAGGCTGACCACATCCCTTGGATCAGAGCACGTCCCTAAACTGCAAGGGTACATTAGTGGGAAAAAAATGACTGCCCGCATTGCGAATTCAGGTGGCAAAAATAGCTTTGAAACATGCCTCAAGTGAGTCCTATTATAGCACCAGAAAGAAAGTCAAACATTTAGAGCAGCTGAGTGATGCATACCCCAACTAACTACATCCTCTCTGCAGCACCAAGTCTTGCTGATCTGTAGCAGAATTCACTTGAATCATCAGACAAACAGATTTTCATTTAGTTTGCTCATGCAGGCTGGTACACGTGGCCACGCCACGCCTCCAGAGCCTGCTGGGGACACAGAGCATGCACACGTGTTGAACAGGCACACTACATACAAGATGCCTCAGATCCTTGAACCAAAGACACTGCAAGGGCACTTGGTGATAACACCTCAGACACCTTCATCCTCTCTTTGAAATCCATTTCTGCTGAACAGAGCAGTATTCCTCCTGGTTAGAATCAGGCCATCGCATGCAGCCAGCCCCTAGCATATACCCATACTGTGCCTTTGCTCAGAGCCATTCCTGGCTTAGCTTGAGTTTACAGTGATTAAATTAAATTTTTATTTGGCCCGAGTTAATATTGAAAGAAGCAATGTGACTTCAATGAGCTGTTTATTTAAACTTGGAACTAATTACTGAGAGATGGAATAGCTGCAGTAGAATGTCTGAGCCACTCTCAGTACAGGCACTGCAGTACCTTCCTGCATGCCATATAGCGAACACAACAGGACAGCTCTACTCCTCTCTGAATGTGCATGACTAGATCTTTGTTATGCTGAGGTTCCTGCCTGGGAGCAGAGTCACTGCCTTTCGTAGCTTTAGCACCAGCAGGGAGTTAATCAGCATCCTTCATCAGGAGTGTGCCTTTCTGTCTAAACCTGGGGCTGCATGCCCATGTGGCTGTTCTCTATCAATGTGTAGGTCCTTTGGGCACTTAGAGGCTTTTCCAAGGTACCTCTAAAGTGATGGCTTATTTTGTTCAAAGAAATGACATAAGCCACACCAGCAAAAATACACCGACTATACTTACAGTCATAAATTATCTCCAGGACCAAACTATGGATAAAAGTTTTGCCAGCACAGCAATACTCCTTAAGGATGCAATTTTTTCACATTTCTGTGCCAATAAAAGTCCTATGAATGCAGCGATGCCAGCATAACATTTCTTTTGCCAGCATAGAAGTGCTGGCCAAAAAAAATTTAAACTCTTATTGCCTTCCCAGGAAGAGTTTCTAGCGTAGAACAATCTATTTTATCTTTGAAACCACTTCTTTCAGCTATGTAGGGAAGGCACCTCCAAGAGCACTCGTACTGCACAGGTTTGTGTTATTTGCAGTGTCCTGGCAGTGCATCATTTTCCTGAGCACTTATGTAGCTGGAGCTCTGCATCAAAGATAATGTGCCAAGCAAATAACTTAGGAGCTGAGCAGCTTCATTTGTGCTCAAGGAAGCAGTCAGAGAGGTGCAGAGCAGCTAATGTTGGAGCACTGGCTAATGGCGGAGCCTGCCGTGGTACCCTGGGTGAGATGGGGCCATGGAGGTGACCCATCTTAATGTGCTTTCATGGGAATTGCTTGCTGCAGTCTGCAGCAGGGGACAGTTCCCGAGCTGAGGTCTGAAGTGCTCAGGCACGTGCAGGTGGAACCAGGCCAAAAAACAAAAGCCAAAGCCAAACTCAAGCTGCTGCAAGGACACTATCAGCTAAAAGAGGGACAGAGAGAACAGAGGGGTCCTACTGAAATATAGGAACACTACGGCTGATACATTATGGGAAGGTGTTGGGCAGCTCTCCGAGGGAAATGATGGCTTGTATACAACTTGTGATGCCACGGTCAGACTGCTTGGGTAGCATGAAGTAGAGGGGATGTATCCAAGTGAAAATAACAGGGCTTGTTCTTGTGCTAATATTCAGCTCATCTGCCTCATCCCATCTCTCTAAAATAACCCGTAATGGAGGAAAGATAACAAAGCATTTAACTTGCACATTAGGAACAAATGGCTCTACAGTAGTTAAGCACCAGAATGAATTTACAGGGAGCTTGGGGAAGCCTTTTTTTTTTCCCCTGGAGACCTTCAAGCACTGGTTAGATGACATCTGCCCCAGAGATGGAACAGCTCCAGCTGCCTCTGTTGTAGCACAGGGATGTGTGAGACAGCCTGCCCTACTGTGATACCACAAACCCTGAGCCATCCCATGGCAAGGCACATAGGAATTTCCAAAAAGCCCCTAAACCATGGGATCCCACCACCCAAAACTCCTCACCTTTCGTCACCATTTAACCTTGGTGTGCTCTGAGCTCGGTCAGCTCTCGAGCAGGAGAGGCAGTGCTTGTTCCTTCTTGAAATTCCTCAGGAACACGCTCGGATGTAGAGTCTGTGCTTTTGGCCGTGCTCTCTGGGTTGTAGTGTTTCTACTATCCTCTGGATGCAGGGCAATAAAATTAGCATTCACATTCAGATTTATAACCCAGTAAAAGCAACTTCCCTCTAATAAAAACAAGCTCATTTACGAGACCAGATTTCAGGCACGACTTGCAAGAGGGAAAATAACATCCTGTGTAATTCTAATGCCCCATTCCTCAGTGAGAAGATGTGATGCATATTTTTCTGCAGCTCTGCTTCTGCAGTCAGCCTCCCCTATCTGTGCAGGGTCTGTGGCTCTGCGAGTGTATATGATGCACACTTGCTGAGATCTGTTTTGATCGAGTACATCCTCATGAAATGAGACAACTTCTCACCCCCTATGCCCCTGGCTTACTGATCTCTTTTCTTACATCCCATATTAAGGCTATGCTGGTTGGGGAGTGCATAAATGCAGTGGAGAGACCAAGTGCTCAATCATCCACATAGCAAAATGAAGCAAGAAGACATGAGTTTAAGACCTGACGTTACTGTGGCATTGCTCACCCTGCCCCCAGTTCCCATCTAACAGGTTGCCATGTAAGATTGCCCTCGTTTCATATATTTCACAGTTTCCATGGCCTGTTTCTGAGCTCTTGAGCTCTCCCACCCAGCAGCCACTAGCATGAACATGGGTCACTTGAGCAGCATGGGAAGGAGGCAGCCAAGGGTGGGAGCAAGGGAGCAGCTCAGGGCACTCACCAGAACATATTTTAGCCTCTGATACAGGGAGAGTTGTGAATTATGGGGCAGGAAAAGCACAAGCAACCAGAAGACTAAAGGCCACCATTTGTCTCTCTGTATTTACTATACCAATAAAATATCTTCATAGCAGCTGGCTGCAATGTAAATCCTCTTTAAGGGCTAAAAACTGTACAGGGGACCATTAAAAAACCAGCTCCGTCATTAAGGCTCTGGCTGGGCATTTGCAGATGCTGTTACTCTGTTACACAGGGATGTGTGCAGACTGCCTTGCTTTTTGTTTCACCCTGCCACCAAATTCACGAGCCCATCGTAACCCAGAAGAGATGCTCAGTGCACATGGGTGGCTCTGAGGGCATCTCCCAGCCCAAAGCCCTCCTTGTGCTGTGACTCACTGCAGCAGCACAGCTCCCTGCTGCATTTCTCTGCAGGCCTGTGACGTGCTGCTCTCCAGCAAGCCCTGCCTTGGGCAAGATTTTCCCTGCCATCTCTGTGAACTGTGGATATATTTTTCAGAGTCTTTGCAATGTAATATTTCATGGACACATTAAAAAAAAAAGTCAGGTATCACCTGAAAAGCCATTGATTAGCTGCAGAATCTGCTCCTTCTGAAGCAGTAATATAACTGGCTGTCTCGCTCTTTGTTCTCGGGACATCTGCCTTTAATCTAACACCTTACAGGCTTGCAGAACACCCATGATGCTAAGTTCCTGGGATGCAGCACTCAGAGGGTGCTCTTCTGATGCAAGCAGAAACAATCAGAGAGGGCCCTGTTTATCTCACTGCATCCCAGGGCAAGACTTGAATTCTTAACGCACGAATGAAACAAAGCTGCCAAAGGGCAGGCAGAGGGCATGCAGAGGAGCACAACAGGAGTGATCAGAGAAGGGAGCCAGCGACACAGCCCTGTTTGATGGCTTCATTTTGATTTCACCCATGTAGAAGGGTACTGAGAGAGACAACGACAAAATCAAAGCACACGGTAGGGACAGGAGCCAAGGGCACTGCACTAATCGAAGAGTGCTTGCTTATTCCTCACAGAGCAGCATCCTTCCTCAGCCATGCCTCCCAGCACCTTGCTGCATGCTGGATCCTGAAGCATTTTGGCACTGACCTCACTAAGCCCACGCACAACCAACCCATGAGCAGAGGGATGGATGAGCCCATCCCAGCAGACCTGCAGTGTGATATCCCTCAGCTTCCCCATCTTTTAATCTCCAGTGGGCCAGGTTGGGCAGTGGGGAAGTGGCCACCCACACTTATTTGCCTGTGCCCAGGCCAAGAGAAGAAGATAACTGCTGTCCTCTTGCTATGCTTCCTCCTGCTGCAGTCAGCTGTGTCACTTGCTCTGCCTGGGAGTTGAGCACACCAACACCTCTGAGGTCCCCTCTCCACCTTGTCTGATGCTGGCCAGTGGGTCTGGAGGGTAGTGAGGGGAAGGGACAGGCAGACAGACATCACACTCTTCATTTCTACCATCACCAAGCACAAAACGTTATAGATGCTGTGGAGACATGGGCTGCTAGCTTTGCAATACCATGGACTCTGCTAGTGATAGCCTTTTATTTTTGAGGTGATCGGACAGATGATGGGCCCAGCTCAACATGATTCAGACTCTTCCAACAACTGGGACAAAACCCCCTGATACAGGCTGGACCCATCACAGAGCTGTGGCTCAGAGCTGTGCTTCACAATCTGCTTTGGAGTAGGGAAGCTGGCACGAGGCACAGCTCCCCTGCAGCATTCTGGCTGGTGATCACCTGGCAGGATTTAACAAGTTGTGTTCATGAGATCCGACTCAGCCTGCACCTGCTGACCTTGGGCCCAACATGTGCAGTGTTACAAATGAACACAGGCTTGCAGTTCCATTACTGTCTTCTTCTAAGAACCAGTTTATCATCCATCCAGCTCATCTTGATGATTTCTGTGCAATCAGCATACAGATGCTTGTTTCCTTAGAAAAAAAGGACCAACCATGGAAGAGACGAATGAAAAGCGGCTGCATTTTCACACTTTTAAAATGGATGCATGAAGGCAGACCCTCAAAGAGGTTTCAGAGTTAAGGGTCCACACTATCGTTGCTGAGATTTTTAAGATACGCAAAAAGAGCCACAAAAGGGTGAGTCGGTGCATAAGGGACCAGATCCAATGAAAGCTCATTTGTTAGCATACTTAGACGTTAGCAAAAGTGCACTGTATTCTCCAGGACTTATCTGGGGGAGGTCAGCTTTCACACCAACATAGAGGATTCTTCCTTTCCAGAACTCACTGAGTCTTTGCTACAGACCCATCCACAAATAATAGTGCCACCTTGGCTCTCAGAAGCTCTGGTTTGTTCGCAGTATGACTGAACTCAGTTGAAATTCCAATAAGTATCGTCTCACGTTGACTATGCTTAAATTATTTACAGCAGGGAAATCAGATGTTGTAACTCTGCTTTTATAGCCCACCAAAGTCTTCACCTTGATCACTAGAAATCACAGTGTGCAACACATGGCTAATTGGCACAGTGTGGCTTGCCTTTACTGCAGCATTTCTCCTGACTTTTTTTGGGGCAGGGGTGACTCTTTTAGAATCTCAGATGTGAATCTCCTTACAAATCATTCCATAATTTTGAAACAGAAAATCCACAACTGCATCATCAGGAGCTGGTGTTGTAATTACACATCTTCCTCTCAAGTTCCAACCTGATAAAACGTTCCTGCATTTCTATGCTTGGTGAAACTCGTCATGGGAGCAGGCAGCCATCATATTTTCTGGGTCTGCTTTCCAAGCTTGGTTAATCACACGATTTTAAATAGCAATAAATCACTATTTCAACAAAAGTCTGTCTCTTCAGCAGAGACGTGCAACTTTCACTCACAAAGGTGTGTGTTTATCGTGTTTATTAGTAGATTTGCTCTACTGCTTTGCATACTGCAAGTGGTGACTCAGCCACCATGCCATGGGCACACAAACATCGTTAATAAAACCTTATTCTGCCAAAGTTAGACATATTATGGACAAATGATAAGGAGGTATTTGCATACGAGCCATCCCATCAGAGGTACATGAAAGAGGATCTTATTTTCTGGTATATTAGATATGCCATTTCCTCTGGAAAATAATCTAAAATTCAGGTGGTTTATCACAAAGTGCATTATAACCTCAAATATGGTAAATGCCAGCTGCTGGTGTTCACATAGTACTTTGTTCTATCAGTAACTGGGACATGTAGGATACCTCCAGAGGAGGATTTACAGCTTGCAGCAGGGCAGTGCAGTGTGCAGGTTCTGCCTGGGATGCAGGATGCTCGAGGCTATTCGGTGCATAGCAAGAGCTTTGCTCCATTTAGCCCTAGCACACACTGCGGAGTAAAGAAAGCTTTGTGCTAAAACACCAACAGCTGCTGCTGTTAATTTCAGGGAGCTGATTGTTAGAACTGCATGGCAATCATGACTGAGTATCCCCTGAGCCCCCATGGAGCCAGGTCATCCCAGGAGCCCCACTGCCACCCCGCTTTTCCCAGAGCTCTGTTGTAGGAGCAGTGGTGATGTTTTGTTGCACAGGGAAGCATTTATCTTTGAAAATTTCATCCAGACAAGATTTTGTGGCAGCAGGAAGTCCTGATCAACCCCCAAATCTCGCTGCTGGTGTGGGAACCCTGTGTGAAGACATCTGGCTCCACACTTACTTCTGTGTGGCAGGGCTCTGCTGCAAAAGGGAAACCAGACAGAACTGCTGATGGTTGTCAGGTCCCAGAAATTCTCTCTCTATAGGGGTGCTTTCGGTACCTGTCTCTTTGCAAGTCTAATAAGAACCACCAGCTTACGAAAGCCTACAAAATACAAGTAAACAAGGCTTGCCAGGAGGGAGACAGACTCTCTTTCCTTTCCCTCCCGCCCTCTCTCTGCATGTAGGCAAAATTTAGCACTGAGCCAGGATTTACAGCTTTAATTATGAACTTTAGCCCAAGCAGTCGCTCTGTAACTATCCTCACTGGGGAAATGGAGAGCAGGACTCAAGCATGCACAGTGAGGTGTACAGCTGTGCTGCCAGTTAATTGTACTGATTCTGGTCCTTCATTAAGTTGATTTCATGTGAAGGGATTTTATCTCCCCCCTACTGCTTTTGACAAGCAAAAAAGAGAAAAAGAGAAAAAAAGAAAAAAAGAAAAAGTTATCTCAATTTGTCTTCTACTGTGTTATCCAATAAACCAGCAAAAATTAGCATCAGCAGCAAAGATTAGCTTTCTTTGTGAGCTTTCAGCTCATGCACCTTAATTAACCATGCTGAGCTCTGGCTGGCATCACACTCACAATGTTCTACACTGTTACAAACCATACATTTATTTTACTGTCTAGTCATCCTTATCTTTACCCATAGGGATGACCAGGACACCCTAGCAACAAGCTGATCACAATGGTGGGCCTCCACTTAGAAGCCTGCTTGCTTGTTTCACAAAGATTTTAGGTAAGAAAGGGATATTTTGGGGACGTCTTCAAAAAATGAAATCACATGTGAGCTCTTCTGCAGTGCAGAGCACTGCTACAGTGCCCAGTGGTCTTTGCATTGAAATATGTTTCAGATGTACGGACATACAGAAATCAGTGGCAATATGTGTTTTTTCATTGTATCTATTACTCACCAGCCACCCCAGAAAGGGGACTCACAGCTCCCCGTGAGGGCAAGATGACCAACACCATCTCAGAAAACATCACACCAGCCCCAGCCCCACTGGGCAAACCACCCTGGGGCAGGTCCTAGCGTGGGAGCAGAAAGCAGCAATCTGGCTGCAATGACATGATATGCTGGGATGTTCCATTACGCCACATTTGACCTTCCCAGCTTTCCTAATAGATTGTTCTTGTCATTGGGACCTAACAAAATGCATTACCTTGCTGGTATTTGCTGCTCACCAACAAGTGCAAATCTGAACCTCAATAGCTTCATTTGGGGGTCTCCAGCACTATCATTCAATAAGTAATTTAAGAGGTTAAAAAGCTTACATTTTTTCCTCTAGAAATATTTAATTCTAAATCTTTTTGTAAGAAAGCATTTGCAGCTGAGCAGTTCTTTTGAACTACATTTCACTCTTGATAGGAAAGAAATTGAAGTGCATTAGAAAACATTCAACCAAATCAGCATTCTTAAATATTAGTGTGCAGCAGATAGGAAAAGTGCCTTTCCTACCTATGTGATCCAAGAAAGGCCTGAAGGGACTTCTGAAGCCTTTGCTCTGTGTGTTTCCTCATTCCAAATGTCCTCTTCATCATTCTTCGAAGGCTCTCAGCTGGCTGACACCTAGCTGGTCTCGGTGATCTGTCTAACAGAAGGTCAGTAGTCAGCAATAGAGGTCATTTTCTCAACAGTATACTTTAAGTATTCTATCACTTCTTGATGTCCCTTTCGATAACATTTACATTACACTGAAGATAGTTGCAAATATATTTACTAATTTTGAACTAATTCTGTTTCCCAAAGGTCAAACAACTTGTCCTTCTCCCAGTCTCTCCTAAAGTACTACTAGATATAACATCTCATGACGGCTACCTCTCAGAAAAGAGCGTATGAGCACCACTGCCACTGATAGAAAATTATCTTTAGCCCAGCTAGTACATGCATGGTTTTTAAACCATCACCCTTGACCAAATGCAAGCAGAAATTCAACCCTTTGCAAAGTCCAGCATGGTATTTCAGCTGTCCCTTGCCTGCCAGTGTCCCCTCCTGAGGCATTATCATGACTGCCTCTGTTGTGGTCTGACCTCACTCCTGTGGTGAGCAGACCTTCCAGATCTTTGATAGTCACACAGCCAGAAAACACAAGCACAGAAGTATTTGGGAATAGCCCAGAGCTGAAGAGGTGGGACATGGACATTGGGGATAGCCTTTGCTGGCCAGGCCAGCCTGTGTCCACATTAACAGATGTTGCCCCTGAGGAGTGAGCAGGAACTGGCTGGGAGAGTGCAGCTGGCACCAGCTAACAGGTCTACAGTGTAGGCTCACTTCCCTGTGCAGTCTCAAGATGGTGTTTAATTTACAGCTGCACTTATACATGGGGAAAAATGGACATTAGAAAACTCTATGAAAAGAGTTCTAAAGGCTACACAAATATTCACCTTAACCTCCTTTGTATATCTACGCCTTCACTCTTAGCACCTCTCTCAAAAGTTGGCATGAAATTGCATACAAAGGCTGTATTTCCTTTACTAGGGAAATTATCTGGAAGAAATATTGTATTAACTGGAGTTCAGTATTGCACAGCCAGAAGCTGTCGTTAAGTAATACATCATGCATTAAAGATAAAGTTATGGGCTCTAAAACAGATTTGGTAAAGGAAAATTTAACTTACAGTATATTACCTATAGGAATAACTCACCTAAACATTAACTTAATTCATTATGATCGGTACCATTATAATAAATATCAGATATATTCATAATTGCATGACATTTATCTTTGGTTAATGATCTGTAGGAAGGTTGTTACATAGGTTCCACCCTCTGGTTACTGTAAATGGAAGTGTTCACCAGGCTTGCTTGCAGCCTCACCTCCATCCTGACGAGCAGGTATTGCTGAGCTCTTCTGCAGCATGGACAAGGTGTGAACCAGCTGGTAGCTCAGCATTCACTACTGCTGGCATAGCCTGCCCGAGCAAGGAAGCAACTCGTTTTTTATTGCTACTCCCTGGGCAAAATAATAATAAAGGTAGCCATGAGTCCCAGGATGAGTCCCAGTTAGTTGAAGGTAACAGGAATCCATCCACTTGCCTTGTGAGCTTTAGATTTTACAGACAAGTCACAGTCTGGTGCCACGTTGCTAGTACTGGGTGCAGCTGCATTGCCAAATCCTAGAAGGCAGGCATGAGCTTACCTCAGTGCCAGGTTTTGGGAGCTATGGTCCAAGAAGCTAGCTGGCTGAGTGCTGGGTTAGAAGTTGGAATCGGTGCCAGCTTCTTTTTACTTTGTGAACGTGTTTAGCTTCCTTTACCAGTAACTAATTCAGTTAGTGAGGGTGTTTGAGATGCTGTGAATTTGAGGAGTGAGGGGACAGGTGTTTCACAGCCACAGTGAGAGGAGTGGTTGTGCTGCCCTTCAGAGGAACCTTGTCAGAATGGAGAAATGGGTCAACAAATGCAAAGCCACGCACCTGGGCAGGATAACCCTGGGCACTAGGACAGGCTGGGTACTGACCAGCTTAAAGCAGCTCTGCAGAGAAGGTCTGGAGGCCCTGGTGGATACCAAGCTGGACATAAGCCAGCAGTGTGCCCTCAGGACAAAGAAGACCAAGGGCATCCTGTGCTTCATTAGGTGGAACACTGACAGGAGGTCAAATGAGCAGGGACAAGGCGACCTCCAGAGCTGCCTGCCAACCTCAGTCACTCTCCAATTCTGCAATGTTCCCTATTTATAGTGTGAAACTTACTTTCAGCAGGATAAAATTCACCTGAAAATGTTTCTGTCATTATCTGAATTTCTACCAGAAGTTGGCTTTCCTGTTTTTTAAGAGCAATAACCATCTGTCCTGATTCCCTGAATAAAAGCTTTTACCTCCTATGAGCAAGCATACGAGGAAAGAAACAGCAAGGGCTGGAAGCAGTTCATTGTTTGTTTGTGTCTGAGTGAATTCATATCCTCTCTTGAAAGTGCAGTCTCACGCATACTAATTATTTTCCTGGATATCCCTCCTATAGGTATAAATACCATTTTCTTTAATCTGTCCACCAATAAATTCACGGCTTCAACAAGAATTCCTGGGGGTAAGAAGTCCCTGAAAATGTGTTACATTGATACCCAATATATTTCCTAGAAAAGTCTGAGTCAAGGTGTGATGAACTGTGCAAAGATTTGCTTGGATTTTTCAAATAAAAAAACTGACTCGAGGTCTGGTGATGGGGGAGAGCTGCGATTGAAGCAGCATGGTCACCTGACCCCTGACAGAAGAGTGAGATCCAGGGAGAATGACAGCAACATCCTTTCATTCCAGCATCGCTGTTGTTCTGGTTTTATTTAAATTGGAAAGGTGAGAGGGGTTGGGAAGCTGCCAACGTTAACCCTATGGCCACTGACAACGTAAAATGTGCCTTGGGAAGGTATACAGCTCTCCTCTTACAAAGGTGGCCGCCTCACTTTAAAGTTGAAGCTAAGCATCTTCACAGAGCAGACATGAGGAGCAGTGATTTCTTTGGTTCCTGGCCCTAAAACTTTCAGCAGAGATTCAGCATCTCCAGCACAGCCAGCCCTGCTGCAAGAGAGTGGGCAAGGGTCCAGGCTGCTCTGCATGGCGTAACTGCCCACAGCAGTGGTTTGCTGAATTACAGCACTCAACTCTGTTTCTTCGTGAGAAATGGAAGCCAATCATGAAGCAGAGCATTTAGTCAGTGGTGATAAATAAAAATAATTTCTCTCTCAAGCAGAACCAGAAAAACATAAAGGAGTCAGAGCTAGGTGATCAGGCTCTTCTTTTCTTCTTGGAAAACATCACCAACAAAAAACAACCAACCAAACAAGGAGTTTTAAGGGCTCAGATGCACGCCTAGAAGTTTATTAGTGTGGCAGAGCAGGTTCCCTGCAGACTTGGCTCTGCTATCTCAAACCTTAAGCCTATTCTCTATTGGGCATGCATTAAAAGAGATGTTAGTTCTCTAGCCACATAACACTTTATTCCTTCTTGCTTTAGTCTGCTGCTCTTGGCAAGAGCAGAGTCTCCCACAGAAGCAGATGCTTCCACCCTCCTACCCTCAGTGGCTGGACTGGCTCCCTGTGAATGTCATGGTGGTTTGCACTGTCCTTGATATTGCTACAAAGGGACCTGCTGTTCGGAGGGCCAAAGAAAGACTGAGAAGAAAAGGACCCTGATTGGCAGCAGGCTCCCACCCACAGCCCCTCCAGCATCTTGCTTTGGGATTGGGTCCAGTTATTCATTGGTCAGGAAAGCTTAAATCATATGGAAACCAAAACAAGTAACCAGGATATCATGTAAGCTCTTACTGCCTGCACAAGAGCAATTTACAGAGTCTGTTTAGAACAAATGAAATGCCTAGGGATGCTGCTGGCACTGCTTTGTTCCTGTGTACTTACTCATTAGTTCTTTCTATGCTCTTCCTGCAAGTGACTGCTATCAGCATTTGGAAGGATGGTTGTGTACCAGTGCTGACCAGGCTTCCTCTGTTCTGCGCCTTGTTAGTTGTAGCTCTTGGCATGTTGACAAAACGTTCTCTCTGCTGCAACAGGTTGTGAAGGAGTTGGCACTACACAGAGGATCTCCTCATGCTGTACCTTATGTTCATGTGACTGGGGGTAGTTTGGATCTCTCTGGGGTCACCCAAGCATCTTCACCTTCTGCTTTTGTGAGGAGGACTGGGGCCATATTTGGGCTCATCCAGGCTGCAAAATCTGGGCCTCAGTGAGGTCTGGAGCAGAGTGGTGAAAGCTGAGGCTCACCACTGGGCTTTTCAAAGTGAAAACACCTTGTTACTGTGTGCCAGCAGGGCCACAGAAACCGTGAGCCCGGGGTGTGTGGGTGTCACCCCAGCACACACCACATGCATTAGCAAGAGAAGTGGATCCTTTCTGCAAGCCTTCTGGTGACGTATGGCTGCCAGCATTAATACAGCAGGAGAAGCACCGCAACCATCTGCAGCACTGACAGCAACCAGGCTTGATCCATGGGAGCACTGTGCATTTTCAGCAAGGATCAGGAAATCAGCTTCACGAGGAGAAAAACAGAAAGCTTGTTGGTTAATACCTCATCTTTCCATGTCCTCCCCGGGATACAGATGCCACATTCTGGCTCCTATTCCACACGGCTCCCTGGAGGACAAAATGGCGGCCCCCAGAGCAGTGAGGTGCCACCAGCAAGGAGCGTGGCCCGCTCTGCGGCCTGATGTCTGGACATGCTGAAGCGTCTCAGCTCTTCTCCAGCACAACTGCTTTATGTTCTCCATGGGGAGATGAAAAAAGGAGAATAACTGCATAAATTACCAGTAGAAGCAATTTCTTCCCTGACAGTCTTCTCTGCCTGCTCCTAAAGGACCAATATATAGCAATGCTAATCAGGCTGTCTGCTTGTGTGGGGAATTTCAGTGCCAGCATGGATAGGAGAGACTCTTCCTTCAATCCAGGGGAAGATCTCCTGTAGCACAGATTGCTCCCCTGTGGCACAGGCCCTTTATCCCCATTGATCAGAGGGAAAAGTTGCTCCCAGGCATTTTCAAGCAGAGGGACATATCAGTGCTCTTGCAGGTTCCATCTCCTAGCCCAGAGGAAAATCACTTCATCTTTTCTTGGAATTAAGAAATTTCAGGGGTTTGTAGTTTCCTTTAAATTGTTTCCAAGCCGCCTTGCAGAGGCAACGGCTGCTCTCTGCATTTTAGCACCTGCAAAAACCACTCAGATCAGCAACTTGCCAGAGCTACAGAATACATAAACCTGATATTTTTGCATCTCTTTAGTATGTGCTGTTAGCAGGAACTGGACAAGTAGGTTCCTGCTTTTTGTGTTTTTGTTTTTTTTTTCAGGAAAAAGTAGATGACAAAATCCCTTTCCTTATAATTTTAAAGAAGGCTAAGAGAAGCCACTTCTTTCTCCTGCATAAAATATTCACCAGGGCTCATTATTTTCCACATTTTGGTATAAATCTCTATAAGCAACAATTGCAGCTGAAAAAAACTGCATCCTACAAACCATGAGACATTCATCTGAGCTGACCTGTCCCCGTGCACCAGACCGAACAGCAGAGTATTGATACCTACAAAGTGAAATCGAGCCTCGTGTCAGCTGAGGTGGTACCAAGAGGCCCCTTTGGATCAGGTTTGCACGAAACAACTTTATCCAGTATACACCACTTCTCACAAGTTGTGAGGATTTGGGGGTTTTCTAGGGAAATGGGATGAGAAAGAAAAGAAAAAGCTGATTCTGAGTTGTTACATGTCATCTGAAACTGAATGGCTGGAGCATGACGGGACTATGCAGCTGCACATTGGGCTAGAACTGGTTATTTAAGCTCTTGCTTCTCCTCCTTGGGCACCACCTGCTGGCACATAATTAAATTAGCATCACCAGCCAGATATTAAACTCGGCAGTCCCTGAGAATATGCCAGGTTTTCTCCAGATTAAGCAAGGTGGAGGGGACATTTTTTAAAATCACCTTGTGCATTCCTAAGGTACACAAGGTATATAAGTATACCAACCAATGCTTCATATACTTATAAAATTAAACATATTTTTATATACGCACAAATGATATATCTCCTTGCACATCTCTTGCACTGTTCAGGCTGTGGCAGGGAGCTCTAATAGAGAACATTTCTTTATGGGACTTGCTGGTAACAGCAGGCAGGACTAGCTGGGGATGGTATCTTTGGAGGGGCCAGCAGCCTGGGGACAGCACCAAGCACCAAGGCTTTCCCTACTGCTGCCTCTGTCCCCTCAGCGTGTGCGTGACATGGGCTCCCAGCCAGCATGAGATCAGCCAAAGCACAGACAAAAATGGGACTGAAAGGAGTAAAGTTTTCTTGACTTGCTATAGCCTCAAACTACAATATCACTTGGCTGAGAAATGCTGCCCTCACTCACCTGGACATCCCAGGGCAGCAGTTCATATGCTGGCAGTACAGTAAGCCACAGCACATACCATGCCGTGCTCCTCCCAAGGTATTTCCTACTCAGCTTTTGGCTGGGAGCTTTACAGCTGGTTCCAGACATGCTGTTTTGTTTCTCCATATTGAAGAGGAAATGATAACCAGGGCCTGGATTGGGAAGGCTGAGGGGAAACGAGAACTGACATCCAAATTCTTCATTGCTTGCAAGACGCATGCACACCACAGGAGGAGACAAGAAGAAAAAAAAAGAGAGAGAGAGAGAGAAAGAAAATTAAAAGCTCTGCTTATGAGAAATTGCACTGAGAGTGAAACCCTCCCAGCTATCATTTTTGCTGTAATTTGCTGTTGAAGGCTCACTGGGTCCCTGGTGCTGTGGGATTGCTGCATGTCAGGTGGCTCTGCAAACAGAAAGGAAAGTCCTTGGAGGCACATGGAACCATTTACACAGTACCTGCCTTTAATTGACTGCAGAATAGCATGACTTTTATGAATAGGGTTGCTTTTGGGAGCCCTGAGTGCTCAGCCACATTCACAGTTCATCCACACCACCTGTTTCAGCAGCGTCATTCCCAGAAGCCTTTTAAGAAGGCAGAGAAAAATATAGTGAGTTGTACTAGAAGTTGTTATTAAAGAATAAGATTCACTCACAAGGTAACTTTGCAAAAATATCATTTCCCAAACCTTCATGAGAAATCAATGCTTAAGGCCAAGTAAGAATGTTTCCTTATCAGGCCCAGAAAAAGAAACCCAAGCATTTAGAATTGAGCTCTGGAAAGGCCCCTGGACAATGCAGGGCATGTGGGGCTGCAGTGCGATTTGTGCAGAAGAGATACAGCATGATCTCACGTTTGTGAAAGGATCCCCAGGCTGCACACATCAACACTCGTGTACCATGATGGGGCTTTTGCTTGGCAGCCCAATGCCTGCTCTCAGTCACACAAATCTGAATCAGATCTTCCAGCTCTTACAGAGACAAAAAGTGAAAATAGAGCAGCACAGAAATTGCATTTGTGATGAAAATTGCACCCACATGCAGAGGACTGTGGGCTTCCTCAGGTCACTGTAATTTCCTGTGGGTCTGCCAGAGCCAATTACAGCAGTACAGAAGGAAGCAGCAAGATGCAGTACCTGGCACAGCTGTGATTTCTCCACTTTTTTGTTACTTCAGCACTAATTTAGTGCTGAAGGGGAAATGGTGGCATCGGAGGGCAGTGTGGGCATGGGGCTGTGAGCCCCCATGAGCGCTTCCTCTCTTGCCTGCAGAGACCCAGTGTGCCTTCAAGGCTGCATCCTAAAAAAATACCAAGAAGGATTTTAAGCGTGGTTGGGCAGCAGTAAGGCTTCCCTCATGTTGGCTCAGTCTGACAATCTGTCCTTATACAAATTTCAAAGAGGGTTTTGCCCTAGTGAAAACAGAGCAAAAGGCTCTCTTTTATATGCTTTTTAAATCCTGTGCAATCAAAAAGCTCTTTGAAGCTCCAGGAGCCTGAAACATTGTCTAGGAACATCTGCTTCTATTTTTCCGCTGTATTTTTTCTTGATTGGAAACAAAACCAATCAAGCCTTGGATAGAAGCAGTGCAACACTGACAGCCTGGGTGCTGGCTGGACTATAGCACCTGCACAAACCAATATCACCCAACTTCCAATCTCAAGCTCAGCTTTCATTGCCTCTTCCCTCCCTTAAGCTCAGCCCCAGGAAGCTCTTCTCTTTGTTCAGCCCCGTCTGTGATGAAGCAGAGCTCAATGGATGGCAACAGCATGCTCAAAACTGTCCCCATTCTGCAGTCCCCAAACCCTGAGCAAGGGTGATGTTGGCCAGCTCAGGTCACCACAGAAATCAGTCTGAACTTGCCATATTCAAGTGAATTGAAGAGAACTTCTGTGGATTTGCCATTTAAAAGCATTTTACAGGAGGAATGCATTTTTCAGTGCAAAAGCAGAAACTTGGAGAAATTACAAACTATGAGCATTACTTTATGCTTCTTTCACAGCAGGTCTGAGCCATCTCATCTGGCACCCTATGAGGAAATTATTTTACATTTCATAAGAAAACTGAAGGCTAATGGAGCAGCTACTTTGCTGCTTCTCCCAAGAGGTAATTGCTTAATACGAATGTCCCACTGTCTTCAAAGAAAACTAAAATCACCGGGCCTGTGAGTCATCTTCCACTTCCATTCTCTGCAAGTGCTCACAGATGCTGTGGGTGATTTCTAGCACCATGGCTGCTTATATATCACAGTTGCAAAGGTAATGCCACTGAGAACAGCTCCAATACAATATATGCGAGCCGGAATCCCGCGGTGCCAGACAGGGCAGCACATCTCGAGTCCTGGGGCAGGCAGAGGAGCTCACATCAGGTCAGCTCCAAAGCTACTGGCTCTGAAGGACCACTGAGCCTTCGGTCTCTGTCCCTCAGCCCTTGTTTCCCATGGAGGTACGTTCTTTCCAATGGCCAGCACCAGCTTTCAGTAACTCTGATTTTTGCCATGGCAACCTGTAAAATTCTGTACTTGGCTTGAGGCTGAAAATTAGCATGCTCCCCATTCACTCACCTGGTTCCTTCCCTCCCCGTTAGTTCTGCAAGGGCCACTGAACCATCACACCATGTATTTCCATACGAGATGGGCAGGAGTAAGGATTTGGCTTTCAGAATGCATGCAGTTGATGGGAAGAAACCTGGGTGAGGGACACACTTGCGAAACAGTAAGGTAATGAGAAAGGTTCAAAGCCCCCAACACAGGCTTTCTAGAAACACACGGGAAGTCATTTTTAACAGCAAGGCCGAACTAAAAACTGGTGATGACAGCGGTCTTACAGCGCAGCACGAGCCGCATCTAGTGGCAAAGGAAAGTAATGCTTCTCTTTGGGGGAGCAGGACTGCTGCTTAGTGAAAGACCAAGCCCGGGAGAGGAACTAGAGCTTCCTTCTATGCTGCTCAAGTCTGGAGCCTACACTGCAATGTACTGCCTTCAGGAAAAAAAGCAGCTCCCACTAAGACTCACAGATCCCAGCAATTCATCCAGGGCTGGTTTTGAAGCTACAATAGCAGCCCTCAGGCTACTTCAGTCTCCTGGAAAAGGCTGCTGCTCCCTGAACCAAGCAGGGCAGCGTGGGCAGAAAGGCACCAAATGCAGACCAGTACAAGAGAGCTGCATGCATTAGCTGAGAGCTCAGCACAGAGTAAGGACTGGGGGCATAAGCTGGTCTGCACAGAGCTAAATTAAGTCATCTGCCTCATAGCTTCTTTGTTACAAGAATGAGGAAACGAGAGGTAAGAAGTGATAGGCTGGCAGATAGAGAGCTGCTCTGGGGGAGCAGTGTCTGCAGAGCAATCAGCTGGAGGGGAGCTTGCGTTGCCCCAGGAGCCTTGCTTTACCAAGGGACTCTGCAGCTCCGTATTCTGCTCAGGGCTAAGTAGTCCCTGCTTGCACATTATTAGGATCCTCAGCATTTCCTCCAGTAAATCTTGACAGCATGCTGACAACTCAATTTGAAAGCCAAGGTATTTCCTTGATGTAGGACTTGTTCTAAACAGGAGACAGAGTACATCAACCCATGGCACGATTCATTACCCTCTGCTCAGAATTTATGGCGCATCAGGGATACAGCCATGAAGTTTTGATTTATACAGGCTAATCAAGGAAAAAGCTATTAACCAAGGGGCAATGGATTATTAAATAAAATGACAGGAGGAACAAGATGTCAAGACACCCAGTTCTGACTCTTGGAACATGTAATTGCTCTTCCTATCTGTATCAAGTCTTCACTATAGAAGTTAAAGCCAGCCCTCCAGCACAGATAACCATGCAGCTTTAAGTATATTGAGGACCTGATATAGCCCTCACTTCAGCACTTAGAGCATGGTAAAATACTTGCCGGTCTAAATAGCTTCACCCAAGGGCTTTCTCAAGAGTTTTCAGTAATAATAAGGTCAAAGATGAGGACCTGGATGCTACACACTGCAGGAGTTGTACTCCTCCTGCTCCAGCCCTGAAGCTCTTCCCCATCTTGGTCCATTCCTGCCCAGCACCACCGAGAACTCTCCATGTCCTCCCACCATATGCTTGTAAGCCGTGTTACAGATCTTTCTCTAGACTCTATGTTGTTAGCTATGTTGATAATTGTATATTTAATCACATATGAAGTGCCCTTAACCAGTACTTTTATGACCTGATTAGAGATAGTATTTATTGGAATGCCTTACAACAAACTTACTTTTACTTATAACAATTCTAGTCAGACATAGCATATAACAATTCTTAAGTGATGCAAGTAACAGAACTGATCATTAAGGAAACATAAAACAAACAAAAATACCCACAACCTATTTGCCTGCTTCATCCCTTTATCTTACTTTTACATTCCTTTTCTTTAGGTTCCTTTCCTCCAAGCTACAACCTATTACTCTTCTATCTCAATATCTATTTTATAAAAACCTAATAACGTCTGAGCATCTTTCTTCCCTCCTACCCTATTTCCCTTTCAGGGTGGGGAAGACACAGCTCTTCCTCTAGTGTGCTCTCCTCCCTCACCTTTTAAAGGACTGTCACTCCTAGCCAAGGCGGTATTTACCTTTGATTCCTGAATAATTGGGATCAATTGAGGACAGGAGGAATCTGTAGATCCATCACAGATAAAGCTGAACCCGGTTGCCAGCAATTTCTGCTCCCCACCAAAAGCTTTTTGGACTGGGTGCTGCTTGTTGGTACAGAGCAATGAAACGAGCTGGAAATCAATAAGTGAACTCTCATTTTATCCTACTGCTCCCTTAAGATCAAGGGGGTAGCAAAGCTTTCCTTCTTGCAGTGCTCATTTCTCAGGATGAAGGAGATGAGTGCTGCTCTGTATTGATCTTCTTCTTTGCACAGCAAGCTGATCTTGAGCCATTCCTGAGTACTTTTTGGTTCAAAGACAGCCTGTGTGTTTTACAGGGTGCTAACAAATAAGTCTGGAGTTGGGTTTGGGTTGTGTTTGGTTGCTTACACAGGCCAACTCTCCATAAGTTTCCTAGTTTTTATGATTGGTCAAACATTTATGAGCTGCTCTGGAATTACCATGACACGTGAACATGTGATGAGCAATAGATGAAAGTCAGTTGTCCCAGAATTCCTGCATGGCATCAAAGCACTGAAAAAAAAGGCTCTTGTGCATACTTCTACGTGTAAGCTTCCACTTTTTTATTTTATTTTTATTTTTTAAGTTATCAGCCTGGAATCTCCCTTGGGTCTTGATCTCCGAGGTCATCATGCCCAACTCAAGCAGTTGTGTGGCTGCTAGAGGCCCTGGGAACTGCAGGAGCAGGGGTTGATGTGCTCACTGGCTCTGTGCAATGAGAGCACTAACAGATAAATGAAAGGAAGGGGAGAGAAGGGTCAGGAAAAACTGCTGATATCACCCCCAGGCTGGTGGAAATAATCTCCAAGTGACTGCTCAGATTTCTCTTATTTTTGTGGTATCTGTGGCAAAGGAAAATGTTGGTGGCAACTCTGTCAAGTAAGGCTTTCTTTAAAATCAATGAAACTACTTTCCCTGAAAGGGGATTTCTTGGCTGCTGCCACACAGTCAGCATCAAGAGAGAAAGGAGCCATCAAGTTTAGATGTCAACAGTGTCAGTTTAATGCTAGAGGGAATGACTTGCCTGCCTGTTAGTCCTGAATGGGTTTTCCCTTTTCTCATGCTCTGGCTGTATCCGAAGTGAGAGAGGCCATTGCTTCTGCACCTCTTTACTTTGCAAAATCTCTTATCAATGGCTGACCGGAACGCCTTGCTGTTCTGATACTGCCTTCTTGCCTAGAATCATCTTTCTCATGCCTGCAATTAGATTTGGGCAATTTCTTATTAGCAAAGTGATTTCATTGGACAAGTGTGGGGACAGCCTGCTTCCCCTTGCAGGAACACCAGGCTACTTGTACAGTCCATGCTGTGATAGTCTTAAGCTGGTGCTGTCATAATCCTGGAGCTCCATTAAACTGACCATAACAATGTGTCTGCAAAGGAGCTGGGATTCCCTTTATAGCCAGTGCTATATACAGAGAAACTAGCCAGATCTTTGTACATTTTATTTATGATAGAAATCAGTGACAACCCCTTTGTACTCCTGCTTGGGAATTTGTGTCATTTACAGCACCTTTCCATTCTCCAGGTGGGGTAAACTGAGACAAGGGCCCTCCTGTCTGCAGGAACCAAGTCCAAGCCTCCCACACAAAGTCCCTATGTCTCCTTGGTTTAAGAAGTTAATTATTTCATTTGCCTCAGTGGTTTTATGAGGGGGGAAGCAGTCACATTTCCCAGGCATTTGTACATAAGATGTTTTGTGGGATGAGAATTCCAGGTTGGCTTTAAGCATCCTTAGTTGGTGGCTCCAGCGCAGATGAGCAGACAGTGGGTTTCTCCTGGGAAAGATCTCCTTCTCTTCTGCCCCATTGCATAAGAGCAGAGGGCTCTGCTCTCCACCAGCCTCTCCCTTTGCTTTGTGACAGGAATGGCTCTGCTCTTATCCTGGCATAGTCAAATTCCCTTTAACCTATGCTACTGTGCAGTTTTAATTTTCAAATGGCCTTATCAGTCTGAGAGGGCTGATTAGGTGTGCTGAGGATTACAGCTCGGCTGTCTGAGCTGCAAGAGAAGTCTGAGATACAAGCTCTCCAGTGGACTGTGAATAATTTAAGTGAGCTGAAAATGAAAGGCAAATGCTCTGAAAATGGTTCAAGAGCATTGATACCGTTAGCCTGAGGATGTCCAGACCCCCTTACAGCACTGTGAAATTGTCAATTTGAAGAAATAACATACCTTTATACTTTCAGCATCAAAAGCAATGTAATGGCTCTTCTTTGCTGTCAGTGGGTTAAAGGCTTTCTCCAAACTACAGTGTTTTCAGTGGAAAATGTACCTAATGAGCCCGGCATGGTGCTGTCTGTCACAGCTCATTCAATATCTGCAATAAAATAGAGCTGCCTGAACAGTCCCTAATGCAATCTTTTTCTAGTTGAAAACGCTGTTACAGCACATTGGAAGTGTAAGTGGAGGAATGGGAGGAATTTAAGGCAGCTTCATTTGGAAAGGCAGGAGAGTTTTTGTCAGTCAAAGGGGAATTTCTCTTTTTTTTTTTTTTGTTGATGTTTAAAAATTACTTTGGAAAGCATAATTTTTATTATGGATGGTAACTCAATAACAGTCAGAAGCTTGAGAAGGCATTTTATTAATTCAGAGCATTTAACATTCCAGTGGCTTCCACAGTGTTTTCCAGTTTCCCTTTCAGCAACCTGGCCAGAACAGGGAGTCCCCTTCCACTTGCAGGGCTTGAGGATCACTTGGTATCTCTTGATATCAGCTGATTTTGCAGAAACTGTCACCTCAAAGGTTTAGTATTGCTGGAGTCACCTTATATATCCAAGGTGTACTAATACCGGAGTAGAAATGTTATGTTTTACTGGACCTTTGGATGTCAAAGATGGAAACCAAAGGCATCAGTTAGGCTTCCTGCAAAAGCTATTATTAAACCGGCTCAGTTCCATATATAAGCCTCACTGATTTTTCTGTCCTAATGCAAGCCGGAAAATAAGATGGCATCGTATGGCCTTCAGGCTGTCTTCTATTTGTACATGTCTCAGGAGATGAATAACTTATGACAATGTAATTATAGAAGAGGACAAACGGTCGCACTGTACAATTCTTCTGCCCGAAGAAGCCGCAGTCTGTCATCAGGACGCTAGATGGTAGTGTCAGCAAAGAAACACTTGGCCTTGCGGTGACAGTGAATCGTGGCTCTATTTCAGTGGAGTTTGCTCCCTTCAGCGCTCGAGGTGTGAGGAGGAAGCAGCGCTGCGGAAATCCTATTCACAGCCCAACTCTTTGCAGTTAGGTGTTGAAGCTGGTAGCAAACTCCCGGCTGGTGCACAGAAAAGGGGAATCTCAAGTCTGACAGTTTTTGCAGCTTATTATTCCTGAAAGTGCCGATGTGAGAACTGTGTTTCTGATGGCATGAGCACGAAATCTGACCCAAAAAAGCAGTCTAGTTCCAAGGGATGTTGATTACTGGAATCAATGGGATGTTGCAGACATAACAAAACATAACTTTTTTACCCTCAGTTTGGAGCAGATGCATGAGCAAGTATTACCTAACAAGATGAAAGTGCGCTGGATTGGTTGTTTTGTGAAGTTCTCCTATCATACATTTGAAATGAACAAACTGTGACCACAAAGCCATCGTAATTTGATCCTGTGTGATTACTGTGGCATAGTTTACTTTACGTAACTCATTAGGTGCTCACTGTATTGCTTCCACTACTGTTAGGACTCCAAAATGCTTTAAGGTGAAGCCTCTACTTTGAAGGATGCAGCCCAGAAGCCTGAACTCATATCTTCTGTAACCAAGCCCCAACACTGCAAGACATTTCCTTTCACTTGCTTTCCCCCTGAAAAGCTGTATTTTTTTTAAGACTTATTACTGCAGGTATAGTTACATAAAATAAAATCCACATGCGCCATAAAAATTCATGAGCACAAGAACTTAGCAGTGGTGAAGCAGAAGAGGCGCAGTTGGCTCCATTCCCCACTGACCAATAGTCAGGCTACTTCAGATGTGCTGCTTAGAGAGGGAGCTTCTTCCAGCTTTCTCTGAATCAAAGAGAAGATTTCCTTTGACAGTGAAGCTAAGGAAAGCTCAAAGATACGTTCCTGCTTGCTTTGTTCAATATGTGTTTAAATGTGAGGTTAATAAAATCAAATGTGTAAGGGACTTGAAAATAACTTTCTAAAATTATGAGATATCATAGATTGACTGAAAACTGAATCCGATTTTCACTCTGAGGGACCGGGAATAGAATGCAAAGAGAAATCAGGCATACATTACTTGTAACTTCACCATTTCACAGTTTCAACAAATTGCAAACTAGTATTGATTTCTATACATAAGCTGAGAACAAACAGGAATTATAAAACTTTTAAACTGCCTGAAAAGCCAATATCGACCAACCTAGAATGGCATTTAGGAGAGCGATGCTTAGCTGATGAAAATAAATAGCAGTAAAATAGCTTCTCACTTGTAATTTTTATCTAATATTGTATCAGGCCTGTAATCCTTTGCAAGTGTCATCTAATGCATCACCGGCAACCGGAGAAATGGACAGAATGCATAAAGAGATGCCTGGTTGTGGAATAGCTAACTACATCCAGCCTTCCTGAAAGGCTTCAGTTGGATATGATATGCTTCTGATGAACGTACAAAATCTATCCCGTTCATACAGCAAGCCTTATACTCGAGCTGAAGTAAAAGTAACCCTTCAGGAGAGGCCCCAGTTTCACAGCGCCCATCTGTATCCCGACCTGTAACTGCAGCCATGAAATTATGTGGCTGCTCTACAGCATTTCTAACAGGACAGGCTATGGGGCTGCAAATGGAGATAAGAACCAAATTTTAGTATTTTGCTGTCTCTAGATAACTGAAGTAGAAGAAGCAATGGATAAAGAATGAGTGTGACTTGTCAGGCTGCTCATGAAGGGAACTTTCTGACAGGAATCAGAACACAGCATGGATAGGGGTTCCTGGGATACTGTGAAATGAAAAGCCAGATCAAAAACCCCCATATATAACAAATATTCCCTGGAGGAGTGGGGGACTGGTTCCTCCGGAGATGCCTTCTTTCTGTTGTCCTACTCAAAACACCACTGTCCTAGCATATAACAATCATTCTTAGCAATTAAAGGGAAAAGAACAAGAAATTCGTTCTTATTAACACAGGCCAATCATCATTTTGCATTTAAACCTTCCCTGTTATGTTTCAGTTTCTCCTGTTTTAGAGCAGGCTTACCCAGGGGGCGGACATCTGCAGAGCACAGCACACAGGATCGGTCCCTTTAAACACGCAGCTGCAAGGCCTGCTTCCTACAATAAGCCCGGTACAGAAGAAAAGAGCCTGTGGAGCAGGTTCTAGGTCTGTGAATGCATCTGCCAACAGAAATCACTGTTCCTTGTACTGATTTTGTATGGACGTAAGCTCTTGCTAAATATGGGAGGTAGCTGCTCGCAGTGGGATGGATATTGGTGTTTCAGTTCAGCACACTCTGGCAGACTGGAGCTCAAACCTTTATCAACGTTTGGCTGATTAGAAGCAAATACAGCTCCCTCCCTTAGGTTAGAAATATTATTGCTTGACTGCTATCTCGGTTTGAAATTAAATTAAACTCAGAAGCAGGTGTTGCATGTGACCAGACAAAGAAAAAGTTTAGTAAGCCTCTATCTATACTTTCAAATCAAGATGAACTTTGATAAAAGTTTTAGTTATTAAAAAAAACAAGCAACATTTTTCTTCCTCGTCTGACTTGCAAATGAAGCTAAACTCGCATTATCAAATCTGATTGGAATTTATTTTCAGCTGAAGAGTTTACCACAGATTTAAAAGCCAAGATCATAATTACACATTGTGGACTGCCCCTGCTGCAAAAGTTTTGCTGATCTCAGAGCAAAAATCTACTTAGTGAAAGGTTTTTATTTTTGTTTTTTGCTCTAACTGAATAGTTAGAAATGCAGTAATTGATGTTTCTCATTCGAATGCAGAAAGAATTTTGATTCCCATCCCTCCTCCCTCCCTTTGAAATGCTATTTACCTACATCAGAGTCTAATAAGGTTAATGTGCTAGATGTTCCCCCAGTGTAAATTGTATCAGTGGGAAGAATGCTGCTTGAATAGAGTCCTCCAGCTCTATTCATTTGCTTTCAATGTGTCAAATTAATTTTGCCACATGGGTAATAAAAGCAGTGCTTCTGTGTATTTCTGTAAACATTGTACGATTTAGAAAGTGTTTATGATTTCTTTTAACAATGAAACTTAAGCTGCGCACAGTCCAATATCAGCAAGTAATTTCAGGAGCGACTGAGGCATGTAATTGAGTTTGTCAGTGTAATTGTATTTTGGAATAGATAGGGGTATGGTTTTTTTAGTTGTTAGTGAGTCTCATATTTAGTGCGCTGATTAATTCTATTAGAGAAGTTAATTAGACTGAGAAGGTGGGGGTGAGAATGGCTACAAATCACTTTAAAGCACTGCATTTAACTTGGAGTTGATTATTCTGTGTACAGAGAAATGATGCTTCTCCCTTTTTCAGACTCACGTGTGTGATTTGAGTTCATCAGGGCAGCCCCGTGCTGCCAACAAGGATGAAGGAGGAGTGTGGACACAATTCTTTCTCCTTTCAAGTGTGAACTTCCAATTTGAGGCACTGCCGGGTACAGAGCTGACCTGACTTGAAAACAACAGGCTTCCGTGTTTGCTCCAAAATAATAAGAATAATTTCAATATCTATTTCTGGCACAGCCTCCCCGTATTGGTTCCTGTAAGAAATAAAAGGCAACGAGGAATAAATAAGTACCACTTAAGGGTACTCTGGCTTTGGTACTCTGACTTAAGGGAAGCTTGGGCTCAAGTCTTTGCATGTGAGATACAGGTTTTCCAAGATACTTGGATGCTGGAGGTCTGGCAGCTGTAATACTTACCCTTAAGGTAGGAGATATGAACCATTTCTGGGGTGCATCCATAGCTTTGAGATGACAAATGGAGGAAGGACAGATGTTAATTCTCCTTGGGTACTGCACATGAAGTGCACCCCTAGGAGAAGCAGAGTGTGGTAGCTCAACCACAGAGGAGCTGATGTGGCTCTTCTGCACCTCGGCTAACACAAACCCAATGAGATGAACTGCAGGCAGGCTGAGCTTGAGCCCCTCTACTCTTCTTCATCCCCACAGTGTGCCCCAAAGCACTTCTGGGTGTGAAATGAAAGGGACTCAGTAAAGCTGGGATTAGGGAATTGAAAGAGCCTCCTATAAAGCCAAAATATGTGAAATAAATCTATAGAGAACAGATTTTGAGAATCTGTGTGTAAATTTATTCACCTGAAATATTTCCAACTAGACAAACACAAGATGCTGTCAGAAGAGCACTGAAACCTTTGAGACATCATCTGAGCCGGACAAAAGTCAGGCTCCCTCTATAAAACAGACATACATATCGGAAGCTCATGCTATTTTCTGGAAAAAAACCAGTCTGGGTAGATGTGAGGGCAGGATAGCATCAAAGGAAGCAATGGTCAGGACTACACAAAACCCAGGTCAACAGTCTGCACATTTTCAAGAAACTCAGATATCGTGTCAGGGAATGGCTCTGTGGCACTGTCAGTAGAGTTCTTATCTTCAGACTTTTCCTCATATAGATTATCCAGCCGTGGTCAGTACGGGGCATATTTTAATAACATTCAGAGTGGTAACATCTGGCAAATTCACATGTCATGTGCTTCTCCTTCCCCGTGTATAAACAGCCTGTGTTCCCAAGCTTTTGTGTTTCCCTTAGATAATGGTTTCTCTGCAGTAAAATACAAATGATAAGTTATCTGCCAGCAATGGCAATGCATCTCCTGATGGCATGATACGAAGAAATGATCAGAAACTTTCACCGTTGGGAAACTTTAAATCGGAAGGTGGCTGTGATAATCTCATTGAAAGGAGAAGAGCTGGCAAGGTTCCCTTGCTGCACAACAGAAGGAAAAGGAAAAGGGCCCTGGAAATTCACAGCAGGGTGAACAAGAACTTCTTGTCATCGGTCTCCTTCCTCTGTTCCTGGGAAGGACCCCTTGACTGTGTCTCACCAAAGGGTTGGTCTGCACAGTGTCAAAAAAATACTAAAGATGTAGTCTAAAGGCTAAAGTATCTCAGTGAAGAATTAAAGTTAAAGAAGAAGTCAGTGGGAGCCTCATGCAGAAGAGCAGCGGGGTGGCTGCCCAGGGATGTGCTTTTAGGATAAAATGACAATATTTTTTTTGCAATGGAAAATCATGTCCTAACTGCTGGGCAAAAGCTCAGTTGTTGGGCTCAGTGCCTGTGGCAGCAATAGTCCAGGGCTACGTGTGCCTACAGCAATGCCTCTAAGGATACTGCCCAAGAAGTCAACAAGAAGTCTCTGCAGTCAACAAGATTTATTAACCCGAAAATCTTTAGGCACTACTGAGACTCTCAACATCCTGTTTTATCTCCTTTTAATATCACTGTTGTGTAGTGGGATTTCTGATGTGTAGAAACTTGTGGTGCATGGACAGCCCTCTTCTGTGTGCGGTACTGTGGTTTCTTTGTCCTTTTCTGAGTGGCCAAAACAGGCTGAGAGAGACTTTTCCTTGAATTACAGGATACTAAGAATGAATTATATCAAGTACACAGCACCAAGCATACAGCACAAGTTTTTTAAAGCAAATGTCATTATTTTTGTAGTTTACATTTAAAAAATAGCTCTGGTTTACATGCTGAAATTCAGCTGTTCAAATAAACCCTTAAGCTCCCTTCTTCAGCAGCATCTCCCCATAGGTGTATCATTGCGGCTGCGGTGTCTGTTCTATATGTCATTTTGAGCACTTCCCATCAGCCATGCACCACGGGAGCCAGAGAATGAATTTAGCTGATAAAACCTCAGAGCTGAGCAAACAGCTGGCAATGAACTAATTTTCTAAAATATTGCTCCTTGTCTGTACGGAAATGATTGCAATTCATTTCTGCCAGGAGGCTGATGGAGTTGAGTGGAGGTGAGGGTCACCCCTGTGCCAGAGCCACACACTTCTCCTCGGGCAGTGCTGGGTGGTGGTTTTGGGATGCTGGATCTGCTGGCACCAGGAAGGGGGCAGGCAGCCTTGTGCTTCACTGGGGAGCAGGGCGGGGTCAAAAACCAACGTGAAATTCAAGGAAATTCAATTAGTCATTCTTTATAAAGGTCCAGCAAAATTGCCCAATGGGAAGCTGGGTCTCTACCAGGAGGGCTTGGTCTCCTGTTGGTCCATACAGGTAGGAAAGAGGGGGACAGAGGGTCTAGAAATAATGTTATGCCCACTCCTCCTCCTAGGAGAGCACAGCTCACCCTGAGTTTCATTCATCCTACCTGCAGCATCTGGCAAAGACCAGATCTGTTAATCCTCTAAAATAGAGCAGGCACAAGATCACCAGAGGAATGACTCAAGCAATTTGGTTGCTGAAGGATGCTGGTGTCCTTGTTCCAGCCACTACTGGGGGATGTCAGAGATGTTCATCTGAGACAGTTTGGTACTGCACAACTGTCTGGGCAGTTTAGGGCCATCCTGCTGCAAACTTTTTCTTAACTCTGCTTCCTGAGTCATCTAAGTAATTGCATCAGCCCACAAAACGAGCTGAGAACAGATGTGAGTGATTTTAGTTGTCAGATCTTTGGACTATAACCACAAATGCAAGCATAATTAAGATTTTCCTCCATTTCTCTTACGTGCTAAATGGAAATATTAAATTAATTCAGCTATGCTGTAAGGCAAACTGCAAAGTATCTGGAAGATGCTCTCACATGGAAAAGGTCACTTCTTTGCCACTGGATTGTTATTTCACTTACTTAACCTAGCAGTTAAAAAGGACATTTTGTGTCTTTCCCAGCCCACTCATTGTCCAGGCAGCCAATAAGGCGGAATAAATGAGGATCATCAGAAAGCTGTACAATTTAAGTCTCTCTATCATTATGCAAAATCTACAACTTCATTAATCACTTTTATCTTAATGAATTTGGGGACTAACATTACTGCTGCTAAGTACTCACAGAAGTTATTAAATCTCTGTCTGTCTGGTTCCCCCATCTGTTTCCATAAATATTTTCTGCAATTAGTATTTCAGCAAAATTTCTAAAGCCAGCCAGATTTCTTAAGAATGCTACTGCAAATGTAAAGGAGAGCTTAAGGTATGCAAGGAGCAAAAAAATAAGAGGTTCTAAAACATTAAATCAGCCTTCCCTGAACGTTGCAAGAGGATTGAGGCAGTAAAAGGGAGACTCATAAAACGGGGAGAGGCTGGAACAAATGCTGCCCATCCAGGTCCAGCTGTCTGCTGCTGGTGAGATATTAGCATAACATTGAATTCATTTTCATTTTTCTGAAGGAAACAGATCCAGAAGCCCATGCAACAGCCAAGGAAGTGAGCTGATGTCTGTAGCACAGTGACTGAGCATGCAGAGGGGCTATGGGGCACTGGTGTGGCAGCTGGAGGCAAGAACCAGTTCTGGGGTATGCACTAGGCATGCTCCCTTGTACCTGGACACTTGGTCTTAGGTTGCCTCTGAGATTTTACTGCACTGAATCTGAATTAACAGGACCCATATGCTACTCTGTGTTCCTGTAGTGCATTGCCGCCCCTCGGGTACCATATGTGGGTGCATCTTTGAAATCCACCTCCAGATGGCCTTCCTGGCCCAATTCTGTACCTGCTTGGTATCAAATTAGAGGGATCTATGAGACTTTATTTTTACCAAATGCCAGGATATTTTTTTTTGCAGCAGATAAATTTCCATCTGCTTTCCACAACGGTGGGATAGGCCCAGTTCCTCAGGAAGGAAGAGTTTCAGGGTGTTGTCTGAGCTGAAGCAAATCCAACGGTCCAAAGGGGGGCTGGCTGACTGGAAGAGATTGGCTCAGCTGCTCCTGAATTGCCCAGGAGAAGGATAATAAACAGAACGAGGAGAGCAATTGCTTTAATAAATAAACTGCAACACGTGTGTGACTGATATCGCCAGGGGCTGATATATGCCAAAAAGTCTGTTTTTAACATCTGCTCTTCAGCAGCCTTAATATGTTCTGACCAGATCGATAAATCTTTTGCTGCTAGTGTCAGACTTCCTATAGCAGCTAGAGACAGAGGAGGAAATACAGAGAAAAGAATATATACACATACACATACATACATGCCTTTTCACACAGAAATACCCACCAGTGGGAGGATTAATACTGTGAAACTGATCCAAATTAGTGCTTAAGTAACCCAGGAAAAGAGGACCTATCAGTGCCTTATACTCATTTCCTATGGTCTGTTTTACTTAGTATAAGCCGTGGTGTCAGCAACTCATATTCAACTCAGGGCACCCATAGTTGCAGTATGTTCTTTATCATGCTGTGATTACACGGCTTTTCATCTCTTGCCAAAGCTTTTACGTGCTGCAAAGGTTGAGGGAAGCAGGTGAGGTGCTGTAGGCATAATGGTCATTTTTAAAAGCACTTCCACCAGCATGCAACCACAGGATGAGAAAGCCAGAGAAAGTGAGGAGTAGGGGATAAAAATGGTGATAAAAAAGGGGCTGTGCAGGTGGAGGCTTCTGGGCTGCAGTGTTTAACTAAGGACAGAGTGCTAAAGGAGAGAGGAATAAAAGAAATCCTAGAGGCAGGAAGAAAGTGTGTGAAATTATTCAGTGCTTGAAAGTAAAGTGGGTGAACTGACTGAAAAACTTGAACTTATGTGCCATAACAGGAAGCAGGACTCTACAACAGCAGGGTATGTAACATCTGCTGTCTGATGCAGATATGAATTCCCTATGCTTCTGCTCAGCCCATCTTTTCTGCTTGCAGTAGAGATGCTGCGCATTATCCATGGTGTTTTCTCACAAGGAAGAAAGGATGTGAGAAAACAGGTTTCTTTCTCCACTCGACTTACTCCACAAGCTCCGGGGGAGTCCACTGAAGGACTTTTGCCCAAAGATTAATGTTTGGCCTGCAGCATTAAGCAGAACTTGTTCATTTAAGACAGGATGGTGGTTTGGAAGAACAGGAGGTTGTGGCCTCTCTGATGCAGCAGCAGATCTTCAGACAGAAGGTGATAAATAAAAGAGGCTGTCACTGAGAGTATTTGAAAGCTTTGCAATGAACAATGTGAAAAAATTCTTGCTATGACCCCAAGCACCTTTACATCAAGAGGCCTCCTGGACACATGTGGTGAATGAGGTCTCTTTTTAAGTGCTGCCACCAATGAATTATATAGAGATAGCTCTAAAATAACTTCATTGTGATTCATTTACTGCAGACATCTATTTTTTTTTTTTTTTTTTTCCCTGAATATCACTCTGAAGTACCTAATTTAATGACAGACATGGACTTGGAAACTGAAGAACTTTCAGCTTTTGTATTTATTTAGACATTTGGCCAGAAACTCAGCTGGAAACAGTAGATTTCAGATCATTTTTACTTCTATCTAAACAGCAGGGTTCTTTCAGAAAGCCAGGTACTCTGCTGGGTGTCACTCTGATAACTGCTCAGTCCAGTATTCCCTACATTGTAGCTGATATATGTAACTGTGGCTCCTGCTTCTTCAAAGAATCCAAACCAAAGTTTTCAAGAAGTAATTCCTAGGACAGCAAACTGCTTCTGGTTGGCCCCAAAGCCCATCCTAGAATTCACGTGTTGGAAGAAAGGTGGTCAACCAGCCATAATATAGACAAGAGTGCTACTATAGTCAAAGAAGTCCACTAGTCCTGCTATGAAACCAGAAGGTGATCCTCAATGAACACGGCAAAGCCTAAATTAAAATACTGATAACCCACTAGATTCAAAAGCTGTACATTAGGACAAGAAAACCAAGGACTGCCTTAAAAATCAAATGAGGTTGAAAAATAGAATATATTCAGGTTCTTTCTGTATTTGACTGCAGAGCACCACTTGTAAATATGCTCAGCACTTTGGTGAAAAGGGTCTGAGCTGTCTGAAGGTGATACTGACACTGAGAACATGAGACATCATCACATCCTCTGCTGCTACACCCAAAAGCCTTCCCAAGAGACATGCTCACAGCCAAGGAAACCTTGAATTGAAGCCCACTGATGTTTCCAGTTCTACACACAGTGTGTACAATGCTTTCTAGCATTTACCCCTTTTCCTTCTCCCAGAATCATATTTCCCATAATCTCAAGCATGACTTCCAGCTGGCTAAGGACTATATGAAGACTTTGTGTCAGAATCCTCTTAGAGGCTTTCAAAGCCACCGTGGATTTGACCGCCCTTTGTGGAGAGGGGATGTCTCATAAACACACATGCAAAATATAGAAGCACTTCTGATGGGATAGGAGCAAAGACCGGCATCTTCCCTGCAGGGAATGCTAACACTGCTCCAAGGAAGGGGCTCCAGCAAAGCCATGCAGCAGAGATGACCCCAGGATAGAGGCTTCATTTGTTTCCCTGCACACTGCTCAGATGTGTTATTTGCAGAACAGGTCCACGGAAAGTCCGACGATGCTATCAGCAATTACAACCCTACAGAAGAATTACAACGCTACAGAAGGATGAGAAGGGCACAGCACTACGGGCTGCGCCGTCGCTTCCCACCGTGCGCATGCGCGGCATCGAAGCACATGCGCAATGGTGACACACGCCCACCTGACCACGGACTGGGCAACAAGATGGCCGCGCCCATGCGCGCATGGAGGTCAGTTGGGGAGAGGGTGTAGTTCCGTCCCGTCCCTAGTGGAAATAGACTCTCCGTGTCACGCCGCGTCGCCACGTCCTGTTGCCATCCGTGCATGGAGCTGCGGGAGTCCTGGGCGGCCTTGGCGGTGAGTGCCCGGGCCAGGGGCCTGTCTGTTGCCATGGTGACGCTTCGGTAGTGTCTCTAGGCCTCTGCAGGCCGCGCGTAGGGCCTGATTTCACTTTATGTTGCTGGGGTTTGCTTTAACGCCTCGTAAAGGTTTTTTTGCTGTTGCTTTTATTTTTTAAGCTGTTCTACTCTTCTCGGCGCTAGCGTTGCTGAGAGGCGGGGAAGAGGGTGCAATTTGCTTGTTTTGTTTACTAAAGTCACTACAGTTTTGCTGTAGGTGTTGTTATCCTGCCACAGGTGCTCTGTGATCTGCTTCTTGGATTTAAGTGCCATTGGAGATACAGAAGTTGGGAAACTGAAGAAGCAATTAGTCACTTTTGGTTCATGTTTTAGCAGATGGCTTGGTGAAATCAGATTAAATCTGATCAATGCTATTTTAAGCAGATGAGGATTTGGATGAAAAAGAGTGAAGAAAAATCAGTGCATGCAAAATAGCCAAATAGATTAGAAGAGTAATTAACTTATTGATTAAAACTGCAATGGTAGATACCTCTCTGAGTCCTCTGTTGGCACTGAAATAAAGTAGAGTACCACAACAAAACAATTTGTTTTCAGGGAGAATTAAAAATCTGTGCTTGTTTCTTGTGTGCTGCACTACTTCAGCAAACTATGTTTGCTGTTCCAAATCACAATGAATAAATAATAAATCACACTTACAGTAAGTGTTACTTTTAAAAATTATTTTTATTGAGTTCTTGAGTTTATTTGAGTCCATTCCTCCTGTTTTTGGAAAGTAATTCTTTACCAATCAGTCACAGTCTGTGGAGTCTCCTTTATATACAAAGTCAGCTAGAGACCCAGGCTCCAAGGAAGACTGAGCTTTATTTGAAATTGCTTTTACAGTTTGGTTTTAAGAACTGCTTTGAAAAAGAAGAACACATTTCCTTATGATTGTGAAAACATATTTTTTTCTTCTTTTTCTGTATGTTTTTGTCAACAGAAGAAAATAAAGTAGTTTTACTTTATGCTTTGTTCAGCAAAGGAAATTGGTGAGCAGGAACACTATAAATGAAGAAATTTGCTAGGAAATGTGACTGTGCATTCTAGAGATGGTTACAGGGAAAGCAGGATTGCTTCTGTCCTCCCTGATCTTATCACATGGCTTCCTAGAGGCATCGGTCATTCTGTTCTGTGGCAATTTGATAACTAGCATTTACTGTCTTGATTTTGTGTGTGGTAAATAAGTGTTGCAGTGGTTGCTTGTGCTTCTCAACACAATGAGGTTATTTCAGAATCACCATAAAATGGTTAAATGCTGTAGCCTTTCTTTCTTTTGTTATAGCTGGTGAACTTACAGAGTCTGGGTAAGACTATCAGTTTATAATTTGACCTCAGAGACTATATACTCAATAATAGTACCTTGGCTTTGTGTGCCTCAGTTGCTTAGATAAGCACTGTAACTTAACTCCCATGAATATTAATGCACTTTACTCTCTGATTTTTATCTTGAAGGCTGGTGGAATTGCTGGTGTCTTTGTTGACTTGATCCTTTTTCCTCTGGATACTGTAAAAACCAGACTGCAAAGTCCCCAAGGATTTAGGAAAGCTGGTGGCTTTCGTGGCATCTATGCTGGTGTTCCCTCCACTGCTATAGGATCCTTTCCAAATGGTAAATTTTGTTTGGATTGTGCTTGGTCTTCCTCAAAGTAGAGATAGAATAGGACATTCATGTTTGTGGCTTTCTCTTCTGCAGATGATTATTTGGATTCTGTGAGGCAACATCCAGCTGTGAAGGGCAGATCTTAGAATTGTATGACATTGAGAAACTCTCTGTGCACGCCTAGAGGGAAGGCTGCTGCACGCTCACTCTGAAAAGCTCTGTTGTGCTTCTGGCCTTAGTGCTGTATTTCAGCATGGAACTTGCCCGAACAGGATTGCTTGCAAAGATGCAATTCATGTTTGAGGCTTTCACTGTAGTTTAATCCACTTTGGCTTCGCACTGTAGTTAACTTTTCTGGAAGCTTTGACATTAATAGTTCCCTGTCAGTGGCTCTTGACAGGGAGTGAGTGGGATCTATAGTCTGTACCTGGATTTGAAGAAGCTTACTTATGTCATGGGCAGTATACATCTCATGTGGGTTCAGTTTGGTCCCCTCCTCGTGTGTGTTTTTTATTGTGTTAAGTATCTGCATCAATCTTCCTATTGTAAACCTCAGTGTGGTGAGAGTATTACATACGTGACTGATTAGTGTACCCCAGCACTTTACACGTATCTTAAAAGAGCTCTAAAGTTTGCATGTGGGCAAGTAGGATGTAACTGCTGGTACTAAATGTTACCGGTGCTTTCCTTCAAGTCTCTTGCTCTTTGGAAGTGTTCCTGGATTTGTCTTACGATCTGCTTCCTACGTAATCAGGGCGTTTTGAGGTGCCAGGTGTGCTTGCCATGCACACTTTTGTCGTGACGGTCTTTCATGGCATGGGAAATGTATCAGAATTCATCTGAATAAATCAGAAAGTGCTTGAGCACTGGAGGCCTTTGAACTAAATGTCCCGGGGATGCTCTGCGTATCTTTTTTCTCCCTAAGTAACAGCTCCGCATCACTTTAAATCAGAAGACACCAGGAATACTTCTGAAACTGAAACTTTAAAAAAGTAAATGTTTGTCCCTGCAGAGAAAAAGCATCTAAAATTCATAATGCCTTTCACTACAAAGACAAAATAGACAAAGAAGAAAAACCAAGTTATGCTGTTAGTAGTAAATGCTAGGAGAACTTTGCTGACAAATCCCTTTACACCTTCAGATGTTTGATGTCCTTCATAAGATGATATAAAAAATTCAGTTCTTTATCTTGTCTGCTCTGTTATCTTCTTCAGAGGTGATAAGCATCTTTTGATTAGCAGAAGGCAATTCACGTAGTCCTTCTTTACAATTAAAATCTGTTCCCCCGCAAGACATGTCAGTTTTTTCAGGATTTACATCTTCAAAATCTGAACTGTGGTTTTATCTTTCCAGCGTATGACTGAGAACCAAAATTGTCTTTAGGAGGAGTAACCCTTAGGGTATGGGTGCCTTTGCAGTTGACTGTTGCTGTGAATAAACACTGTTTATGTTTCTATGCTCAGTTTCTATGTTTCTTGTCCACTGGACAGGAATTTTGGAAGTCCTTCAGAAGCTTTGAAGAATTTATTTCTGGAGCTAAGATGCAAAATATTAATCTGATCATGGCTAGGAAATAGGTGCTGAAAGCTGCCACTGAAACAGTTTTGTGAGATAGCAGATACTTGTATCAAGTACTTCAGTGGCTTTTTTGTGTTTTAAAGGTCACCCATCCAATTCAACCAGGATTGAACAATCTCCTTTCTGCCCTTCCCACCTGCATGGGAAAATATGGAAGATACGACTTACCAAAACCTGCTGGACAGTCGTGACTAATTAAAGCATTTTTCCTTATCTTAATTCTAAGTACTGCCTGTAGCTCTGGCACTTCTTATATCAGTAGGCACCTTTGACATCAGAGGGGGTTTGCCAATCATAACTGGGGGCATAAACTTCTGAAGGAATTTCCCTACAGGTTGCTTTCATGTATTGGTACTGTTTTGGGGCAGTGAATACCCTGTTTTCAAAAGTGTTTTTAGAATAGTAGATGGCAGAATCAACCTCTAAATGTTTTTGTGCTAGTTCTGTAGTGAAGGAGTGGAGGAACACTTAAATGACTTCAAGTATGCTTACGTTTCAGCTGCTGCATTTTTTATCACCTATGAGAATGTGAAATCTGTGCTGCACCATGACTCTGCATCGTACTTGACTCCAGTAACACACATGGTGGCTGCCTCTTTTGGGGAAGTGGTAAGAAAAAAGTTGACGTGTTGTGCCTGTGTGGGAGGAGAGGAAACCCAGTTGTAAAAGCTGAGCTTTGGTGCCGTGTCTTTTTTGAGTGTTGACATGAATGTGCTTGGCAGTTCTTGGAAAAATATGCATTTGTAATGAAATGTTGGCATTTGGGAAGAATTCTGACAAAGTGTGTATAGGAGTTAGTGGACTTACAGGTGAATCTTGCTAAGCCAGTAGGTGGAGAAAGTTTGCATTGATCTGAAATACGGATACACCTTCACACTGTAGCGGTTATGCATCAGCATTAACTTTTTAGAAGGCTTTTTTTTTTTTTGGTTTTACAGCCATTCAGCATCAGTTGAGTTTTATTTTTACAACCATAAGGTGCTACATAACTTCACTTACCAAATTGTATGTAATGCTTTCCTGACAAAGCCTGTCTTAGAGGAAAGTGTCGTGTCAGGGTGACTGGACAGTCCATAGAGCCACAGAGCTGAAAGTTTAGCTCTGCAAGAGCTAGGATGTGACCTTCAGTAACAGAAGGAAACTTCCTTTGCAGCCTGCAGCTAGTGTTGAAAGAGAACACTTCGTGATGTGATTGAAAACTGACCGAAGCTTCCATTCCTGCCCGATTCAGATGCAGACTTGTCTATTGGTCTGCACTGTTCTGTAATGCAGCCTAGAGGCTGCCTTTCCTTTGTGGCATAATTCACAGACCAGCTTGATTATTGCATTTTAAAAACTGTTTCTGAAGTTTCTGTTCACTTTTCTGAGCTGTTTCTGCTCCTTCTTGCAACCAAAAAGAGCGGAGTTGCTTTGGGTTAGCTGAATCAAACGTTTTCCACAGTCAGCAAAATCTTTCTTTCTCTAGATGTCCTTCTTGTTTTTAACTGCAGATTTGGAGCAGTGCCTTGGCAGCGCTGGGGCTGGGTGTTCAGCTCCAAGCAGTCCCCACTACTGTCCCTGCCAGCACTGTCCACCTCCTTGTTCCTGCTTTTGTGACTCTGGGTGTTTCCTGGCATTATAGTGATAAAATGGGGTGTGAGTTGCTGTGTTCCCACAGGTTTAAGGGAGGACAGCGAGCTCTACAGAATTAATAGCAGCCTGCCAAAGCTGCTTCCCACGAGAAGCGGTTCGACTCTTCTTACTCTCCATGGTTTCTGTTTTGATTCCCAAGTAATTTTTATTTTTCTGTGAAAATGATACTGATCAGACTGAATGGGTCTTAGACAGCAGGCTTAATTTAATGTCCTGGGCTCATGAAGATAGGTGAATGCAGCAAACTGCTTTGGTAGTGATTATGTGCAGGAGTAGGCAGAAGATTATAGATTGAGGGGTCGGTGGGATACGTTTGTGTTGCCTCCTCAGGCAGATTCTTTTTATCTTGATGAGAGTCTGCTCTGTTAGCTTATAACTTCTATCTTCAGGCAGTGCGCAGGCTTTATTTCCATGGAAATCCGATAAAGGCTGTTAGGAATCAGCAAGAAGTTCTTCACACCGTGGTAGTGCCTAGCTCTGAAATTCCTTGTTTGCTCGCAGCGACATGGAACAGCAGATCTGAGGGGTGTCTTAAGCTTCTGGAGTGCTGTTTCAGAGTCGAATAAAATGCTTGGATTCATGAAAATGTGCCGGTGTTCTGTGATAAAACTGTCTTCTTTTGCAAGTGGATTATTTATTTTATACTTCCTCTATGTGTGAGTGTTCTGTAAGAGAACCATAACTGGATAATCATCAGCCAAAGAACACTTGGCTACAGATGACTCCTTTGTGTGATTACAGAACCTGTTGTCTGAACTTTTCGAGGTGGTCTGCGTTCTCATGATCCTTGCAGATCAGGCACGTACTGCTTTCATTTTCAGGTTGACAAACTGAGCTGCAGCACAGCTAAATGAGTTGCTCAGGGCTGCCTTTGTCTGAGCCTCACCTGTTTGTCTCTTGCTACCCTAAGGCCAGAGAAATGTGTAATGATAGCCTTTAAAATGGTAGTCTGATTTTATGGTGTGGAAATCACGATGTGTAACAGCCCTTTCTCAGCTAATGAGGTTTTGCTTTTTGCTTGCTTTTCTTCACTTGGTGTGTTGGGAAAACTAAGCTGCAAAATAACTGAGGTAGGGATTTAGAGATTTGCTGCGACAAACATGAGAAGATCTTGCTTAGTGCTATTTTTATTACATTTGCTCTTACAAAAAGTCTTAACTGATAAATCAAGATGTTTATATATGTGTGTATATATATATATATATAAACTATTCCAGGTTGCATCAGTGTGAAAGCTACAGTTTTATTGATCAGTCATTAAGCTTTAATCAAGCCATAACCACTGGGACTATCAGTTTGTCAGCTTTTCTGTGTTGTTGTTGAACTCATACCTCCTTTGTATGCTTTAATAATTACTTTGATATGAATTGCTTTGGAATATGAAATAATAAGCCAAAGACTCAATCATGTTAGGATTCCCAAGACATCTCTTTCCATTTCCAAACTGTTTTTTACAAAACAGAGAAATTAGGATCAAGAAATGGAGATGAGTCAGCTACCTTCTTGTGCATTAGTGAAATGTCAGCATACCTCTAAGCTGAGTGAATGTTGATGCTGACTAATTTGTGTTTTGTATGTGCACAGCTAGAAATAATAACAGAGGTGATGGAGGATATAGAAAATGCTGCATCAAAGCATGGTAAAAATGAGATAAAGTAGTTAATTGGGAGATCTTTTTAAAATCATAGCTACCCTTCAGTGTTGCTCACAGTCAGTAATATGACAGTAATGATAATAATGATGTTTCATCTTCAGACATGAGATAAAGAAAGGTACACACAACATCTGACCCTGTTAAACACAGTTATTTTTCCCTTTAACTGAGTCTCACTGTATAGAGACATTGGATATCCCATAATACTTGAAACAGTACTTAAAAAGACACAGCTGAACCTCTAGAGGAGAGAAGTGCAGCATATCTCTGAGGAAGAGTGAAGGTTGAAGAATACAGGAGTTACCAAAGGGGGAGAGAAAACCCTTAGTGTGCTGCCTGTCTAACTGAGATCTGGAGATAGGAAACACCGCATCCAGGGCTTTGGAATTTTATTTAATTAGGTTCTTTTTGTTTGACTTTGTCCTCCATGTTTAGTCTGCCTGTATCTTCACAGTGAGCTGCCAAATGTGCTTGGAAAACATGATATCATAGTGGGTGGAAAGGAAAACCAGATGTTATAAAACTGTACGTTTCATATACTGGAGCAGTGTGAATAGCCCTGTGAAGGAGCAGTGTTTTTAACCTCCCAGTGTTCTGTTCTGTAGTAACAGGGTGCTTTTCACAGATCCTGAGTTCAAGACATTCGTAAAGGTTTTTAATTTTGGTGTAGTGTGGCAGCATTAACTATTAATGACAAGGAACCTTGGTACAGAGGAATCACAATCAGCCTGCCCTCAGCAGCATCCTGCAGATGTGGTTTTATGGGACTAGTTTAAGGTTGTCCCAGTTTGGCTGATGAGGTTTCCTTCACGAGTGCCAAAGTGCTTGGATTCAGCACAGTTAATTCACATCCTGCTGGCTTTTCCACGGAGGTGAGAATAAAGTTGTTTGGATCTCATTCTAGAGAAGCAAGCTGACAGCAGCCTTTTCCATCTAATATTTAGATATTGTTATGGTTACGATCTGAGCTTTGCGGGATACTCGGTGAAAGGTTGGGGCCTTTAAATATCAGGTCTAATCTTACTGTTTTTCTGACTTCCCCAAGGTTGTGAGATCCCAGGCTGCTTGCAGTAAGGTGATGTCTTCACACCATGTGATAGCATGAGACAGAGAGTAGCTTAGACTCTGAAAGCTTCCTAGTCATATTAGTGACTCTATGCTTGCATTAATTTGCTTGTTAATTTTTAAGCTGGTGTAGCCCCGATGCTGTAGGTTCATCGGCTGGCTTGTTTCCATCCTGCTTCAGTGTCTGTGCACTGTGCTCCCATAGGTCGTGTAAAGCTGGACAAGCTTTCAGGTGCGGAAAGGCATTTCTGGTCTGACTCGATGAGCCCCGTGCTTCAAGCTATCTACCAGGCTTTGCTGGAGCATGAAGCTCATAGGAAAAGATGGAGCCCTCAGCTGTGTTCAGAGACAGCTCTGAATGTTTAGGTAGGGACTGCTGCCTCCAAAAATGATAGGCTTGGCTGGCTTCAACATAAAGAGTTATGGCTTAGCCTCACACTTAACTGCTTTTCCAGAATTGAGAAGTGAGGGATGTTAAATACATTTAAATTGAAACATCTAGAAGTTTCTTTTCACTGGGGAGAGGGCATGAGAATGGCTGACTTGTCATACTGCAAATAAAATAAACAAAGCAGCAGCAGCAGCAGACTCAAGAGAAAAGGAGCTAAAACCTAGAAATGCATTTGTGTATTCATTTCACTGCCTCATCTCTGCTTAAATAAGTAGTTGGGAGGTGTGCCATTGTCACTGTGTGGCTCCACAGGTCAAGGTGAGGACACTTATGTCAAGGTGAAATTCCAATCTCCCTTGTGTTATTCCAGTTTGCTGCCACTTGCAGTACTTCTGTGATAAGAGCAAAGTGTGTGGTTCATCTGTGATTAGCATCTGACCCTCAGTATTAATTACTTGGGTTTGTATTATCTGCTTTTGAGATGTGTCAAATAGAAAGGCTTCTTAATGCAGGAATTAGCTCTCTGGGGAATTCAGCTAGCTTCCCCTGCTCGTCCTAACTTGTTTCTTAGAAGGAGCAAGCCCAAATGTAAGCATGTGCAGTTTGTAGATCATGACTCTGTAGCCTGATATTTTGAATGTTTGAAAAGAAGAGAAATGAGTGTTTTGTATTTTAGGCTTTTTGTTTATGAAAAAAAAAGGAAGATGCATTTTAGACATGATAAATGGCATAATGCCATCTCTCTGTGTCCACATATTAGCCCCTTCTTCTTCCCTTTGACCTGGCATTAAGTTCTTGAAACTGTTAACTAGTTCTGAAAGTGTACTGGTATGGATTCCATTAGACTGGCTGGGTAGGTCAGAGGGGAGAGTTGCTATTAATGCCCATTCTGAGGAGAACGCAGAAGCGTGAGCCAGACAAATCCAGAAAGAGTAACATCACAAAAGCCCCCCCAGCAGGTTAATTAGCTTGGTGTCTGCAGCACTGTAAGCTGTACAAGACCAGTTTGGGGGAGTCAGATCTGACAGAGACGGCACAGCCATTCACATCAGACATGGAGTTAAGATTTTAGCTGTTTGAAACTCCAGAAGAGAACATGTTGGAAGATGTGTCTGTTTCAGTTCAACAAGCAAGTTGGACACTAGGGAGAGTTGCTTCTAAGTCAAGAATGATCTGCTGGAGCAAAGAGGTGATTTAGCACTTAATGTGTCTAGACTTTGGGATAATGGCTTTGAATTTTTAACTATCATTTTTCTAGGAACTGAACTAAGAAATGAACAAAAGCTGCTTTTTCTGCTTTGCATTCTATCTCCTCCCTGCCAGTTTAGTATGGGCTGGCAGACCGAAGTATTCGAGGTACACAAAGTTTGAAAGTAATCAGTGTTTGACAGCAGTTCCACGCTGCGGGTGTGTTTTGTTTTGCTATTTTCAGTGACCAGGGCCTGTCATCTGGGTCTGACTGTGTCTTCGTGCTGTGCACGTCTGGCTGCATGCAGACACTGAGCAGTGGAACGCACCAACCCCGGCAAGACGAGCAGTGGTGGGGAGTGCACAATGTATGTGGTCTTTTGAGTTAATTGTGATGGATTCTGAGATATTCATAAATTAATCTAGGTGAGGTTGGGTCTGCTATACAGATGCAGTAGGATTTTTGCCAAGCCTTTATGCAGAAGCACAGCTGAGCAATGGTTGGAAGATGGTTGTGAGACTGATGCCATTGAGAGCAAGGGGAGAAGAAGCAGAGTGGATGGGAACTCAAATTAAAGCTGCATCTGGAAATTGGTTGTAAATAAAGACGAATGGAGGCATGAATTCACAAATGCTGCCAACAAATTAATCATACAATTAAAGTCTGAAACAGCAAAATAAGAGCTGTCAAACACCTAACCAGCTACCCAGCTGATCTTTTATTGTATGCTGCATGTAATTGCATGTATTACCTCTTCTTCATCCACTACCCTTTCCAGATCACTTTGTCTTATCAATTCAGTTCCAGGCCAAAAGGACACGCTTCTTTTACTTGCAGGGTAGAAGCTTGGTGGTGGTTGTCATCTTTTTTCTGGGCTCTGCCATCCCAGAACTGGTACTCAGCTGATTTAAAAATATTTGTAGCTCAACAGGCTCATTTATAGAGGAAAACTAATTTGGCTTGAAGAGTATAAGACAGAAGTAAATAATTAAGAAATATTTCCTGATTTGCAATGTATTCTGCCAGAGTCAGCTTTGGAAATGACTGAGATAGCTTTGAAGTAAGGTACGTTTATTCCAGTGCAAGGTTATGTACAGGGTTTGTCAGCTATTTCTGAATATCTCCGTATGTGAGCCAGCCCATAATTCTTAAGAGGAAAAGGCTGTAGGAAAGACTAAGGGGTCAATTAAAGGAAAATACTTGATAAAATACAACGTAGTTGAAATTTCCGTGTTCTGGGCCAGTGTAACCCCAAGAGACTGAGCACGTTGTAAAATACTGGTCATCTTTCAACAGGAGACCTAATGTGTTTTCAGAAAATATTGCCTGTGTTTTCTTGCCTGGAATGTCATTAACGTTTGTCCTCCTGTAGCACAGTCTGACCCCTCCTGGCTCTTTGGGAACAGTTTTATGCTGGAGGAGATGCACTACACAGGTCTGGAAGGGAACTTTTGCTGAAGGAACTGCTGGGCTGGTGGATGTCATTAGTTTCTGAAGTCTTTTAAAATAGATTTAGCAGGCTCACAGTGGTGAAATTGTTACAGGGATAGATTGGATCAGGCAGGCCGTTCTGTACATTGAATTAAGGCCCTTCCCTTCTTCAGCCTTAAGGCTTTTTGTGTTTAGAAGTGGTAGTAACTGATTCAAGCATCAGCTCGGCTAGGGAAAATAAAGACTGGAACTTCAAAGCTGTTCAGCTGTCAGATTTTTGCTGCTCAGGGATTTAATTCAACTGCTTGTGACTATACTGAGGAACATCAGAATCTGTGGGACTCTTGGTCTGTGCATGTACCTAACAGTGGGACATTGGTGCTAAGTTTGAGGTTCAGTTTTACAAAGGAAGCAAAACTCTACAGTGATTAAACTTGGAAAGACCAGTTTAGTTTTGCAAGCTTGTGTGTTCTATATAATATCCATAGGAAGAAGTACTCTATAAAGAAATGTTTAGTGTAAACCTTGTCAGGCTCACAGGCTTTCCCTGTTCTTTGCCCATTAACTAATACAGTTGGGATAGCAGAATTCCTCCTTGCTGTGAAGACTTTCACAAGTTCCCCCGTCTGAGGACAGAAGATACTGGTCGGTTTTCTAAGGTGTGGCTGATGGAGAGGTAGGCAGGGAGACCGCAGCATGAAATGTGGGGCATCTGGATGGACAGTCAAAGAGCTGTGTGGGGGGAGGGATATCCAGGAGCCCAAATTGAGAGGCTGCTGAAGTGATGGGCAAGTAGCCAGCTGAGGGCTTCAGGCCACTGGGCTCAGTCAGTACAGCCTATGTGAAGAAAGAAAGGTGTGGTGCTGTGGGTGATGCTCTGGAGCAGGAAGAAGGGAGCTCTGGAAAGCATTAATAAGGGGGTGGCATAGGTTTGGCAATGATGAAGGGTAAAATAACAGTCTGCAAAACAGTCGTGCAAATTCCAGGTAGTCATCTAAGGTGGAAAGCTGGAGGAAGTTGCAGAAGCTCCAGTTTTCCAAACGCCAGAGACTTTCAGACCCTGTGAATGGTATCATCTCTACAATAGTATGTTTTTAAGCCCTGGGAAGTGCTGAGTTCTGAGGGATCTTGCTGGGTGAGATTGCTCTTTGAAGAAATGTTTCCTGCCAGCATATAGGGAAACTGCAGTTAAATTAATGAATGCCCTATTGTGTCAGTCAGAGGAAAAGAGGGGACGGAGGGCTTGGCAGTCGTCTAAACTTTCCCATCCAGGGCCCATTAGTCGTAACTTACTCGCTCTGTGGGCTTTAAATTAGGAGTGGAGTCACCTGTTTGTGACCCCAGCAGCTTTGCACAGAACTGAACGTAACTCAGCTGGAAGGGCACATCCGTGCTGTGCCTGAGTGTGGGAGGGGAAAGTAAGATTAGCATATTCTGAGGTGTTATTTTGAAGACGTACGCTTTTTTTTTTCTCTGAGGCTGGCACTTAAAGCAGAAACTGAGAGCTGGCTGTATATTTATAATGGGCAGGTCCTGCTCTCTGTGGGGACGATTTCCGTACTGAAATAGGTGTTAACGCTTCAGTTCTCCGCTTCCATTGTGCCTTAGCAGGTAGCAGAGCCTGCTGATAAGCACGTGTGGAAGGGTTTACTTGAGTAGTAACCCAGGAGTTGTGGCCAGAGTTTAGATACAGTTATTTGGAGGATGGAGTACTTTGTTAATCTCAAAAATGCACTGGAAACACTCAGCTTTTCAACTATAACAGAGCGGAGTCCTGGTGAGCTTTGAAGAACCAAACATAAATTTACTAACAGAGTTTGGAGAGGCATGGAAAGCTGAAAGTTCAGGTTTTAAGGCTTGTCGAGGGACTCTGACTTGAACCCAGAGGAAAATTTGCTTTTTCCTTTTTTTTCAAGTTCCAAAGGAAATCTGTGCAGTTCGTGGTCTTTCCAGTTCTAGTTTTACCTCCTATGTTAAACAATCATTCAATTATCTGAGGAGTGGGAAAGCAAATATGTCCTACTTAGAGGGAGCATCTGACACAGCAACTGAGATGCTTGGATTAAGTCACAGTTATTAACCTATTTCTCTAAAGCAAACCTGAACTGTAAGGCAGCTCTGGTCAGCAGGAGTATGGCCAAGGCTAATGCAGAGCAAACTTAAAATGAAACTGAACTGGAGGAAAAAAATAAACACCTGAAAACAAATAAAACGGAAGAACAAACAAAAATATTCTTTGCTTCTTCCTCCTGAACGGATTTTAGAGTTGTTTGATTTTCTTGGCTTTTCTGCGTTGTGTTGCTGCAGGTGATCGTCCTGGCCATTAAGAATAAGGTGAGAGATGGAGATTTTCTTTCCAGAATGACCGTAGCCATATTTGTTTATGTGTCCTTTGACAAGTCACAGCCTCTTTGTTGCCATTTCTGTGCAGCAGCTTTTCCTGCTGGGTGGCTTAGTGATTATCTTGCAGAGGTACACTGAGGTTTAGGTTAATGTCTTTGCTCTCCAGCTACAAAGTTGTGTAGCGTTACACATTAGATTCTTATTTGATTAAGAACAAATTTATGCAAATGGTATTTAAGAATAACTCTCCCCAGGTATGTTCCTTTAATTTTGTCTGAAGTATTAAATTACATTTATATGGTGAACATCAATTAAAGCTTCCCAGCCCACCTGGATAAATCATTAAAGCTAACCTCCTGCTCAGGAAAACTAAAATCCTTTCTAAACACAGTGTTCTGTGATGGGAAAGTTTTCTGAAGCGCACCATGTGTTTCTGTACCCAGCTTTCAAAGCAAACTTAGACATGTAAGCCAGAGACTTCACTCAGAGTCCCTGAGAGAAGATTCACCAGGCACTGATGTATTCCAGAGCAGTTCTCTGTCCTTCGACTGCTCTTCTTCCCCTTTGCAGCAGCCTGGCTGGCTAATTACTGTGTGGGGAAAAAAACTTGGTCTTGATCCTCATCCATACTCCTGTTAGTGCAGAGAACAGATCAGCTTGTTAGCCAAGAGCACATCAAGTGCCAGCATCTTGATAGATTGGGCTGTTGGTCTTTGCACTTCAGTCTTTAGAGTGTGGATAATCTCTCTCTTATTAAAAGTGCTCAGACTTTAATGGGAGTCTTAAATTGTGTGAGCCAGATCATCTGCTGTGCTTGGTCCATGCCAGGCTGCATAAGGAAATGCTTTTTCAAGCTGGTCCCCTTAGAGGTACAAGGCTGCAAATCGTGTTGTACCAGCTGTGTCCCCAGTTCTGAGTAACACCTGCAATGCATATACCCAAATTACCTGCACAAGCCCTTAATAGCAATGGTAACACCTGCTCTGACTTCTCTCAAAGGTTTCTGGATAGATCTCCTGTGCAGATCACGCATACAAGGTTAGTGATCAAACTGCTGTATTTATCTAATAACAAGGGCATAGATGGGATGCACTTGTCATGGATTCTCTCCTTAATCCACAAAATACAGTCGTGTAGAAGATGGTTATTAGCCTGGAGCATGAAGGATGCAGACAAAAGGCTGATAATCTACATGAGATCACGCTGTGTATTAGAAACCTAAATGAGATTTAGATTTCTCATATATTGAAACAAACTATTTAAATCATTGTGTATAAAGAGGCTTTGTGTTGATTTCAGTGCATTTCTGAGACTTTAAATGCGCTGGTTGTTGTCAGGGTCGGCTGGTCAAAGCAACCAGGAAAGTCTGATTCCAACATAAATCTGACCAGGAGATGGCAGCCTTGATGCATGCAGGGAATATCCAGTAACAAACGTTTCTTCCAGGACCAACAGAGGAGAGGAAATTACCTTCATTTAATGGGAAGATATAATGTCTTAGCAACACCTAGATAAATGTTAGCAAAATAATCCTGCTTTGGCTTTTGTCTCTTAACTGGCCAATGCAAGGTAGTGAATTACAAATGTACTTAGATTTGAGTCTGAACACTTGAGTCACCAGTTCGATCTGGTAATGAGTTCAGACAATGATTTTGGATTTTTATACTTCTATGTGATTTTGTTGCTCAGAATTATTTGTAGTATTAAAAAGCTAGACAGATAATAGATGCTGATGTTGTCACTTCTGTATATTTGTTGTGTGAACTGATAACCGGAACTTACAGCTGGAAGCAGAGCTATTCTCTTCAAGCTTCAACCTAAAAATCCCTCAGCTTCTTTTTCTTTATTCCCTTCCTGCCCGTGCAGCATGCTGATGCGTGCACTGGCTTGGGAGAGAGACTGAAAACTAGAGTATTGTGTTGTAAGACCTGGTAAATAGGACAGGAACTCATAGGGCTCATTTTTCTTCTGAACTTGGTCTGCAGGACCTTGATTCTGTGTTTCTGCTCCCATCAGCAGATAGGATGAGAGCCTGGCTCCAAAGTTTGCTTGGAGGAATGAGCTTGGCCCTATCCATAGGATATTGTTGTCAGAGGCTTTAATGTAGGCTGAAGTACCTAGGGGGCCAGTTTTCTACCCCTGCTGTTCCTGTCTACACAGATGTCTGATAGAAAGTTAATTAATCACTGACTCATCCCTAAAAGCAGTAGGAATTTACCAGGAATGCCCAGAGTGTGTCAGGTTGTGTTGTTCCAATCCCGTGTGAAGGCACAGGCTATGTCTGTGTGAGCAGTTGGGAGTTTAAAAAGAAAATTCTCCCTGGAATCTGAGTGAGTGGGGGTGAATGGGCTCCCGCTGTGAGAGGTCGTGTTGCTGGTTGTTTTCCATGTCTCTGTTTCTCCTGTCCAGCATGTGTCTGTTTCTAGCCCTGCTCCTGGTAGCCTCTGTCTCCCTGTGGACCCTTCCAGGAGTGTTTCTGTGGGCCCTGGGCAGTACTGTCACAGTAGCCAGCAGCCCTGGCTGGCACCAGCACCTGCTGTTGGGCACTGACCGAGGTGTGGGCAGCTTATGGGCGGGGGAGAGCTGCCCTTGTGTACCTGAGTTATGGGCACCTGCATGATTTACTGTGAATTACAGCAGAGTGGAACTTAGCTCCCTTACTCATCTTATGCTTTTACACTTACGGTAACGTGCAGAGCAACTTATTTAGCTAGCAGCTGATGCAGGTAAAAGCACACATGTGGAGATATACTGCGGAGCAGCCATGCAATTATATCTTTCATCCTTGCTCGTGCAGTGGCAATTTGCTTATGGTGTTCAGGTGTCTGAAAACTGCAGTAGGTATTCCCTCAGTGCAGTGTTATCATAGGGGAGCTTCAGCTAAGAAAGCAGACTGTGGCGATGTGCATTGCTTGTGTTCCTTTAACTTCTTCAGCACTACCTGGAAGGCACTGAAGTGATTCAGATCTGAGTGTAATAGAATAGTTTTTCTGCATCCATCTGTCCCAGTTTGTTACTTTCTTTTAGCTTGTGGCCTGAACACATGTGTGGAGTTAGTCTTGCACGCTTCCCTTCTGAAGACTGGTGTTGACTGACATCAAAAGACTGCTTGAATTGTTATCGATAGTAGGGTGTGCTTGTAGAAACAAATAAGGTGGCACATTGTAAGTTCAGGTGCATGCTGAAAATGTCACCCTTCAGCCTGATGTTAGCAGTTGCAGCTTGTGGCTTTTCTAGTACAGAAGTGCCCTATGGAGCCAACCTGACAGCCCGGATGACATGAGCCTTTATTTCCTTTCATAACAGCACAACGTAATCGCTGTTTTTGTTCTTGTGCAGCCAGAGATTCCCTTCTAAGCTCGAATTCAAATGGGAGAAACATCAAAGTTAAATTGAAATGCAAGGCTCCCCAAGTAGTCGGGGGGAGATGGAGCCATCACTTTGTAGCTACCTCTCTCCTGCCAAAACTGCAGCACCCCAGATGTCAGAAAGCCACGCTGTGTTCTCTGCCTGCTCTGGGTCGACAAGATTGTTTTCATCCAAGCCTTTTTAAAGTTTTTGTCCTGCCTCCACGTTTTTTTTTTTAAGGAATGAAAAGCTAATATAAGGACATGGAGTGTTATGAAGCATGAAGTTCTATAAATATTTATGCTGAACTATCAAAGAACTTGACAGTTCTTATTTTCCTGACATATTGGGGTCACTTGTTATTTTTGACCCTGAGAATTGAGGAGCACATGGAGTTACATCTGTTTGTAATGACTTCTGGATATTGTTGTCTGGTAAACTTCTAGGAATGTAAAGGGCTAACAGACTTTTTCTGAGTCTCTTTGTGAAACTGTAACTTAAACTTTACACTGTTACCCACAAGTGATCATTCAAGTTACTGTAGCACTTGTCGCTGTACAGTCTGGCAGGAGGTTTCTGCAGTAGGTGTGGGTTGAAGTTAGTGGCTTGGTTTGCCATTGCAGACATACGGATTTCTCCTAGGTGACCCTTGATTTTAAGCACTCAGCGATCACCTTTCCTTCTATGAGCCAAATCCAGCACAGCAAGTTGCTGACCCCAGCGCGGGATGGGACTGATGATGGCGTATGGCCTGGCAAAGGGCTGCAGTATCTCTGGTGTTTGGCCACCAATCCCAGCACTGCTTAAAGTAATCTCTGCTATCAAAGGAAGACCACAGCTCTTCCTAAAGGGGTGTGAGCTGGCAACCAAGCGTTTTTCTAAAGATGAGGCTTGTAACTTTTTGGCATCTCAGTATCCTCATTTCAGAAAATTATGTTCACACAACCTTAACTCTAACCTGAAATCCTAGCAGGTGAGCACTTAAATGCCACGTCTAACGTTCTCAGTAAAGCCGAGAACTAGTTATGTTATATTATTATGCAGAAACTAGTTTTGTTATTACACCCAGCAAAATGTGCCTTCCTTGCCTAGTTAATTGCATAGAAAAAAATGAGTCCAATGCTTCACTTTGAATGTAACCCAGTGTTTGTTTTGAGTTGAGCCTTGAACGTGTTGTGTGCATCTAATACCAGCTGGAGAGTCTCTTACTGTCAGTCACTAGAGGGCACAATGGAACTATCTAGGACACTTGGTTGTTTGAGTCCCAGGTCTCTAGGTTAGGCCTGTGAAAGTAGGGGAAAACTTCCTGTGCCTGCTGAAAGACTGGATAACTTCAAAGTTTGGATTTTATTGGTGACTTTCTTTGTCTAAATCTACTTCTGTCTTGGAATTTAAAATCTGAAGTGTTACTTTCAAGGGTACTTACATTTTTCTGTTCATACAGTTTTTCTTCAGGAAGCATATAGCTCTGAGAACAAACACATCAGCTCCTTATAAGCAGCTTTTAAGTTCAACTCGTATAATTACAAAAAACATTTCTCAGTTTCTCAGGTTTCTGTACTGGGAACAAACTCCAGACGTATCTGTGAAAGACAGAAAGAGGCAGCAAAAGAAGTTGCAGTCTGAACATGTTATCCTTTTGCAGGTTGCATGCCTCATACGGGTTCCATCTGAAGTTGTCAAGCAAAGGGCCCAGGTTTCACCTTCTGCTGGAACCTTTCGGATTCTTTCCCACACCTTGTACCACGAGGTGAGTTCAGAGACAAATATTTAAGAAGGATTTCTTCAGTTTTACTCCAGTTAAGTGTTCTCCTGGTACTTTGCCATCACTTTGCTTGTTGGTAAAAGCAGTAGGCAGTGTGTGTGAGGAAACGAAACCTCCACCTTCCCCACACGGTGTGCACTTAAGCACACATGCATGCACGCTTTGAACAACTTTTTCTTATATTGGGTGCCTATGTAAGAGGCAAGGGGAGGTGGGAAGAGGGGAGGAAGGGGCTAAAAAGTGTCCTCAAATTCTATTTGGATACGTATAAATGGTCCTTTTGGGACTTCTGCTGACTTGGGACAGCAGGACATCAAGCCGTGTATTTAGAGTCTGCTGAATGGATTTTGAATAGGCTTTGGGAGGGCATCCTTAAGGCACCATTTCAGAGAGGCTCCTTAGGGGAAATGAATGCTCTTCCAGCACTGATAACTTAAAAAAATAATAATAATAAATAATTTTAAAAAAGGATTTTGTCATCTTTTCAGTAGTTGTACTGTTTATTTATGTAAAACCTATTCACCACTGTTTTTACTGAGTCTCAAAAGGGGCATTTTTCAAGTTGTATTCCATAAGAAAATGGCTTCTGAAAATACATTATACAAATTTCCATGTAGGAAAACCAGGAAAAGGAAGACATAAATATGACTCTTTAATGATCCATTTGCTTTTTTAGTTGCTTGTAAATGAAAACTGTTGTGGTAACCCTGCACAAGAGGATCCCTGGAGTTTTATTCTGTGATTTGGTCATTCTGCTCTAAAAGGTGGCGCTCTCCAAATTGCATTCTTTTCCCTGTCTTTGTTGCTGACCAGAGAACTGCAAGACTTGAAAAATGCACAAGTTGTCCTGTAAGATATTAATCGTGTATGTACTTCTCAAATGATTTTTAATGGTTGTGTGTTACCAGCTGGTTAAAAATGCAAAGTGTTTGTCTTGGTAAAATCAAAGGTGAGAAGATGGACGTAAGTTGTCATCTTATGTGTTCATTTCACATAGACTACTGGAGCAGAAGAGGAGCAGTTTCAAAATGTGTGTGAGATAATGGATACTTGCCAAACATTAGGCAAGTAGAGTTTGATGTAATGTTACTGTGCTAGCTTGCACTTTGTTGTAACTGTAAGGTATGTTTTCTTCTCTATAACTGATTATTCTGGACAGCGCTCTTTGAAATGAACATGAAGCCCACCAGCACTGTAAGTGAGAGAATACAGTATACATAAATAAATGTTATAATCAATATAGTCGATTTGTAAGAAGCTCAGGTCTGACACCTGGTAAGGCTGCAGGACTTGCTTTGTAATCACCAGTAAATTGTGGTCTTTGGCAAACTAATTCTCTCTAGCTGATGCTTTCTTTTGTTGGTTTACAGGGTATTCAAGGGCTTTATCGAGGTTATAAAAGCACAGTATTAAGAGAGGTAAATACACTTGTCTTTTTTAAACATTGATTCCTTTGCCTTGCTTTTCTTGTTTACTAACAAGAGGTAATAGCAGCACAATTGAGTTCAGTTGCTCTGACCATAATCTGTAAGTACTAGCGTATTTCATTCTAGGTGAGTTACCAGCCTCTAATTTAAATAGGGGCTGATAACGTGCATTAGGAATACCTATGATACATACCTCTACCCTCTTGTTGCTTACTTCTGTTGCTGCTCAATTGTTACAGGATGGAAATGTATATGTTAATGTGATGAAAACCATGAAGTACTGGAAACTTCCTCGAATCTTGTGGTGATTACATCATGTGAAGTATGAATGCCAACAGTGGTGAACTGGTGGCACGAGGCCAAGTTTGGCACAGACAGATTTAGACTTTCTTTGTTTGCCAGCAGATGCCAAGGGATTTTGTCATCCCTATATAGGAAGGATTGTGCATGCTCTTTCCTCTGCTCTCCAAACGTGTGAAAGAAATGCCTTTAGTCATCCAGTCCATGGGTGTGATGTGGTGTTACTTAAAGTCAGAAGTACTTCACTGTTGGCAAAAAAAGAAACTGACCTAAAAATATTTTGGCATTCTTGACAGAAAATAGTTTCTAAACTTAAAATGGCTTCATAAAACTTAAAATCTCTTCATAAACCCATTGCAGGCTTGGTGTTGTGCAAGTGTTTGATACCCTATATTACAAAAGAAGTAGAAAAGCTCGCTTGTAGGGTTTTGTCGCCCTGGTTTGGGCGCACTGAATTTGATGTGCGGGCAGAGGCCCTGACTCTGTTGTTGTTCATTGTGTGCCCTCGTGGCTTCAGTTGTGAATTTAGCTTTTGTTGGTGCTTTCTCATGCATCTGGAACTGTGGCAACTGAGGTCTCCCCCAAGGAGCCTCCATGCAGGCTGATGGCCTTTGCTCCTATGACTTCAGGTCTTTAAATATGGCATCTGTGTGACTTCTTAACAACTCTTGTTTAGCACATTGCATTACCCCTTATGATTTCCTTGAAACTTTCCATTTTGGATTTATTTTTTTAATATAAAACATTTCCTAACAGTAACATTTCTATAAAATATACACGGTCTGGGCTGTTTCATACTGACCAGTGTGCAAGGAGATTTCTTTTGTCCATTGGCATACACCAAGGCATCCAAAGCTGCTTAGAAAATCCCATCTCAGGAGGTCATCAGAAGTTGCACCTTGAGTACCTTAAATAAAGAGACAAGGTGTGCTTCTTTTGAAAACATAGCAGCTGCTTCTCATATAGTGTTCTTTACTTACTGTGCTCGGTGTGAAATGTGGAGCTTTGTTCTCTTCTTATAGAACTCAACCCAATAAGTCATATTTGATTTGGATATTTGGATTATTTTTTTTCTTTTTTCCAGACCTTTTGGCTCTGTTACCATTGATCACAAAGCTAACTGCAGAGGCTTTCAAGCCTGCATTCAGTAGCTCTGCTTTAAAAAGCCTTTCTTCATACTGAAGACTGTTTTTAGGCCAGGTCCTGTTGCAACGCAGCATAAAGCTGGATATTACCTAAAATAAGAAATCCCACATCTAGTATCCCCTAAAGTGCTGAGAAATGGCAACGCACTGCAGTTTATTTGAGCAGTTCTGAGTGTTTCAGAAATTAGTTATTTTTGCAGAAATGACACCTGCTTTCTGAAGTGCAGCCCCCGCCGCAGCTTCACCCTGTGCTTATTTTCTGGCTCACTAAACACGTGTTGTTCGCTCCGGTTTCATTTGAAGATGGGCAAAAAAAAGGCCAGCGAGTCATCTTGATTTCTCTGAGGAGTTCTGAATAAATGAATAAATTTAGGTGCCATTGAATACAGATTTTGCATACTAAGAGGTAGATAAAACACACGGTTACAACTGGGTACTATTCTCCTTAAAATTTGTTTTGACATATGTCAGGGTGGTAATTAATTTGCAGATCATATTCATGGCACAGCGTGTGACCCTGCAGAGATAACTTTGTTTACTCAAAATGGCAGCACTTTGTTGGAAATTTAATGGGGTCCTCTCCATTATGTATATTCATAAAAGATCCTTCAGAACTGATTTGTGTTGAAGTATTGCTTTTTGGGTAAATCTGTCCAATGGAATGAGAAATAAATGATTACCAAATGAAATGTGCTTTCTTTTCAAAATGAAACAAATCGTAAGTGATGTTTTTAAAAATAAAATGAAATACAATCTTTGAGTTTAACACCCTGTTAAGACCATTGCACAGACACTAAATATTGTAAAGCAGTGTCCATTCAAGTAAGAACTGAGTACTGAACTTTCAACTTGAAATAACGTCAGCCCAATGTTTAAGCTTGCTATTTTCCCCTCTATTTAAATACACTTCTTTCTTTAGGGAAAGTCTCTATTTTCAGATAAAAATCTATATTCATTATTGGACTCATCCTGGTAGCTGCATAGCATATGTAGGCTCCAGCTGAATTTTATGCTTATAGAATTCATTTGTATGTTTGGTTCCTTACTTGGGCAAACCCCTTTGTTTAGTTCCAGTGGAGTGGTTGTGGTTAGAAGCGTTTCAGTGCACAGTTTTTCATTTAGAAAACAAAAAGTAATGGAAGCAGCTGTGAGTATTGATGCTTTGAAAATAGTGAGCTTCTTGCACTGACAAAATTACCGAGCCAGATTTTAAGAAAGGTTTAATTGTTGCATCAGGGTAAGGTTTTGCATATTGCATAAAGCAGGTCTCAGTGCGTGGACAAAGATCTGTTTGCCAGTTGCTTGAAAATGAGTCTGATTGTTAATAAAAAGAATGCAATCTTGAAATCTCTTCTTTTTTTTTTCCACAGTGTTTGCAGATCTCTTCAAGGCAGCCTTATTCTGTTCTAGATAACTTGCATTAGCTGTTGTGCTGCTTCTCTTCTGGTGCGATAGCTGTTTCCTCATTTGATTTTTCATTTTTATTCATCTGTCTCTTCCTTCTCATCAGCCAACTTTCTGTGCAGACAGATAGTAGAAAAGATAGCTAAATATGCAGTGCTATTTGGAATTACCTTTGTTTGAGTTAACCTCTGTGGAGAACAAAGCATGAGTGCTTGGGAGTTCTGGCTATGACTTTTTCACCTACTCTGAACCACCAGCCCTAAAACCTAAATGGGATTAAGGTATGGAGTATCATTCTGTTTGCAGTAGTAGCCTTAAAGATGCGCTCATCCTTTTAAGAGGAGAGTTTTTGTGACAAAACACAGTATGGCAGTATGGTTACTAAGTGCCTGACTAAGACTTTGAATGAATGGTAGAGATTGGAAGCTGTGAAAAGATGTGGAATTCTGATGATGTCATTTCCAAAGCAAATCAAAGTGAAAATCATCCTTTCCTGTGGACAAAGTGTACCAGCATGCACTGGTGTGGAAACTGAATCATGCTACCAAGAGCAGGCAATGAATGAGTAAAAAAGGTATTCGTGTTTTCCACAAGAGAAAGTTGGTTTGTAAAAATCTTTTGCCATCTTACAACAAGACAGGAGCAGACTGTAAATGCACTGTAAGTCCTCTAGAATTTCTTAATGGGGATGTATTTCTGCTGCTGAGATCTTATATAAGCAAAAGGAGCCAGATTTTTAATTCCTGCATAATTCATTTTATTAACTATGACCAAGTAGAACATCTGTTAAAATTCCATAATGTTCAGTTCATGGGAAAAAGACAGAAAGCAGTGAGTTCTCTTTGGAGTTTTTCCATTTCCATTAATGTTACAGGACTCTAACAGATGTCTTAAAGGATGTTGTTATGAATGAGAAGACAACACGAGAGAATGAAGTTCCTTGTCCAGTTTCCCCATGTGCAGTAGCTTGTTGGGCAGCGAGTTACTTCACTCTTTACATATCTGTACATTCAGCTTTGCACAAGCAGTGCCACGGTGAAGCTGTGTCTCTTCTGCTGTGAGGTGCTGTGGAAGTGTTTGGGAGAACTGAATGGGTGTTTTGTGTGGCTTTAATTTCTCGCTTCCGAAAACAGGGCAGATGGGCTGAGCCCTAGCCCAGAGGTAGGCTGGGAAGGAGTTAAAATGGATACTAAATTCTTTCTTTAAAGACAGAGGACTGGATCTTTATAATTCACAGATGACTTGAAAGGAGGAACTTGCAGAAAAATTACTGACAAACAAAAAAAATCTCCTCTTGAATGACTTTACTACCTGGGAGAAAGTGAGAGGTATCTGAAACAGCTGGAAGCGAAATGAGCCTTCAAGATGCACCTGCTGCATTTTCCTGTGTTTCAAGTTTTGATGAACAAAGGATGCTGAGGAGGTTACATATAAAATGTGGAACCCAGCTGAGATATATTTAAACTTTGTTGAGCAAGCCAGGGAGGGAGTCTCGGAGGGCTGAGTTCAATAGAGAACAGTCCGCAAACAGGGAGCTAGTTTGTTTATCCACTAGAGGTAGTTCTGCATGCTTCTCTTTTGTTAGGACATCTTTGTATAAATATCCTGTTCTCTTAGCTGCTAAGTTGTTGGGTTTTTTTTAAAGTTGATCTCTGTTGCTGCAGGACAACAAGGAGGTTATTAAGACATTCCCTTTCTTGCACAATCGAATCTTTGATCTTCTATCATTCTCTGTATTACAGAGCAGATGTTGATAGAAATAGGCAAACAGGACACTATCTTAATGCAGTATTTGGAGAAAGAAACATCCCCTCTAATGAAATATGTGCAGTGTCTGCCTTCTGTTACCTTCTGGAAAACTGGGCTAGCTTTACTTTAACCTCTCCAGAACCGAAAAATAGATTTAACCAGCCATTTGCCAGGCAGGATCCATAAGACTGGGTTTTTGACTTCTGCTGGGCAACCAGCATTTCTTAGGCTTCAGTGTTTCTGTACAAAACAGCAGCAATCTCATGGAAGGGGTGGGAACTGTCAAAACTGATCAATTAGCCAGTCCCTGCCTTGTGGAACTGTGCCTAAGTTATATGAGATGATTAATAGGAGGACAGTTGGGGGGGGAAAAAGCAAAAACCAAAACCCTCTGCTTCCCCCAAGCTCTTTCCCCCTCTGTTTTTTTTTTGCAAAGCATATCACTAGAGTTGTGTCACGTACCTGGTAGAACACTTGTATCTTTCTAGATAGCTGTACTCAGTGATTTTCATTTTGGAAGGTAAAGAAGGATTGAAATGGATTATTGAGTGTAAGAGCAGGAGACAGCTCCGTGCTCTGCTGTAAGGGCTCGTGACCTGGAACCCCAGTGAAAGTAAAGAAGAAACAATTCTCCTATTTCTTTGGGTTGTTCTACATATTCATTATTTTCTCCCAATAAATGCAAGAGCAGTATTTGGAAACGAAAATGGAAATGTAAAAAGATGCTCATAAAATACTTCTGCAGACTGCAAAATAAACCCGCTTTTTCTGACTTAGTGTTTTTGGGAACTAGGTTATGTGACTTGCCTGAAAGATAAATAAACTTGCCAGGGTGGGCAACAATGGAGAGTGAATTCCTTATTGTAAGGTGTACGGAGGAGAGTTGCTTGCTTGTCAGCTGTATGCAGTGACGTGGGATTTTTCCAGTTGAATGCCCTCTTTTCCTCAGGCCAGTTGCAACATCCGTATTCACTGCTTCTAAGGCTGAGTGCAACCATCCTTGCTGCCACTGATTTACCAATAGTGCTTACAATTGTAGGGTCTCTCAGACATCAGTGGATATCTTCAGGTGAAAAGACTTCCACATCTGTGGAGTGTGTTTGGAAACGTACAGCCTTGCTTGTGGGGTCTGTGGACAGACAAAACATTTCAGAAAACCACCCGCACTAAAAATGGCTTGTGTGATTTGATAATACGGATTCTTTTCACATTGAAGTGTATGCAAGTGGAGTCTTGCAGGAAGCATATTTTACTTCATGCTTGAAATTGAAGTACTGTTTCCAGGCCTTCTCAAAGCAGCTTACCGAGGCGTTTTTGCAAGCAATATTTTCTGCAACATTCATGATGTAGGAATGCATTCTGTGGGTCAGCAGAGACACTGTGGGCAAGAAAACGTTGGGAGAACGCTGAACTTTGTTCTGTTTTCTTCATATGCTCTAAGGGTTTTGTTGTTGTCGTTTAGTCATTGGTTCTTAAAGAGTCTAAGAACTGTATTTTTTTATATTGGTAGTGCTTTTCTTATGTTTGGCACTGGTCTGAAGAACATATTCCACATGCTATCTGTAGAGGAGAATGTTAATATGAATTTCCCTGCTTTATTTCCTCACCTAAATAAAGACATCTGTGACAAAGGATTGGGAAGTAGTTGCAAATCCCTCATGAAGGGGAACACATGGAAAGAAACCCTTTCCCTGACATGAGTGGGCGACTAACAGGAGGGAGGACAGGCAGCAGAAGACTCCTCGTGGTACAAAAAAGAAAAGAGAAAAGGCTTAAAGAGGTAAAAGTAGTAGGTAGCAAATAGAATTGGTTATAAGAAGTACTTTTAAAAAGTATTAAAAAGAGAATGCTATCTGGTAGTGTTACTGAATGAATCACGTTGAAGCTTTCCAAGGCAAATTAAACATATTAAAGGAATAACTCTATCTTCAGTTATTGTAGCCTGATAACATGACGCTGGAGTCGTGTCACGTCTGGTAGGTTACATAGCTGTGCCTGCTTCTGTAAGATTTGGCTGCCTTTAACACTTGGGACTGTTTGAAGGCAAAAAGAAGGAATCAAACAAAAAATCTGTGGAATTTTTGGCTGAGTGGTTGATTTTTGATTCCACAGCTGCATTCCACTATGGGCAACTGTATTTTGTCTGTCTCGATTCTTTCTGCAGTTCGAGTGGGAGACAAGGTTTCCTGTTTTACTAAGTTGTATTGCAATCCTGCAGATGGCTGAAGAGTTGCCAGGCTCTATCTGGTGAAGACTGCATTTCATTTGTGGGTGCAGCAATTTGTGTTTGTCTGTGCTGAAGCAGGTTGTTATCTAACCATAAGAAAGATAGGAGTGTGTGTGGTATATCTGTTTATATAAAATCTGTACAAAGACATGCGTGCATACACATGTAAAATATGATATTGTTTTTAATAGTACCTTGTAAAGGGTCTTGTACTTTGTAAGGCAAATAGTCATGTAGGCATATATGATCGGTCTGGAACAACAAGCAGTTTAGCAATATGGAACTGGCTTTCAAGGGTGAAATTTTTGCTTGAAGTAGACGACAAAATGACTTTCATAGTGAGAGATTTCCTTGCAGAATTAAACTGCTGTCAGCATTAACAGCAGTTATCTGTTTTTTGTACTTTTGGCTGCTCTTACCTGGTTTCTTTGCATCTGTTAAAGAACAGAGGAATCATCAATCCAAGATCAAAAGCTTTTCCCCCAAATTCCTTACATGATGTTATCACAGCCGGGAGTTCTGCTTTCATACAGTGTCTGCTCTGGTCAAGAGATGTGCCTGGGGACCCGAGGGTGCAGTGAGAGTCCTGGGGAGCAGGCTTGGTGTGGGACCAGAGCCCAGGCTGTCTGCTTTCTGCTTGGCCTGGAGCTCAGCACTGGCTGAGGGTCTCTAATACTTACAAGCCTCCAGCCACAAATTGAGTGGGGACTCTTGTTTTGCTCTCTGCTTTATCAGAAAAATGATGTTTTCAAATTCTGTAACGTGTTGAAATAGATCAGCAAGAGGGAGGTCCTGGGCACTGACACACGAGCTCTACTGATCTGTTTAGGGGAGTCCCCTCCTTACTGCTGGGAGGTCAGTACCTCCATGGTACTGGCTTTGGGGGAAGCCTTAGCCCTTGAATTACCATTTGTGCAGATTATCAAAGGCAACAGAGATCACGATTTCTCACCTGTAGGTACAACCACAGAATTGGAGGGATGTAGCTAAAGCATGTATAAGAGAGGAAGGAGATTAAAATCTATGCTGCTGCTGCTGAAACCATGCTTCATTTAACCACAGATAATTCCACCCAAACCTGGCGCCTTGCTAGACTTTATATCTCTATATATACATATGTGTAATATATATGCGCGTGTACATTTGTATGATACTTGCTCTGTTGTTACATGATGTGTATGTAACATGTTTATATACACACATGTAAGTAGACACCAAGAAGCACAAAACTGAGAAGCTGAAACCAAAATGCAAAGATTATGGATGAAGGGGGAGGTCAGGAGGGGGGGAGGAAGAAGCAACAAAGCTTATGTAGTTTGTCACAGTTCAGATGATGATGTGGAATACTGGCTAGAGAGGCACTTGGCTCAACTTGCTACCAGAGAAGTTCTTTGCAGTAGTTAACACAGAGACTTATTGTCTGGAAGGGAATAGGACTTGATTTCAGTCTTGTGAGTGTAGGACAGATGGCTCCTTTGAAAAAAAAGAGAATGCTGAAAGTCATACCTAGCTACAGAGCATACCAAGGGCCACATTTAGCTGGTTTTAGCTAACTGAATAGAACAAGCAACTTAGCTTTTTTTTTGAAGGGAAATCTTGAGAGGGCACTAGCAATCAATCCTTATAATAAACATTTTGTCTGGCTGATGGCAAAGAAGTTAATTTTGGGCATGGGAACTTTTGCTTCTATTTAAAATAAGTAAAAAACGGAGCACAGTGACCTTTCTTCTGCTTCTCCCTTTCTGTGGGCCTGTTGACTTCAGCGCTACAAGCAGCCATACGCTAGAGGGCACACAGTACCTGTGGTTGCAGCAGTGCTTATTGCAAGGGATCCAAGCTTGGGATGGTCTGAGGATCTTGCTTTAAACCTGCCTCTCAACCCCGTTGCAAAGGAAACGTGAAATTTGTAATGCTGTTCATTTTGTTGGACTGTGGGCAGTAGTCCCGTTGAATTTCCTGGGACTAACTTGTGTGAGTAAACGAAGTGAGATTTAGTTTGGAAGCAATTTTAACTTTGATTAGGTTTTCATATGGCATGAACGAATTGAATAGGATCCTTAGGCCTGTAGCATTCCTCCCCTGTATTCCTGCCCTGTGAAATAAAGCCTACGTGGATATAAAGAGGCGAATGTAAGCTTTGTCATCTTTAAGATAACCTCCATATGATGTGTACCTTAATTTGAGAAGCCTGCTGGAAAACCAACAGTTATGAGAAAAATCGTTTTAAGGATAGATAGCAACCTCTACAGCAGTGTAAATTAGAGGCTGATACTTTTTGTTTACTTGGTTGGACTTTGCTTTAGTGTCTGTTTGTTTTGTTACTGGGAGGCTGGTTGGAATTGTGCAGATGCACAGAATGTCCCATGAGACAAGAGGAGAACGGCATGTGTTGGTGGGACAAAGCTCACGCATAAGCTGGGTCTGTGTTGTGTATGGGATGCTTCCATTCAGGGATCTGATTTTGAAGAGCAGCTTGGCTGTGGTCTCCCTGCTAGGAGAAAGGACTCTTTGCATGGACTGAAGAGCTGGAGTTGTAATGGGAGAGCACGCAGTCACTTCGTATGTAGCTGGAAGTGCTTGTGGGGGATGGAACAGGAGGGACAGATGGTAGCATGACTTTCATTATTTTTATAGAAATGTAGGCAAAGCAGGCCCAGTGTGTGTACTGCAAATGGAAATAGTGTTATTAAACCAGGCTCTTATCTCGCTTTTATTTTTCTGTTAATTTTATAGAAGCTAATAAAGTGTAAGCTCTGCAAATTTTCTTTTTATGCAAGTTGAGTAAGTGAAAACTGTATTCTTGCTTTTCAAAGCCAGCAGGCCTGGCTACAATAAAGTAGAGCTTGGCCTGAATGTTTTGGCTTCACGCTGCAGATACAGAAACTGTCAGGTCACTGCCAAATCTGTCTGTCCCAGGCTTCAATCTTCTCAAGCTAAAGACTGCTGGTGATGCACGTGGGTGAATTTCTGTCATGAGTGAACTGAGGCCTGTGAATGCTCTCTCAAACCAAAAAAAAAGAGAAATATAACCCAGGGTCGTACCCCTGTGTTCCAAGGGAGTAACAGCCAGTACGTTGTACTCTGTGTTTGCATTTGACATCATGCTGTCTCTTAACTTTAAAAGAGAAGAGCTGATAAAGAAGTATCCATATGTATCTGAGTAAGTAATAAGCTCATACCTGTGTGGGAGGTTATCTCCTCCATTTGTGCTTTTGCTGATACAAAATCCTGAAGTACAAGAAAGCATTTTAGTCTCATTAAATATAACACCATGAAGCACTTAACTGAATCTTGTCTCACTGACTTTAATGTACCAAATGCCAATTAAAGCAAAATTTGGCCCACTGTAGTGTTGCCACTGGCTACATACCTCACAAGTTTGGGGTGGATTTTTTTCTCCTTTCTCTCAAACTCTGTCAGCATTTTGCCTTCTGGCCTGTGCAGCTGTGCTGCTGGTATACTTTCTATTTCTGGAAATGACCCATGCGGTTAGGTCAGTTTGTTTTAGCCTTGCTCCTTGTTGCTGAAGTAGAATAGCACATTTCCCCTAGCTGCATAAAAGTCAGGGTAGACAATCTTGATAACTATGATTAATGGCCTCTCTGCTTTGCTCTGCAGCTGAAGGCTTCCGGAGATTGTGTCAACTGGGCTGCAGCTCCCCAGACCAACTTCTGCATAGAAATTATAGCTCAGATTTGATTATACTGTTAAAGATATTTTTATTTGTAGCTTTCACTATAGGGAAGTCTTTGCACTAGGAATGTGGTAATGGAGTTCAGAGAGATAATACTGGTAGGAAAAGAATCTTGTTGTTACCTGGTGGTTTGTGGATTGCATTTCCTGTGGCTGAAGTTTACTCTGGGGTTAGCATGCTGTTCTAAAGCCTCGCCCTGATCAGCATGCCAGGAGCTATGGCAGTAGATGGTAGCATGTGCTGGTAGCTTCCATTGTAGTTGGCTCAGTACAGTGAGTATGTTTGTAGATTACATTTGTGTTTAGTTCCAGTAACGTGGCCTTATTTTTATCAAGTTTTATCAATGCCATATTTATCCTTCATGTTGTCATTTTTGTTGGAGGGAAAAGCAAAGGAAGTGTCACATTATCCTGATGAATAATGTGGTCCAGAGACTCCAGCAGCTGTGTAACTGCTTCTTCAGAGGTAAGGTTAAAGAATACAGGGAAGGTGGAGGGGGGACACTGATGTAAGTGGTAATAAAAAAAAAAAAAAGAAAAAGTGTGATTGGCGTCAAGAAACACTCAGCGTGCACCTCTGTTCATTTGCAAGCACCCATACTAGTGAGAGTACTTTGCAAATTGTCCTTGAAAATCAGAGGCTCAGCTTGCATCCTGCATGTGGGAAAAGCTGGCTGCAGCACAGCCTGAATCCATCCAAGCTTTCTTGGAGACTGCTCTGCAATTGTAATTGCAGGCCTCCTGAAAGGAGCACATCAGCCTTCCCAATAATTGAATACAAGTCTTAATAGCAAATAATCCTCTTGAAGTTGTGTTTTCTTCTCCCTGCTGCAATCAAAGGAGAGCTTTGTTAAGGCATTAACTAACAAATTAGCTGCTAAATACTGGTAATAACCTATTTCCTATAGATTGCTTTTTAATTATACCCTAAGCTGTGTGATTCCTGAAATCACTTCTTTGGCAAACCCATGTTTGTGAACATTTCAGACCGCTGTAACTAATTGGCAAAAAACTCACTTCTAGAAGTTATTATTGGTATCAGAACACACTTTGCTGCTACATTCCTATCTCCAGAAGGAATATGTTCTTAGTGGTTGTTTTTTTTCCCATTATTAGTAATTGAATTTAAACATATTAGGCCGTGGTGTGAAATTCTTGTTTTAATATTACATCCATGTACAGAAAATACCCTAATTAGATTTCAGATAACATAGATATCTTCTATTTAACTGTTAAACAAAACTTTCTCTGCAAGAGAGAAGGAATTAACCGTTTCATTTTTATGTGCAGTGGTGAATCCAAGCTGTATTAATTCTGCTAATCTGTCTCAGCAATCATTCAGAAAACTAAATGAACTTTGGATTAGGGTGGGAGGAGCATTGGTTTTTTTGTATGTTCTTTGCTTTTCCTCCCCAGATTTCAATAAAGGCTGTACCTCTTCCAATATATCACCCTGCTTCCCTTCAAACCTGACTCTTCTATAAAGCAGCCATCAGAACTGGCAAGCGTTAAGCTTGATAATTAGTTCAATATAGTGACCAATTCTGTGAATTACGAGTTCAAAGCAACATATGGACATGGATGAAATCAGATTTTGGCATTTCTCACTTAGATTGTTTCAGGACACTGCTGGAGCTTCTTTGATCTGTAAATAACAACTGCAGTTCAGTGCCTTGCTTAAAATACTTCAAACGCATTCGTGACTTCTGCTTTTAGATATAGACCTCGCTTCTAGTTATAGCTCTGAATCAGATTAATATGGCTATTCATGTTTTGAGATTTCATAGAGAAGGCTCCCAAAGATAGCTCTTTTCATTCTTCATGTTTTGAGAGGAGCAGCAGACATTTCTCTGCCTTAATCTGTGTCCCAGACTAGATCAACAGATGCTTTATGAAACGGAAAGCAACCATCTCCTGTACTGCAGTTCCTCTACAGCCTGGTGGCAATTGGTGTCTTCCTTTTACTCTTGTAGTGGTATTTAAAAAAAAAAAAAAAAAAAAAAAAAAAAAAAGGTGAAACAAAGGTTTATTTTCAGTGCACCATTCAGTTCCCTACGAAGTGACTCCATTCCCTGCTGTAGCTTGCATGTTGCAGCCATTCCCCAGCTGTCAACTTTGCAATGCTTTCAGCATGATATGCCATAGACAGACAGTAGTTGGAGATAACCACCCAGGCTCTTTGTTGCTCTCTAAAGGTATACACAGGTGCTGACCTGGTTCAATAAGCAACACTGCCTTTCAGTGGTTAGTTAAATGCACCACTTCTGGGCTTATCAGTCAGCTATGAAAGGGCTGTATGATTTCTTGGTAGCAAAGGAATGTGGGAATTATCAATACTTGGTATTTTACCAGCAGCTTTTCAGCTGGGTAACTCCATTGCCTCTAATTTAGCTCCCACTGTTTTGCTTAGAAAAGTTCAGCGTTCAGCTGGAGTGCAGTGGATTTCTTTTTCTGCAGCGGCGTTAGCTGTGTAATTACCCCAATTCTACACAAACGATTAAGAGTTGCTTTCATAGTGCTTTGGGGTCTACTTAAATCAAGTTCTTGTCCTATACAAACCTTAACCTACAAATTTGTATCCTGTGAAAATTCACTGCATCCCCCTCCCTCCCCGTAAGCTTGAAACTGAGCAGAAAGACAAACCTTGTTTCTAAGGACCCCCATCCCTTTTCTGTTTATAGTCCCTTGATAAGATGCCAGATACCGCTCTCTCGGTGCAGCATTTATTTTCATGGGCAGCAGATGAGAACACCCAAGGAGGAAAGTTAGGCTTGCCTGACAGTATCAGACCCATGTCCTGTCCAGTATCTTGTCTCTCCTTGGGGCCAGATGGAAAATCCTCCGGGAAGTCAGGAGTAGGAGAAGTACCCTGCTGAGTTTCAGACTTGCATCTGGCAGCTATTAAGAGGCAAGCGTTCACTCTCTCTTCAAGTGAGTCCTTGTTACTACAAGAACCTCCAACAAAAATGACTGTACAAGTAGTTACTACAAATCCCAAACTTTTACATTAGCCTTCTTAAATGGATGCAGCTGGCTCGGAGATTTCTTGCACCAGTAATTGATTTCTGAGGGGCAACTTATATTTATTTTTGTGGAAAATGAATGATCCTTCCTACTTACTCCCTATTTGTGTTTCCCTTCGGGTCTCTCCTCCAAAATGCCCTTATTTATTTCTGTATCCCTTGCAAAGCATCATACTGCACAGATCCCCACAAAAACTGAAGTATGTATCAGCTATAGTCATGTGGCAGAGTGCTCCTCAGAGTGCCTGCTTGGCAATCCTTCACCTTCGTTGCAAAGTCCTTTGAAAGCTGCAGTTCACGATCTGAAAGGTAATGGCCAGGAGAAGGGCTGACAAAGCTGTGGGCAGAGAGCACATTTCAGGAAGATGTCTCACCATGAAGATTCTTGGCAGCTTCCAGATAACTTCATCTCCATCCTGCTGTGTTTGGCAGCACTTCCATGTCATGGAAAAAAGGAACGCTCTGCACATGCAAAGAACCCTGAGGTCTGTAATAGTGTGATACAAGAGAAAGGCCTGACGTCAGAATTCAGCTGGAGCTGTCACAAGGAGGAAAAGAGCAGTAAAGGGCAAGGGGAACTCGAGGTGCAACAGTGGTTGGAATATGGAGATGGAAAGTAAGATAATGTTGTTTTATTATAGACTTAGTCAAAAACTTGTTGATTTGAGCTAGAGGTCTCAACTTACTTTGTGCTTTCTTACCTCCCCTGACTTCCCTTTGTGAGCAGTGTGCTCAGTTGTGGCCGCTTGCACGTTGTGGTGTGCTGTGGCTGTCAGTCATGTGTTGGGTGTTGGAGGAGAGATGAGGATTTTGGCTTGACTGGTTGGTTAGAGAAAGGCTCACTGGGCATGGAGTTGGCTAAGAGGGTATGATGGAGGGTAAAAGGATGATGAAGGCTGCGGAATTAAACCTCAGCAGTACTTGTTCTGTAGATTAATATCTGAAGCTTCTGAGGTTTGTTGTATTATAATGAATGTTATTCCTCTTTCAAGCATCTCTAATATTTCAATCAAAACTATGTCCCCTAAGGTTATATTATGTGTTTTTGTAGTTACTTAGTTTTCCTATTTAGCTGTTTTGGTCCTCTGAAATAGACACATGTTGCTTGTGTGCTCACGCTTCATGTTCAGTAGGAATTCCTTTCTGGATTCACCAATGCTCTTTATTTTTTTTCTACATTTGTTTAAAGTGTGGGTGTGTGTTTGTTCTCTTCATGTTGAATTTTACATAGTTAGGAGATGCTTATTCTGAGCACGTGATGGTACTAGCAGTTATTTACAGAACATGTGGCTTCTGCAAGAATAAAATTAGAAACTAAGCCTAGGAATTTCTGTGGCAGGTTAGGCACTGCTGGCCTCTACTGTCATTGATTAGAAGAAGAATAAAGCTCCTGATGCTTCTGCAGATCACTGCAGCATTCTCTTCCCTGATGTTATGGTACATGTCATACACCACAGAGAGATCAGCGTCCTCGTGGATGAGCATGGTCTGTGTGATTTTGGATATTATTTTGTCTTCTCACTCCGCTTTTTATGATCCACATCTCTCAGACTGATGTGACATGTAAAATACAAGTTGCTTTTAAAAAGCAAAGGGTGCATACCTCTAATAACCATGGAAAAAAAGGGTCTGAGAAGCAAAGTAGATTCTATGGTGAAGTTTCAAACACCATCCAGCAAAAGAGCTGTGCTGTGTTTCCTTTCATTCCTGTATTTTTTACAACCTGTTTCATGCTGGTTGATGTCGATTCAGGATTTTAGGAGGGCGCCTGAATAAAGCAGTGTAATTTGTGCTATCTAAGAAGCTGGTGAACTTCAGTGGCTTGTGTGCATGGTGCCTGAGAGCACGCTTACCCTGCCTAGGTGTTCCAGATAGGTGGGAGAGAAAAGAAAACAGCAAGAATTTGGGTAAGGAAGAAATACTTACAAATAGATGTTTGAGATGGTACATGTTCAAAGTGTTGAAAGGCAAGGTGCAGCAAGTGTGTAATGTTTTGCTATAACGTGAGTCAAGATGTGGCACAGATCCGTGAGCCGGGCGGACATGCATTGTGCAGATGGAATTTATCGGGCCAGCAGCTTAACCTCTGACTGACCCCAGCACTGGTACAGTGTTACGAATGCAGTCTTCAGGGAAGGATGAACAAATTTCTTAAGCCATTGGGTGCAAACAAAGCTCTTAGAATCAGTTGAGAATACCTCCCTGTTCCCTTGCTCCATCACCTCTTGTGCTCTGAGATGTATTTATTGTGGCCAGCGCTTGGAAAATTCAGTCTGCCTATTGGTGTTTCGTGCTGAGAGTGACTAAAAGCACCTTTCCTTTTCCAGTGTTGTCAAACTTATGTTTAGTTCAGTGTCCTTTTAAAGATTTCCAGACCACCAAGTGTGATGGCTCTGAGCTCAGCATGCAAATATCCGTGGTTTGACAAACTAACCCCTTTTCTTAATTCACATCAACATAAGGGAGCATAAAGAAGGGAATGAAAGCATGGTTTTCTTGACAGTCCCAAGCACCTGCATCGGCAGTTAAAGAATTAACTAATGCAGGCCACAGGAATTTTGTGTATGACCAAGGGACCTAAAAAGAACGTGTGCTCTCACCTGTGATTTCATTTTATCTTCATGCCTTCCCCAAAGCTCCCAGACATTCAGAGCCACCACTAACAGAGGGGAAGGAGCTTAAAACTTACAGAAACAAATAAGGCTGCTGAAGTGTTCAGAGACTGATTGAGCTCTTAAACTTTTTCATATATGAGTTCAAAATGTGTCCTTTGTGTGTTAAGAGAAGTATTCCCATCACCAGATTTGTTTTCTTTAAACTTCCCCATGTCTTTAATTAATATAGGGAAATAGTAGCAATGAGCAGAGCTGGGTAATATTGCTAGGAGAAAGCCAGCTCAAGTATCTGATATGAAGTTGTTGCCATCTCCTTAACACAAACCCTGTCCTGCCTGCTTATGCTTTTGGAAATTGATGGAGTGAGGTTTGGATGCACGCTCAGGGCTGCCACTCTGCTCTTCCCTGCTCGGCAAGGTGGGGTGGTGGTGGCTGCAGGAAGGAGGCTGCTTTCAGTGTTCAGAGGTTCTTTTGAAAGCTTTTGTTTCAGTGGCTTTCTTACTTGGGGAGCTTATAACAGAGTAAACTGAATTCTGAAGTTTATTCTTCGAAGTTTTAAGTTGCAGACCTTATAGATGGGTGTTTCTTGATTTACCAGTTGTCATGACCTCCTAAATTGCAGTTTTCCTTGTTTAGTTGAACGGAATAGAGATTTTATTTTATTCCTTCTTCTCCGTATGATTTTGCTATATGTTGAGAAAACTCTGGGAATATGGGGAATATGCAAAATCCAGTGTTTTCTCTTAGAGGTGCACTGGAGAAGGGTTAATCCTGTTGCCACCTGGAATTTTGGAGCCAAGACTGTGCCTGTATCTACGGGCCCCTTTGAAGTGACTCATCAGCTATAAGCCTTCTGAAGTTGTGTGCAGCAGGTTGATATTAGGGAGGTATTTTTAGAGCTTTCCCCCTGCTCCTTCCCTTCTAAATGGTGTTTCCTTGCACGTTCATAGCATGAAATGACATGTGGAGCCTTGGCTCCTGTTGTCACGCTTAGCTGTGGTGATGCCATGGAGATGTGCTAATACATGGGATGACTTGAGGTTAATGTTTGACTCTCAGCCCACTGTGAATGCTGATCTTGAAGTGGCATGGCCTAAGGACTGCTTGAAATACTCGTTTTCCTGTGAGATACTAACATGGCGAGTACTTTTACTGTACTGCGTATGTAGAGAATTCCTTTTTCCTCTCTGAGGACAAATGTGACCTTGATTAATTGTTTCTATTTTTAATCAACTTTAAGGTTCCTGGAACTTCTGAAGTTCTCAGCAGCTGTTCCTCAGATGTCTGCTGGCCTGCCAGTCTCACAGATTTCCCCATCTCCTTGGCAGGGCTAAGGACTCCAAACACATCTTAAACAGCCCATAATCCCATTTTTGTGACTCAGGTGATGCCCTGAGTTTGGAAAAGGGCTCAGTGAATGGTTTATCTAGAGAGAGTATGTATGTTAAAGAGCACTTCAGCTTTCATAGTTGCACACTAATTCCCGATCGCTGGATCTTCTTTCTGCTTCCAGTTGTTCTTTAAATACCAGGGTTCCTTAGAGGGCAGAATATGGGCAAAATCTCTCAGGCTCTTGCTTTACTCTGTAATCCAGCACCACAAACCAGCAACCCTTGGGATTTAAGCAGCTTCCCCATTTATTTACACAGGTCTGCGGTGACTTTGTTTGCTTTTCTGTTTCATTTGTTGCTCCCCTCCTGCCCTCGTTGTTTTGGATGGTTCTGTTTTCTTTGGGGAAGTCTGAGTGACTGCATGCACGCTGACTTCCCAGCACATTCATCCAGTCCTATCTAAACATGGTGTAGTACTTGTAGTACTGAATTACTACAAGCAGCAGAAACATGCTCTTCTAAAAATGAACCAGTCAGATGCCCTGGCCATTCAGTAGAGTATTTATTATATCTTGTTTCGTTGCTTACTGGTACATCAGTGAAATAAAGTAATGTTTTAAATAAATTGAAGGAGTCAGATTGTGAGGATGTGGAGGAGGTGGAAACCTTAGAACCAATTAAGTACTGTTATCCAAGTGATCAGTTAAAATCTTACCACCCAGGCGCTGTGTAGTTGGAGCCAGTGGAAGGCAAAACCCAACAACGGTGATGAAATTTGAATCAGGACCATATTATGGTATTAAGAATTGCCAAAAGCTTTAAATTTTACTGTAATAACCAAATGCTGTCATTTATTACATCTCAGGTATCCACTGAAAATATACATGAGCCACGGTCCAAATACCTGTGGAAATTAACAGATTGAAGGTGTGTTTTGGGAACTCCTGCAGCCCCTCAGGGTTAAAAAGGAAGAATAGTTCTTGGTACGGAATGTCCTTAAACTTCATCAGCACAGATGTCCTTTCAGTGGTTGTTATGGATGGTCTGCCAGCAACAAAATCACGATGCAGGTCTGAGCTACCACTCCCTCCTTTTCCTGGTAGATATAAGACCACTTAATTGGAGATTTAGTTATGGAATTTTCTCTCAACGAACAGAATTCCATGGTTTATTATACTGAAATTCCTGAAATAGCAAGAAAAAAAAACATATAAAAAAAGGATCAGGCAATTTAAAGCAAAGATAATTGAATTGCATGCTGTTGTGTACGCATTGAGTTGTAATGGCCGGTTGTAAATCAGACTTATAAATCCAACAGATTTGCTGAGGTGGAGTTTTACTGTTGTTGGGTTATTTTCAATTAATTGTACCCATACCAGTCAAGTGTTATAATTGCTTGGATGGCCTTAGAAATCTTTTCTTGTGTTTGGTCCTTGCTCCTTTGGTTTTAGGCTTTAGCACTGCTCGTCAGGTTCTGTGTAAACCTATCGATGTTATTTCTGCCACCGGTGATGTTATTTGTGACTGGAAGCACTGCTATTTAATTCTGTCAGAGGTGTTTCTGTAATTAAGTTTATATTGCAGCTTAACAACAGTTCAGAGAGTGTAAAGCTCCTGGTGCGGTTTAGTTCTATCTGAAAATGGATACCCAGGCTACAGTTTGGATCAGAGACAGTAAAATTGGATAGCATTTTGTGACTGTAAAGCTTTTCTGTTCCATCACGTCTTAATATTCCACATTACTGAAATTAGAAGATTTTTGTACAAGTGTGTTTTGAAATATTTTATTACATCGAAGAAAAAATCATGGTAAAATAGAACTGTCAGCCTTTTCTGTGTATCCTGAGCCATGCTGCTCTCCAGGTTCCTGTTAACTTCAGTGTGTAGTGCTTGAATGGGATGTTTGCAGGGTCAGACTGCTTCCAGGCGTGTAGATGGAAGATATCCTGGGTTTCTTTACCTGATGAAGCACGTTGAGTGAAAGGAAATTACTAGTACCCTTTCTCCCCTTCTTGTATGTTTCCTTATAATCAGTAGCCATAAGAAGTTTGTTGCCTAACAAATTGTCCTTCAACAGTAAAGAAAGGACCAAAAACATTTTGCGGGTTCTGAAAACTGAAGTATCAGAAATGTGGGTACAGTCCAGGAGATACAGCTTGAATGAGCTTTCTGATCAAGCAAACAGGAGTACCTCTGGACGAAAGAAAGCAGAATTTAGCACTGCTCACTTTTTAGCAGGAGTCTTACCTAATGTATCCTTTACTGGCTGTGCTTACACTGACACAAAAAACCTTTTGATTAACAGTGCCTATAAAGAGCAGATGGTATCTTCTGCATGTGTTTTAATATGAGAAGGTATTGAGTACAGATTGAGACCGTGCATATTTTAAATCAGATGTGTCTGTAAACTCCATTTCAGTGTTACCTGTGCTTTGAAGAACTTACGACATTTAATATGTCTACAGACATCCCATAAATTCTTAGCAACCCCACCTGCCTCCCTGTGCTGTTCCTGCTGTTACAAGCGGAGCTTTGGTAGATATTTAGATTGCACTATAATGTTCTTTCCTTCTAAGATATGGGTTTTCCTCACAGAGAAGGATTGTGTTATTTCTGTGGCTAAGCAGTGTTGCAAGTACAGTGGAAAGGAGCAGTTCTTCCTACAGCAGTGAATACGCTTTCCTGAAACCCCAAAAGCTTGGTCAAAAAACAAGTTTAGTATATACTTAGAATTTTTTGTTTTAAAACTGACTCCTTCCCCAGTTTTGAAATGACTGCAATAATCATCACCTTGAGGGATACTGTTCTGTTTCTTACATGCCTGTTAATCTTGTGTGACCTTGCAGCCACCACCTTCCTCCATCTTTTCTGCCATCCGTTCTAAGTATCAGAAGTCTCAGTTATAAGAACCTGGCAGGGCTTTCTTTGTTTTCCTTTTCAGGAATCACCTAATAATTATGAGATGGAGTTTTACATACGTAGCTGTCTGAAACTACAGATCCTTTTTCTGCGGAGGGATATTTGCTATCTCAATACCTCAATACCAATCCAACTATGTAGTGTTCCATTAATAGGAGCCAGCCAGAACATCAGTGGGAGGCTGCAGTCTGAGATTTTCATTATTGCATTTCTGTGTTGTTGCTGTGCTTGTAGTGTCACAAGTTATCCAGTGTTTTTATGAGAAGTGTGTGCTGTTTATCTGACCAGAAAGCTTATATAGCTTAGATTTTTATCATCTTCCTTGTTTGTCTTCAGAAATGACCTCTTTGTGAAGATTTCTAGCAGACAACCATTTGATCAGAGCTGGCTTTCAATCATCAAATCACTGAGGTTGAAAAAGACCTCCAAGATCATCTAGTCCAACTGTCCACCCACTACCAGTATTTCCTCACTAAACCGTGTCCCTGAGTGTAACATCTAAACGTTTCTCGAATACCTCCAGGGATGGTGACTCCATCGCCTCCCTGGGCAGTCCATTCCAGCACCTGACCACTCTTTCAGAGAAGAAATTTTTCCTGAACCTGCCCTGGTGCAACTTGAGGCTTTTCCCTCATGTCCTATCACTAATTACATGAGAGAAGAGGCCAACCCCCACATCACCACAACCTCCTTTCCTGCAGTAGTAGAGAGCTATAAGGTCTCTTCTGAGCCTCCTCTTCTCCAGACTAAACAATCACAGACTTTGAGAGGTGTCCCCTGGAACTCTCTGGAAGATCTCCTCATTTAGTGGCTAAATTTATACTTTAAGCATTTGACTTCTGTGGAAAATCTTGCACTCCTGTGGAAAACAGACAGCCCTGAAGGAGGAGAGCTGAGATCTTGCAGCTAGTGGAAGTGTTTTTGTGTTACAGTAGCAAGGTCTGACCTTCTATAATCCTGCTAGAGGGTTCAACAAGAAGCCGTGGTCATGCGTGTGCTGCTCTAAGCTTTGAAACAAAATGGGATCTGTGAACATGATCAGAGTTTTCCTGGTTTTGCTGGAGAATAGATCTGCAGTTGAGAAGTATTGTGGAGAGTATCCAGAAGTTTGTCTCTTCAGGGAATTATTACTTTTTAATGCAACACAAGTCACAAAGAGGTTCTGTTTCCAGGTAGACTCCATGTGTGTTATCATTGCACACGTGGCTGGCACACTTGGTTTCTTCAGCTGCTGATGAAGTATGAATAATCCATAAAAATGCTATCGAAACCACAACCTTGCTGTTGTGCTGACTGTCCTCCCAGCAAAAGGTTGGCTCTGAGCTGAAGACCTTCTGATCCAACGGATGAGACAAAAGGAGACCATCCTGTCCAGATGTCAGTTTCAGAAGGATGGAGTGCTCTGCCCAAGGTTATGCTATTGACTTCCTACCCCGTTGGAGAATTCTCCTGACTGCAGGCCAGCTTCTTAAACGAGAGACGATCCTGCTGCCTTGCTTAAGGGATTCTGTTGTGAACCAACAATGGAGCACATTGCTGGCATTTTGCAAGGCACCGAGAGTTTTGAATGTCACGCTGGCTGATTTTGCTAATGATCTACTTAGAGATTCAGTGTACGTTTGTGATGACTTCTCTCCTGCTCACTTCTGAGCCCCAGAATAACATAGGCCTGTAGCTCAAGCTTCTGCACAACAGTGTGCTTGAGACTACACAAACTTAACTTGCACAGACTCGGGGTTATACTTGTTTCCCACAATTTTCTGCGTGTTTGTCACTAAACGAACCATGAAATGATTCAGTGCCCACATGTGGTTTTAATAACAGGCATATGTGGGCAAATGAGCAAACACAGAATGTTCGACTGGAAGTTTCCAGCATATAATATGGGTTAAAATCAGGGTAGACTTGGAGTAGGGTGCTTTTCTGAGTTGGTTTATTACTTTTGAGTTGTACCGTGTTTCAGATGAGGCTTCTATCTATAACTTTGTAACAACAGCAGTGGTGGAAAGCTTGGTACGTAATGAGGGGCAGATTTGGAGCAGGAAGCTCCAGTTTGATCTTCACTTGAGCTGATTATTTTTCTGGAAGGTTTGTGTGTTGTGTTGGTTTGGTTGGATTACTATTATTTTTTTGTGTGTCTGAGGGAAAGTGCAGCAAGTAGCTTTCTGTGATCTTGTTCTAGCTGTGAGTTATGTCCAGGGCTTATATTTATCACATGGAAGGTCACATTGGACATCTGCATCTCAAAAACAATGACTGCTGTAGATATATTCTGGCTTCACGCTGTTTTGTGGGTTTTTTGTGGGTTTTGTGGGTCCAGAGCAATCCTTCCTTTCTTGTATCCTCAGCTATGCAAAATGCTTCTGAAAAGACTGTATTTTATTGTTATTTTATTAGAGATAAGTATGTCCTCAGGTTTTCAAAACCTGTTTTTCTCATCTTTTCTCCCACCTCAGAAGTGTTTCTTTTTCACTGGATACTGAAATGAGACTGTGACATTCCACTAACCCAAACTCAGAACAAGAATTTCTTGCTGTCAGATGAGGAATCTCTCATAGTCAGCTCTGACTTGTATTTTCCTTTGCTCCCAGATGGGAAGGTTTAAAGTTGCTTTAGAAATAACTAGCTTTTGCTAATGATCTGACTTAAGCTTGTTGATGAAATACACATTGAGAATTGCCTTTGTCAGTCTTTGAGACTGATGTCCTTGTGTGAGAAAGGGAGGAAAAACATTAGAAGAGCCACAGGGAAGAAAAAATGATAAATAAAGGCAAGTATACTTGAAAGTTTTCTTCAGAGGAGTAAGGAAAAATCTGTTCCAATGCTTGTGATGAGAAGGTGAAAAAGTAATGACCTAAATTACTCTGGGGAACTCTCCAGCAATGCAGCACCTGAGCTGATCATCTGTGCAGACCATCCATCACAAGAGGCCATAAAAATAGGTTAGACAAACATGCAGGGAACAGGCTCTGCCCTTGGTCAAGGGAATGAAGAGCCTTTGAATCCTGTTTCCTCCATAATATTGTAACTTTGGGGAAAGGCAGGTGTAGTTGGAAGAGAAGACGAACATGAATTGCAAGGAAGCAGAGCTATTCTTGGGAATGCAGTTCTTTGGGGTATTGTGTGCAGTAAGAGACTTCAGTGAAACAGGTGGATAAGGTCTGCTAATTTTGTTTTAAACTGAATTGCTGCACCTGTGTTACTGGAAGTTACTGGAGTTGTTTCTCTGTGGAGATTCATTCAATACCTAAATGATGTGTGAAAGCAACTGTTGGTGTATAGCTGTGCGTGTGAGCCATGCTGGTTCACGTTGGTTTGTTCTTTCTGAGAGCTTTGCTATCAAGGGGACTTACACTGCACACATGTAGATCTTCTTGCTGCACTGTGAAGAGCTCAGGTCTATGACTGATGTGTGTAAAACTTAATAAAAGTGGGGTTTAGACCAGCAGTTTTAAAACAATTGCATGTCATCTGGGCATATAAGCTGGAGAAGGCCAAGTGGTCAGTGCTTTGTGGGTGCATACGGCCACGGGAGCACTCTGAGGCTGAGGGACAAGATGTGTCCCTGTGGCTGCCCTTGCTTTCTGCCTGCCTTTGAATGTGGACCCAACCCCAGGAAGTTGATGGCAGTTCTCATGAAGCAGAGACTGCAGCATCGAGTCAAATAATTGCATGCTCGAGAGGGGAAACGTGCTTCTCTGAAGCATAAACATCCCAAGGTACTGTAGCTGATAACACCTGTATGCAGTTATTTTATCTCTGGGCTCATCGGGCTTTAGGAGCAGAGCCATATCTTAAAGGAGCTGTCACAGCGATCCTTGTTTGCCTTCAAGGTGTCTCCTAAAGTGCTCCTGAAGGTAATTAATCACCTAATAAAATACACTCTTTGACAGCAGGTGGAATTTGGAAATTAATTTGCACCCCTTAAATGGCGCTTCTAAAACTATAATTATCATGAAAGGAAGAAATGAGCTGTGTCAGGTGTATAGATGATTTATCTGTCAAGAGTAAACTGTCACCAAAGTGGCACTTAAGTGTCTGTGCTGCATTTCTTTTGAGTGAATTGAGCAATGGCATTTACCTTCCCTTCCGTATTTTTGCAAGTCCTGGGGCAAATCTTCAGCTGTATGTAAAGTATTTGGTACAAAAGTGACCTGCAACAGAATTATAGCTGCTTCCCCATCGCTTCCTGTGTAACTCCTTGTGCCCAGAAAAGCTCTTGCTCCCCTCAGCGGATGACAAGCCTTGTGCTGCCCAGCGGGCCGTTTGGATTTCTCTTTCTCTCTGGGTTTTGTGAAGTGGGTGTTGGTAACATGAGGAAATAAGGGGAGAGGAGGAGAATCCAGACTCCAGAATCCGGACTATTTTACAGTACGAGAGTAGTCACATTTTAAAAGTGAATCATTGACAAAAATACCATCAAAATGGAGCAAATACATTTTGAAAAGGTGTCACAAAAGTGTCTGGGCATCAGAGCATCTGCAGATTTGATTTGGTTATGTAGGTAAAGGCTGCTTCACTGCAGCCTTCACTGTGAAATTGCCACTAATGACTATTTTAGTTGCTACACCTGAAACATATTTGTTGCTGACAGTGTAATTTGCTGGCTTCAAAGTGTATGTGGTGGGCTGATATAATACATGTAGTTTGTGTGACATGGAAAAAAATAGTCTCGTTATTACGTATTAATCTTGCATTATTGGTGCTTTAATTTCAGAGAAAGCCCAGGAGGATTTCTATTCATTTGTATCGTACTGACTTCTCTAATGTACACATTAGCCCTCTAGGAAGGGCTGTGCCTGATTATTTCCCTTGTACTTGTTTGCCCAGAGTTATGTTCACTTACAAAGGCATGAGGGTGCTTGGTGAGGATATTTCTTGAATTAAAACCCCTTGAGAAAAACGTGTGTAAGAGTGAAGCCATTTCCAATGCCCTTCAGATTGAAGTTTTCATAAGTTGTCTCCAACCTCCAGAAATTGCATTTGTGGGAATGCATCACCAGCACGATCAAAGCAGCCATTCTAAAAAACCCTCATTTGCTGCTATTAGGTTGTAAATGCTGTGTTGTAGTTTATGGGCACTGACAGATTGCAGACAATTTATGTGAGCAGAAATACAGTTTTGATTCTTACTTTCTGCGTAGGAGTGTCGGTTTGAGCAATGCTATGCAAAATCCTTGCAGTGTAAACTAACACTGCTCTTCCCCCCCCGCCTGCAGTTTTGCCACAAACTATTTTTACTTGATTGCTGAATTTTTTGAAAGTGTACTGGAAATATTTTTCATGAAACCGAGTGGCAAAAATTAACCGCTCAGGAATGCAGCTGAAGGGGCAGCCCGGCTACCCTGAGCGTGTCCCGGTTTGCTTGAAATATGGTCGCCCTTTACAGGCACTCAATTCATCTTGAGGCCAATTTTAACAGTGCACAGTACAGAAATGACTAACTGTTATGACATGCCCTGAACCAGCTCCAGTTCAGCTTGTGTAAATTCTACATGTGGGGTGCTTTTGGAGCTGACAGGTGGAATTTTATTGTGATTGTAATTAACTATTCTGCCACAGTAAAGGCTTTTGTAATTTATCTTTCTGAGTTGCCGTGTTTTGCATACAAAGGCACGAGTTCTTCACTGCTTATTTATTTATTTTTATCAGCATGTGTTGTGCTGAGGTCTTATTCTGGGATGGCCACGACTGGTTGCAGTATGGTGGTGGGGGAAGTAGCTCAGCCTTGGGTTAAACCTGAGAACAAAGTCAACCAGCATTGCCTGTTCCTTGGGCTGTGCTCCAAAGCCTTGTTGGGCTGTACAGCTGGCTGAAGGGGCTGCGGCCCCCAGGTGCCTCCCAGCCTTAACCTGGCTTCATTGGCTTCAAATGGAAATGGAACAGTTAGGTAAGGCCAAACCTTCGCTTGTGAGGACAGACTTCAGTGTGTTGCAGGGGTTTTGCTGAGTGCTCGGGAGAAGGATGGAAGTGGTGACTGCTCTCTATACAAATATACAGTAGCAGTATCATTGTGCTTCAGATTCTTTTTCTTAGTTTACTGGAAATTCATTGTAACAGGCTGTTCTCACTGTGTTAATAGGCATTTAAGCATGACTTTGAAACCTGCTTTCCTCTCCAGATTAGTCGTAGGTCTAAAACACTGGTAATGCTGCAGGACTTCCAAATCAAATCAGGTCATTTACTGGCATTGGGATAGCTGAGCACTTGAAATTGCATGTGTGAACATAGAATCAGCACCATTCTGCAGGTTTCTTTTCATGATCTTGTAGGCTATTATCAGCATTTGGTGGCACAGTTTAGAGAAATTAAAGCTTTTGATTGGAAGTCAAGGTTTATTTGTGCTCTCTGATGACTTGCTCAGATTTTGGTTGTTTTGTCTTGAGCATTCTATTGGTACTTGCTGTGAGATAAAAACCGTGTTTTAAGCGAAGAGAACATTCTGAAGATTTCAAAGACAAATGAAAAATGTAATGAAGATTTGTTGAGTGTGAAACATTATGGGAATTGTAATGTGTAGCTTCCTAAGCACATTAGAAAAAATCCCGTTCTGTCATCTGCCAGCAGTCGTTTGTTCTTTTTCAACCCATAGGTTTCAGCATTACACTGCAAAAGGTATTTGCCATGAGATTAGATAGAAACATTGCTTTCTTCCCTCTTCCCTTTGGTCCTTAATTTTCTTGTTAATTTTTCTGTACCACACTGCCTCTTGCCCAGCTCTCTGAGCGCAGGTACACGCAGTGCTACTTCAGAGATACCACATCTTTCAATTGGGATCAGTATTCTTTTTCTTCAACTGCCATCTGACAGATTTATTGAGCTGATTTGGACAGTTAGATGTCAGTGTCTGGAGGAGAGGGGCATAGGATGATAGAATATCCCATGTTGGAAGGGCACCCATAAGGAAGGATCATTGAATCCAACTCTGTACTGCTGGGCCTGGAGCTGACCCCTAGAAGGAAGCATCCAGCTGCTGCAGGAGCAGTTGCAGTTCTGGAGACCCGCCTTGAGGCAGGTTTCTCAGACAGATACTCAAAGACCTTCCATTAAAAAGGTAAAATCTCTGGGGATTCTTTGTGGTGAATGAATGTCTGGTTATTTCCCTAACCAACATTGTTTTTGATTTTCTGTCCTCTTAAGTAATGACCATTACCATGAAAACTATTTCATTGCTACTGTTCCGTTCTTTAGCTGGAAAACAGTTGTGAAGATCGAGGTTCAAATCACATCCATAAATCCAATCCACTGCTGTGTGTCACACAGAGCCCATAACAGGCATTACAACTCCCAGCACCATGCATGTTATGGAGGTACCTGTGTCAGCAGGGAACTGGGCTGCAATGGGTGTTTGACACGGCTGCAAAACCAATGAGATAGAGAAAGAAATTGTCTTCGTGGAACCTTCTGGATGCACAATGCCCTTTAAATGAATTAAAGCTGTAAGAACAGCATTTCCTATTCTCTTCTCTCTGGAGGCTGTGCTGCAGTGGGCGTGCAGTTTGGCTTTCTCCTTTTGGTGTCAATGTTTTCCGCAGAAGTTGGTTTCTTAAAGGGACCATCAGCACAGCAGATGCTGCGAAGAGGAACATGCTGCAGTGCTGGGATCCGTTCCTGTCCCAGGGCCCTGGTGCTTCCACCCACTGCTGGTATTTGTCTGCTCCCAGTTGTGGTGCGAAAAGCTCTTGGTGCATCATTACCTGCACTTATCCTGTGTTTGTTGTGCCAGGTCACTTGCAGCTCTTCGCTGTATATCCAGAGTAACCTTCAGAAAAGTTTAGACTGTTTTCTTTGGCATTTTTCTTTGCTCCCCACTTTGGTTACGGCACCAAATTAGCAGAAAACTTTGCTTAGGCATCAGTTCAACAAAACACTTGGGCCCAGCTCCAGCTCAGGAGGAGCTTTTAGATTAATGGGAAGCTGGGAGCGTAAAGAAGAGTGAGGAGCCCAGAAACTTGTTTGGTCTTTAATGTTTTTAAAGTGTAATATTGTTCCTATTCAGCAATAGTTAAAGTTAAGCATGTGCTTAAGTGCTTTGCCAAGCTTGGAGGGGATGATTTATACTGGTGAAGTGGAATCTTAATAGTGTCTGCTTTGCTGATCACAGCTATTACAGCATTTCGTAGAACAAGAGTTAGCTGCTGTCGTGCTCTGTAGCTCAGTTCCCATCAGCTCTGAAGATAGCCTAGATCTGTAGCTGGGGTGTGTGAACAGAGTGAGCAAATGGAGAAAATAAGGCTTGTGTGTGTCTGAGGGAGTACAGATGTTCCAGTTGTTCAGTTCTCGCTCACCAAAGCGCCCTTGTTCCTGCAGATCCTGTTCCCATGCTCTGGGAGCTTGGCACACTCTCTTGTGTCCAGCTGGCCGTGTGTGAGCTGTTTGGGTTTAGCTCTGTGATTTAATGTTGTGGTTATGACAGATCCTCAAGGCAAACGGAAAGAAGGTGACTGTATGAAGACAAGCAAATTAATTCAAAGGCTTGCTCTGAAAGCATCATCTCCACAAATGAATTAGGTCATTGAGAGTGATGCTTAGGAATGATGTTTGATTCCCACTGCCTTACAGTGATTGTGCTGTGTTGTGCAAGCAGGGTTAGATGCTTGTGAGGAAGCTGCAAGAGGTTCTTGAAAGCAGATCCTCCCCACGCGCTGGGTTCCCACATGCAGCCTCTTCCCCAGTTGTTTCCCAGCTCGCTGCAGGCAGGAAGCTGGGGGCTGCACGCTGACTTCCCAGGGCCCCAGTGCCGTGCACTGTGCGAGCCTGCACCTGGGAGGGAGCGCGTGGTCCCTGTGGCCGTGCAGCTGCTGCAGGCTGGGGCAGCTCTGCTCGCAGCATCGGCACGGAGTTCTGCGTCTGGGGCTTCCTGCCTGCACAGCTACAGCTCTGCAGAATTGGTTAAAGTGTCAACAAAACTTATAGAGGGTAAAAAAAAAAAAGTAATAATGAGGGAGCAGTCCTTCCTGTGCCTGTCCGTGCATCATCTAGCTGTTCATTTGGGTTTGGTCAAGTGCCTGTGGAGGTTTTTCAATTCACTGTAATGGATTTTAAGTTAGTTTTTTTGTAAAGTATAATCAGGCTGAAGCTGGTGGGGCTGTAGGTGCAGTTCAGGAAAGCTCGTGCTTTAATACATAAAGACTGGAAGAGACCACTGTCGTAAGCTAGCAGGACTCCCAGTGCAACACAGACATAGCACAGGCAAGTCACTCCACTGGTAATTTCTACAGGACCTTGTCTTGTGGGGAGGCTAAAGCAGCACTAATATTTATTAAATAAATGAGTAAGGAAAAAAGAATGAGTAGCATTTCCTAAATTTAATGCTGATGTGCGTTTTTTCTCTCTGCCACACGATGGAGATAATGGTGTAAGATATACGAGCAGCACTGCGTGGGTCGGACGCTTTGGAGAAGGAAGCTGTTCCTCTTCAGTAGCTGTTCCTTAGTGCTGTTTTTGCACTAGCCTGAATGGGCTAATTTTCTCACAGTATCCACAGGGTGTTTTCTTTGTAGCATATTCTTTTGTTCTGTTCTTTTTTTCTTCTTTTTTTCCCTACAAAAGTCAAATAAGCAGGTGTGTTTTTACCACATCTACTGAGGCAGCAAAACACCAGGTTTTACATTTGGTAGAACATTCAGAAGGCTATGCTTAGCTAATGTTGATTTTACTGGCACTTTAAGTTGTGTTTAAATGTGCAGTTTGTGCTCAGCTACAGTGCATGAGGACTACTGTAGCTTTCTGTGCCTCCCTGCTGGCACCATGACCCTCTGCATCCTGAGAGGGACATAGGGGTACCTGAGTGAGTTGGTCCTTGTGCTGTGTACCATAACCCTTGCATCAGCCCTAACCTCTGTCCTCCATCATGAGCACACAGCCTGATCCAAAATGTATTGAAGCCACACGTGCAAATTTCCCAGCAATTCCGATGAACTTTGGGTCGGGTTTATGTATGGAGAAAGAGATGGATTTTCCCTTGGAATTGTTTTTAGTTACATTCCAAAATCTCCCGGTGAGGGATGTATTTATTTTTTTTATTTTAAAAAAAAAAGAGCTGCTGTGTTATATCTGTAATCAGAATGTAGTAACAAGACGTTTGTAACAGAACTCCAACAGGCTGAGATAGGTCCAGGAAGGGAGAAACACATGTTTCTTTCCAGCTTGTTGATTTTTTCTGTAGCTGTTACTCTGAGGACAAGAGTTCCTACGCTGATGTCAGTGCAGTTACAGCTGCACTGTTGTCAAGTTTATTTGATCGAATATTTGCTGGATGAAGCAATGCTCTCCCCCCTCTCTGCAGATCCACCTGCCTTATGAATCAGACATAGTGCTTGTGTAATTCCTGGTGCTTCAGTCCTTGTTTCTCACTCAAAATTCTCACTTTGGAAACTGTTCTGCTGTGTGATGCTGAAAATCTGGTGGTGATTTCTTCCTATATGTATATTATTTTTGAATTAGATTTCTGTATGTTTGCACTTGGGGGATCTCACTTGATAGTTGCCTCTTATAGGGCACTTTTGTAATGATTATCACGTTAAAAATGTTACACATATGTAAAATGAACATTAAAATATCTTCAGAGTTACAGAACGGAGTGCTGCAGTGCCAGCAGCACACAGCCAGGTGTGTGTGTGTGTGTGTGTGTGTGTGTGTGCACCCACGTATTTGTGTAATAGTTTCTCCAAATGTTTGAGTTTTTCCTCAGAAGACTTCTGCAGGAGTGCTGTGCCCCATGCTCTGGAGTTCTGCTCCTATGGGTTTTTTTTCCATGAGAACAAAGATCAGTCCTTCATGGTCCTAAACTCAATGCATGTGCATGACTTAAAGGCATTACCTACCAATAAATAGGAGATTAGCTGCGGCTTGTATATTTCCTGATCAGTTCAGGTTTTTTCAGATGGCTCATTGTTATCCTGTTTCCTTTAACGATGGGACACTTTAATGAGTTTGCCATCTGACATACATCTGCTTCCTGTTAAACAATACCTTCATTCTTCTAGAGCTGCTAAACTCATCTTTTATCCTACAAGATTTTTATCTGTGCCTTGAAAACAGCATGTACAAATTGACACTAGCATATTCATTTTCTTGTTGAGGGTTTTTTTCCCCTATGCTGTTTTTGAGAAGGAATAGCAAAATGAGTGTCTCCTTCAGCACTTCTTTGTTGGAGGGTGGGAGAACATGGATATTATTTGCCAATTTCGAGCCTAGTCAACCCAGCTCTTGTTTGAAGTCCAATAAGATCAACTTACATGCCCTGCGTTATACGATTTCTAATAGTTATTCTGTCTTCCCAGCAAAGGAAGGGGCTGCGAAAGGGATTTTGAAGGCTGTTAATACTGTTTCTTTGAGGAAGGAGCCTTCAATAGCTAGCTGATGGTCTGTCTCACGCGTGTGAAAAGTTAGTGCTCTGTGATCATCAGGCTCTCTTAAATCAATCCATCTTGCATTGAGTTTGTGCATCTGCCTCAGTGCTTCTCTTTTTTTCCATGTGCTGGGAACATGCAGTTATGCCAGATCTCTGGCTGTGTCTTTCTCCTTCCCTAATCAACATTGCCCCTCCAGAACAGCTTTTTTTTTTTGTATCATCCAACTTTTTTTTCTCATGGAGGGAAAACTGGATAAAATTTTCTTTTTATAAAAACTTCCTTACTTTTCTGTCTCTGCAGAGTGCCCTTTTTGTGTTGCTCTTATAACAAGTGTGCAGTGCTGCTTAAAAGAAAGTGATTGTATGGGAAGTTGTGGCATATAGCTCCAAAAGACATCGCTGAATAATGGCTTGTAACCGTATAAAGTGACCCGGTGGGGACTCAACGTTTTTTGTCTCAGAATAGGCCAGGTGTGATGGGGCTACTTTGTTTTTAGAGCTGGAGAGCTGGAGGAAGCGAGGTGCAAATATTAATTAGAGGGATAGTGGGTGGTTGAGTCCGAAGGATGATTGTAATTCAGGAATTTTGTATTTCTGCCCATTGAGGGCTCGCAGCTCAAGCAGGGTTAATGTTATTTGCCTGAAAATGAGAGAACTGCAGACTACCTCAGGTTGCTGCTGGTTCATCAGCTGCAGCCTTTGTTTCAATGATACCCTTGGCTCTGCTGGGTCTGAGGTTTCTAAATGCTGTTCCTTTGCCCCTGCAGTGTATCAGAGCAACACGTGCAGCCCAAAGAGTTGTGAACAATTCTTGCAAATGGAGTTTGAGAGTTTCAGCTCTGATTTCCCCCAGGGCACCACCGCTCTTTGGTTTGTGCAGTTTCAGAGGAAAATGCTGCATGTAGAAATCATGTTCTGCTATGTCTCTTTGAGGAGTACAAGCAAGAGAATATCTTCTCTGGTCATTGTTCTTCCAGTGGTATCATTTGCTTGAAGACTTTTCTTTCTCTTTGCATTAGTGTTTATTAACAGAGCCCTCCACCATTTATTTAGCTGATAACCTTGTTATTCTTTCACTAAGCTCACTCCTTTCATCTCTCAGAGCTACAGGATCACAGCTGATGGCTCTGACAGCCTTTCATTCACGTTGGGATTACAAATTACCTTCATTAGGTTCCTCGTGGAGTCTGCAATTTATCGAGAAGGGTTTGGGAAGCAGTATTCATTGGAGCTTTGCAAGGGAAGAAGTTGGCTGTCAGCTTCATGACACCCCTGAAGATGGCTATGTTGAGCTCCTGTGTCTTCATCTTCAGGCAGCCCTACAGAAAGCTGCAGGTCTTCGTAGAAAGGACTCAAGTAAATGAAAAACTGATCTGAAATTTGCAGTCTATGTATCCTTGGAAAATATTTTTTTAATACTCAGAAGTGGGTCATCATTATTACTATTTTCTTTGCAATTACAGTGGAATAGCTGCAGTCTGGCGCGTGCAGCTCAGACGCTGTGGTGGAGCACTCCTAATAAACGCAGGGTTCAGCAGTGATAGCATCTCTATGAGCCTCATAAAAGTGCTGCGAGTGACAGATTAGGTGCAAGTCTGAGAACTGCTCAGTGGTGACTGCAGAACTTTCTCCCTGAAATGAGCAGATGTTCTTTGTGCTATCAGCACTGTCCCAATCCTCTTCATAACTGCTGATTTTTCTCCTGTTGCTGTTCATAAAGGGAACAGTGTAGGCATTGGTGAGAGACATTGGTGGGAGTTTCTGGGGCAGAGGTGCAGTTTCTCAGGGACTTTGAGAAAGCTCCTGCAAGGTGAGCCTGCTTCCTCTTCTGGCTGTTTATGCCAGTGTCTCCTCCAGTATTTACTCTAAGATTTGTAAAAACAGATAGCTCTTCTGGAGAGCAAGGCCCTGCTGAACTGGAGACAGAGAAAACCTGAATAAACAAACATGTGCCACAGATTAGTAAGAACATCTGTAGGTTTTATATTGTTTTGAGAATGCGTACCACATAGTTTTTCATTTCTTACGCTTTTCTTGTTTCTCTCTTTCTTTCTCTGTTTTCTTCTTGTTTTTAAATATATTGCTTATAAAGGTTGGAGGTAGAAGGCACAGCTGGACTCTGCATGACATGCCACTGTTTAATTTCTAGCTCGGAGGATGAGAAGAAGAGTAGTTTTATTGTATCCTAGAAGAGAATAAAGCCACATGCAAATTCCAGCCATGGACATCTGTTTCCTCTTTATGTGAAAGAATTCTCATATTTTGCAGGGAATCCCAGTTTTGAAGGGGCTAATGAGGTTTTTTTTCATTTTCATTCCTTCCCTTCCACCCTCGACTCTCTTTTCATTGCCCATCCTTCAGCATGCTCTCCCTGCTCTCTGGCTGCTGTGTTTCCTTCTGGACGATGTCAGCTTGCAGTTCAGCATCAGATATTGAATGGGGGAATTCTCAATTCTATAAGATGATGTGGTTTAGTTACAAAGAGTGTCACCACTACCAGTTCTCTGTATTAATGCATCTCTATGGTGCTAGGTTTAAGCTCCTCCTTAAATTTCTCATGTTTTATTAAGCAGTACTTAGTGGGATTTCTTTTGCTCTGTGATATCTTAGGGACTTGCAGGCAGGTTGGTATCTTTGTTAGAAGTGGAGATGTGTGTATCTGTTGCTCTGGCTGTGACGTGCAACTCTTCCTAGAAGTAACTTATTAAAAAACAATCTTTCAAAACCCTTTTGTGTAGAGAAATTAAATGAACCTATAAAAATACGAATCTGCAACATTAATGACATTAAGTGAGCTATCGAGTGCTAAGGAACACCAGGACCAGAGTAACTGACAATTTCACTGACCTATAAAACACCTCGGAGGAATGATTTGCAGCTGTTTGGGAGCTTTAAGCATTTTTGTTTTCCTGGTGTAAGATTTGACCCTGCTGAACAAACAGCGAGGTTGTATAACGTTAGCCAGCCATGAGAACTGGTACTCTCTGTCTATTTTATATTAACGTCGAATGAGAGGTTGGTGGAGCTTGCCAGTGTTTCATATTTGTTGGCAGAAAGCTACCCACATGTGTGGACCACATTTTTATTGTTGCCTTAGCCTATTTCAGGCATAAATATCGCTGCCTGGCAGGGTGTGATTCTGTTCATTGCTGAAGAGCTTTTCTTTTACAAAGCAGAATGTGAAAAGGAATCAAATGACAAATGCTGTAGATGTTCAAATTAAGAAGCGTCTCAAAATGAGATTTTATCATGTCTGTCATGGTAGAGGGATAGCTAAAAGGCATCCGAAGGCTTTTCCGTTGTTGGATTCGTTACCCTTGTAGAGGTGTTTCTTTTTGCATACATTAATGCTACTTCTGGGTGTGGGCTGTTCAGTCTGGGTTTCTTAGGGAAACGAGCCTTATGCAGACAGGGTGCATGCTCACCCAAACACCCCGCGGTGTGCACGGCCCACGGCTGCTTCCTGCCCAGTAGGACACATTGGCCACAGAAACGTGGCCAAGAGGCACGTGGATTTCAGTTCCTTTGGGTGTCTTGAAAATAGGCGTGTGAGGGGAGGACAGAGGTGTGATGGTGGAGTTTGGGGGAAGGCTTGCAATGTGAACTGAACGTTCAGTGATGCGGTGGAATAGATGTTGAGAGAGAAGCGATGGAGGTCCCGGTCCCAGGAAGTTCACTGAACCCAGCTTGTGAATTATTTGGCTTCAGAGAACCTGATGACAAAAACGAAGCTGCAGGAAGCCAGGCTCCCTTTAGTTCCACTCCCCATGAAGTTGCTTGTGTGGGTTTTGTTTGTTAAGATGTTGTCAAACGAGCTGGAATAGAGACTTTGACCCCAAGAAATGGGGAACATCTCTTGCTAGGATCTTCTTGATGGAGGCAGAGGTCTGTCTTTGCTCGGGGTGTTTCTTTGGTTGCTTATTTTTGCAAGTTTTCAAATTCTACTGAAGTGTGATTTATGAATGTTTAGGTGCTTATCCTTCAGGCAGCTTAGGAGGGAGCCCCGTGGCTGTCTGGACCCCACTGACCTGCCTCTGAAACCTTCCCAGGCGTTCTGGAAGCCTGAATGTCACAGCCACTTACGGGGAAGGAGGGAGCTGGTAATCCCTGTCCAGGTCTGGTTCCCCCTGACTGGGACATGGCAGGCAAACACCATTAATGCTGAAAATCAAACAGCAGTCATGAAGAACTTCCCTTTGGTTGAAGTGCTTCTGGCTAATGATGGAGATAAAAAAGGGCTTCCTGTCAAAAGCTTCCCTTGTCTTATTAATAGCTGCGTAATTTTACCACTCATTCTCAAGTATGAAAAAGCAAAACTTTGAGACAACATTTGAAAGCTTGTTTGGTTTGGAGTGCAGCTGGATATGGAGCATTTCCTTTTCTCTTCTTTAACAAATTTGAAGCAAATGTAGTGGGTATTGTTTCTCTTTTTTCTACTTCTTGGCCTGCATAACAGAATATTCTCTTGCTTTTCATTTTACATTGCAAAGAAATCATGCCATTTAACTCCAATTCTACAATGATGTAGCAGCATGTGGATATATATATATCTTCTCGTAAATATATTACCACACATTACTGTCAAATAGCTGGACTTTTTCACCCAGTATTAAAAATGAAATTTAATTGCTCCAGTTGAGTTTCAAGGCTCTGATAAATAAGAACTATGCCTGACCTTTCTTGTGGGGCTTTGGGATGCCACCAGGGATACTGCTCGTTGTTCAAGATGACAGACTTCCTCTGAGATTTCAGTTTGTCTGCTCAGTGTACAGCAATGACATTGATTTCTTCTCACTGCCATTTCCTGCCTGAATAGATAACAAATTTTCTGTGGCAGGTGTCTGTCAAGCTTAGTTTTGCCTGGCAGATTAACTTAATAGACTCATTTATTAATCATTAGTTGCAACACAGTGAAGGAGACAATAGTCTTTAACTCTTGTGATGTTGAATAGATGTACTGTTTCAGATTCCTTTGTGTAGCTTGAATTTAGATTTAATAAGCTGCTCGTGTCTCTGCAGTGAATGTTTTTAACCTGATATCAGTGATGTTAAAAATACCATCAGTTACATATGAACTGAGTCTGATCCATTTTGACTGTCTGCTGCTTTTCATGGCAAAAGGTGCTTAAGTGCCTTCTGAGAGTAGCAAAATGATGCAGAAAATACTAAACCTAATAGAAAGCTAACTCAACATGCAACATTTTTGGGGAAGGGAGAGATGTGGAGGCACCTCCCAGAGCCTGCAGAGCTGAGGGAGCAGTATGTTTGTTTTTCTCCTGTGTTGAGTTAGTCCCCAGGCATTTATTGGGGCAAGAGCTGTAAATGCACAGCCACTGCAGAAGCAATGAGGTAGAGATGCAAGCTGTTGGGCAGAAGAACCTTTTATTGCAGCTGATGAGAAGCGAAACATGGGGCTTCCCTCTTGGGTCTTTGTTGGGTTTGGTAGCTCTTCACTACCTGAATTCTCAAGGGAGCTTGTTAATGTGAGATCGGTGAGAGACACTCCAAAAAGTTTCTCTCTGCAGCTGGTGCCCGACCTGCAAAGCCCTGGGCAGCTGGGCAGAGCACGACTGCAGCTCCGTGTGAGTGCACGTTACTGAGGATGTCTTTCTGACAGGCCATGTTCCTGGCCTTGGCAGCATGTTGCCATCCTTATGGCTTTCTTGGCGGAGCATCAAACCGAGAATGTCCCTGCACTAGATCATACTGCTTATTGCTCTTCTAGGCCACCCTGGTTACAATACATTAATGTCTCAGCAGGGAATGTGATAAACAAAGTAGAGCTGCTTTAGTGAAACCAGTCGCTTAATGGCAGAGTGCATAAAGTATCCTTAAAGATTTGTAAGTGTAATAAGCTGCAGTTCACTAAGTGAACAATAACTGTTACTAATTTGGCTGGTTGAGGAACACGCCAACCTAATTTGCTTTTGTAACATCACGTTGTTGTTTTTCTCTATTTCCACCTCACCAGATTCCCTTCTCTCTGGTACAGTTTCCCCTCTGGGAGTTCTTAAAGGTAAGTCCTCTTTAGTTATAGTAATGTAAGTTATACAGCTCACAAGGGCTTTCCATGGTAACTTCTCTAACTTGATTATCACAATTATGGGCACATCCAAGGATCGATAAGTAGGTACTGACCTACCTGTGCATGTGAAGTTCATTTGCTTGGCTATTTGAAAAACAACAGGGAGCATCTGACCATTGATATGCGGCATGCAGTCTAAATTTTAGTCCCCAGCATGCCAGAAATCTTATCTGCTGCTCTGACTGTTTTTATTGATTGAAATAGAGTGGGAACCATCTGTGTTGTGTGATTTATTTGATTCTGGTTTATTTTTTATTTCAACTCTATTTTTTTTAGCATTTTGCTCTTCGAGGTAACAGGAAATTGCAAATGATACAGAGAAGACTGATTGAGCCTGTTTTTGTGAGCAGGGAGAGACTCAGTACGTTGCTGACGTGCTGTTTTGATTGGCTGTGTATACATTATTTGAAAGGTCATTTAAAGAAGGTATCGGTTGGATGATAGTTTAATAGTGCAGTCTTTCAGAATGATGCACTGTTCTCCCCCCAGCTGGTTGCTTTGTTTATCATGGACAGAGTCATGGTCTATTTTTCTGAGCACAGAGCTGAATTTGAAGTGTAGTTTCTCTGCCCCTCTGTTTTTCCTTTAAATGGTAATGATGGTGTGGTCCTCACTGCGGGAGGATGAAGCAGAGACAGGGTTTTTTAGGTGCTTTGAGATCCTGGGTTGGGAGCATTGGAAATTATTGCAGATTGTGAAAAGCAGCGTAGCAAAATATATCATTTATAAGAGGGGAGCTGAAAAGAGAGTAATTTTCTTCTTGTTGAGGGTACTGAACCTCTGAGAGAGCCTGGCACTGAGACCCAAACTGGGAAGAAGTGTTGGGAAGGATGGGAGCTGGTGATGACTGCCCCTTGGTGCTTCTATTTAGGAAGGAGGGCTTACGTTCTCAGTCTGTGTGTGCTTGTTTGGGAGCTCCTGCTTCATGTCAGTACCTTGGGTTGTTCTTGGGGCAGAGCCCACAGTGGGAACGTTTTTATCTAGAGGTTTCGGGGAAGCAGATGTGGAGGGGACTCTACAGGTAGGAGGAGCACAAAAGGCATCAGGACCTTTCCTGTAGCTGAGCTGTAACTTGCAGGAGGCTCTGCAGGTGCCTGGTGAGCTCTGGGCATTGTTCCCTGATGCAGGGCAGCTCTGGCTGCCTTATTAGGAATCTGTTTCCCAGCCAGTGCCTCAGAATCACTTTCTGTAAGCCTTGCAGCACTGGCATGAGCTGCTAATGGTTAGTGAGGCTGGGAGCAAGAGGTGGCAGCGCTTAGAGAGAAGAAGTGCAGTGTTCTCTCCCTAACCGCATAAAACAGCGACATCGTGCAGTTGTTTCCAGAATGCAGAGTTGTTTTAACTAACATCCACATAGCTGCAGCAGTAAAATGTATTGTTTAAATGTCAGCTTTGAAGGAGATAGTTTGAAAACAGCTAGCTACCGAAGTGAGTCACTTAAATGGGAGACATCACGTTTAATCTAAAGAGGTCAGTGCAGGCCTGAAGAGAAACAAAACCAGGTTAGTTTGTTCTGCTGCAGTATTTTCACTATATATTCTTCTGCCCACAGAACCAGGAGCAGAAATCTGCAAAAATCAGTCTTCAGTCACTTTGGCTTTAGCACATGGAGAGAGCTGAAGGTTTGTCGCATTGGAGCCAGCGGGCAGTGAGGGCAGAATACATTTTGTTTATCTGAATTGAGCTCTTAAAAAAAATTACTGTGACAGTAAAACAAACGGGAAAAATCATTGTGGCCCCATCAGCTGGTGGGATGTGGCTGGTAGCTCAATAGCAGTGTGATTCAGTGCAGGGCTCCTCCTGGGTGCTTTGAAGGGAGCATGAAGAAGCAGTAATGAAGAGGCGATAGGAGCATGAGGGACAGGAGACAAATGGTGCAAAATGGAAATATCCAAGGGTTAACTGAAGACAGACAGTGTCTGAGGGACTTCTCCACGCTGTGTCAGTGGGGTTACTTTGGAAAGTAAGTGGAGTAAGGAGTAGTTGGGTATGATGCGTGTAGAGCATTGCAGAGGAGCATGGAACAAGTGCTGCAGCTGAATGGTTTTAAAAGCCATTAGAACAAAGTTGTCCAAGCTATAATAAGCTCAATCTTACAATTCCCCAAACAAGCTAATTAGCATAAAAATAATGAAGAATGTCTTTCCCCTGCAAAGGAAAGTTAGTGAAGCACATGGAAGGAGAACATCTTTCTTTTCCTTCGTATAAGTGCTCTGCATCTAGCAGCACAGTGTTAAGCTTAAAGAAGCCTAATACAGCCTGGTGGTAGGCAGCAGTGAGGTGGTGCTGCATCCCATTTTCTGTATCTGCTTTGCTGTAAGCTGCAGTGGTTATTCTTCATGCTTCCAGCTGGCTTTAGCCGCATAGTTTACATGCAGTTTTCTTTTGTCTGTGAATGTGGACCAGCTGTCCTATGTGAGAGTTAACTTCCATGTTGTGCACAGGTGTGAAGTTAGAAAAAAGAGATCTCTGTACGGATCACAGAAGTGAGGTTGGTTCACTGTTGTTGCTGGCAAAGCAGCACTGCAGAAGTTAGCAAGGAACGGGTGTTGCTTCAAACACAAGTTTGCTTCCAGTAGCTCAGGTGAACGCAAATTTAGAAACAATTAATAGACAGTTAATCTTAGTGCTTGATTTTCTTTATTCAGTTGTCTCTAGCAGTGTGGTGCTCATGCTTTCTGTATTGCTTTCTAATCTACTTTGTTAGGTGTTTTATTCAGTACTTCTAACCATCGTGTCTGAGCACCTACCAACAGCACATTAAAGATTTATCACTTGTTCCATATTGCATTTAAATACGTATTTTTCCCTTCATTGAGACCTGAGAAAAATGACAGCTCTAGTTTCTGTTGTGGGGATTCTGCAGAAATACGGAGCATCAGGTGTTTGTTTTTGTGCTTTCCAGCAAAATAGGGTTTAAAAACAAAGCAGCAGAACAGAGCACTGCTGGCTGGTTTTCAGCCCAGCAACATCTTGTCAAAAAAGCCTGCTATTTACGGCTGAGTGGAAGCGATCAGCTCCCTAGGAGAACAGTGCTGTGTGTAAGATAAGCCCTTCTCAGGTGGAATGAGACCCAGCCCTCTTTTAGGGTTTTATGTTTCTGCATGTTGGCTGCACTTCAGAGCCACTAAGAATTGCTCCAACGCAGCTGTAAATGAAGAATGCTCTCTTTATAGACCTAATGTATTGTATGTATTGAAGAGAAGGGTCTGGTGGTCAGTGAAGAAGGAAGGAACAGACAGGACAGGAATACATAGGTCTCGAATGAGTAGACTGGAAAAAGAAGTTTTTATTTGTTCGTTTGGTTTTTGTTTTAATGAGAGAAAACAGACCTAATATCCTGGGAATCCTTTGTTTTTCATCAGACACATCCAGAGATGAGACACTTGCACGTTGCTAAGACTTCATAACGTCGAGGTCAGGCTGACTTCACGCTGTCATCTGCGTGTGCCAGAGAACCTTGGCGGACAGGCAGCCTCCCAGGAGGGCTGTCACAGCCTGTGCTGCTCCGCTGCCCTGCGACCTGTGGGGCACATGCACTGACTGTGCTGAATGGGGCCGGGATTTCCTTCTTAGTGTCTGTGCTGCTCAGCACCCGAAGCTCTGAGGCTTTCTGCAGCTATGGTGAACAGACCTAATATCGTGTTTTTTGACGCTGGCTTTTGCCATAAGATAGTTTTCTCAAATCTGTAATCTCGCACATCGGCAGGTGTTCTACAGAGCTGTGTATTCAGTTGCATTGAGAGAGAGGGAGCTGCAGTGCATGGACAGATGTCTTGTGGGGTTTTGTAATGGCTGTGCTGGTATGTAATAGCAAACTAAGACCCTGAACAAGCAGAGGAATGCTTGGATGGCTTCAGGCAAAGAGAGCTGTTTGCAAAGTACACACAGACGCATTTCCACCCTGTGAAATAAGTGGGGCCTGGCAATGAAGAGAACAGGGAGAGCCCATCCATTCCTATGAATCTGAGTGGTAGCAGAAGAGTGGCTGGGTCAGAACTGTTTTGTGTTGTTTCTGAGCTGCTTTTTGCCCCCGTGATGGACAAGGTCCCTTGTTCTCTCTCCAGGTTCAGCTCTCACTCCAGGCACAAGGCACTTGTGTTGGGAGTGAGCAAAGCTTGGGAACTCTGCTGGTGGACTGGATTATCCATCTGAGTGAAGGCACTGGTACATGTGCTCATTTGCTTGGTCCCTTTGGTTCCCTGCTCCAGAGAGCTCAAATCCTGGGGACTGGTTCTCAGTACAGGGTGTGAACAGGTCAGGTTGTGAGGGAGGGCTCAGCCTTGCTCATAGCTGTCAGTGCAGGCAGACCTCGAAGCAAGCTGTGCGGGGACTGCTCAGTGGGTTTCTGTGAGGGCAAGGACTGGTTGGAGCTCACTGCACCTGGTTTTTAAAGTTGATAAGAAAGAGAAGTGTACAGAATGCTTCTACCCTGGCAGCTGGTAGAATGCTTCTACCTCAGAGTAAGATGTGTCTATAACTCGACCATTGAAACAATAAACCACGTGCTATTTCCCTCCTAAAATTTATAATCAAATCTGGTGCTGTTTAACAGAATCAGTAGAAAATAGAGGAATGTAGCCAAACTGGGCCCAAAATGGTTTTCCCTGCTCTGCAGGTAGGTGACAGCTTTCCGTTTTTTCCTGGAGGAGTAGTTGAGTGTTTCTTTTCTGCTGCATTCAGCTGCATGTAGGTCAAGAGTAAATGAAACCAGGCCCAGCTTTAAACCCATTTCCTTGCAGGCAGTGTAGTAAGTGTTCTACCATGCCTCTCGCACTCTTTGAGTAACGATCGGGCTGATTTAGGGATTAAGTCCTAATCGTTAAATAACACTAACGTGTCTGCCATTTGCTTAGGTGCTGTATCAGGAAAACAGATGCTCCACGGCAGCATTTCAAGGCGTGATGTAATTTGCAGCCAATGCTGCGTGTGCATGCCATTAGCATAACGGCTGCATTTTTCTCACAAAAGAACAATGTACCCAACAGCTGTTCAGCAAACAGCCCTCGCTTTATTAGTGTCACAATAAGTGTCATTCACACAGTCTTTAAGCAAAGTCGAAGGAATGCTCTGCACCATCTGCACCAAAAAGAAAGAAACAAACGCGATCCTTACTTACAGCTCTGCAGACACGTTTAGAAACTGGCTTGGCCTTGGATCATCAATGCAGCATTTAGAACAGCAGAAGTAAAACAGACTCATGCAGTCTGTAGATACAGAGCCAGATTGTGATGCTCTTGGTCGTGCCTATACCACAAGGAGCTCTCTAGAAGTCTCCAAGCTTGCCAATGCCATTATGTAGAATATAGAAATGATGGGTGCAGAGGGTTCACCTCTTGACTCGGGAGCTTTTTCTTGCTGAAGAATCTTAAAAGAAGCTTATAATTCTTCCATGTAATGTATTCACACAAGTCTGTGTGAAACACCTATTTACTAGCAGGTAGTAGCAGTGTGTATGCCCAAGGAAAGCTGGCCTAGCTTTGAAGTGATTTCTTAGAACTGTGTTTTCCTTCCCAGACACGTATATGGCCCTTTGTGCCATGGAAACTGAGTGTGGCTGCCGTATTATGTTCTGCCTTGCCATGGGAACAGTGTTTCTAAGACATTTTCTTTAACCAGGCTTTTAGCACATCCATTTTGATTTACATCCAAATGGGTCACAGACATCAATGCAGTATTATATGGGGGGAAAAAGGGAATGAAACGCTTTTAACATGAAAAATATGCTGTTGCATGTAGGCCAACTTTTGTTCTCTTTCTCTCAACTTATCTGGGATTTGGGTGGGTTTAATTCTAGGGCCAAATTCAGTACTGGCCTAAGAGAGCACAACTCCACTAGTGTGAAAAGCATCTCAACGTTTTTGTCAACAGTTCACTGAATTTTTCCCATGTTTGGGCTTGCATGTTTCCTGCATGATAATGTACACATGTACTGCACATATGCTGCACATATGCACATAAAAATTCACTGGGAACAACAGTTGTCTCTGTGCTTTTTGACTTTGTCTAGAAATTGCAATCTGCTTATGAAATTTTTGCTTCTCCTGTAGCTAATGTGCCATGCGTTTGTAAGGATCAGCCATGCAGAATGCCACGTTGTGAATAAAAATAAAGTACCTAAGAGCAAAGGCAAGCATGGGCATAGCTTTTTTTCCTCAGTCTGCAAGAATGTATATATGCACAAATCAGTGTGATTATTTTGAAGAGAGAATTTCTCTTTCTACTTTCTATTATCATGAAGCTGAACGCTGCCCTGAACAGAGGGGTGCATAGAAATGCTACAGGTGCTTATCATTGGAGGGAGCTGTAGTATTTTCTCAGCTTCGTGCCTCAAATGTAGAGTATATCATGAGACCTGCTTACCTGTTGGCGACTGAAGAGTAGTAAGGCCAAGGCAGAGGTGTCTCATTGTCTGCAGTGCCTCTGGCAGCATTAGGGATATTGTTCTGGTCATCAGGTTTGAGAGCGAAACGTGAGTGTTGTGCTGTCCTGGTATCCCCATAACGTAGGTGTCCTGAGTGTAGACCAAGACCTGATGGTGCTGTGAACAGAAAGCTGGGAGATGATCTCTGCCCTGCACTTTTACCACGAGCGTAAGGCAGATATGACAGACATACAGGTAAGAAGCTCTTTGAATGAGCAAGAAGTTATTGGGCCATCTTGAGGCCAGGTGTCCTCAACATGCAAGCAGCCTTCTTAGCGCTGCGCATCTGTGGGCACGATGTATAACTCCTTCTGGATTTAAAGGAGACTGTAAAGTTTTCTTTTCTTTTCTTTTTTTTTGATTGAAAGGCCTTTGATGCATCCTAAGAGGGACTTTCCCAGTGCACCCTTTGCCCAGCAAAATAGGGTGTCCAGATGTGATTATATTCTCAGTAGCAAAAAAGCTAATGTTTGAGGTGAGAAGTAGAGGATACCGTCCTCTGGGACAGTATGAAATGGAATCATTAGGAAGAAATGAAGGCACCGCTCGCAAATAAAACTGGACCGTTCTCTGCAAACATTATCCCTGGGAATAATTGGAGATCTGCATTCAGGCTTCCTGCTGGGTCCAGTCCCTGGAGGACACAGCCGCTGTATTGCTTTACATGGTGCGGCAATGCACAGGGAGATTTACATATATATCACATAAAAGTGTTTACAAAAAAATTAGCATGTGATTGAGCTGGGAAGCTGCAGAGGGCCCCAACTGTATGAGTTTCCATGCACTTCAGCCAGAAGATTTATTTCCAATTTGTTATTCATAAGGGAAGAGCGAGAGATTGGGATGGGGTCCTTTGAAGTGGAAAACAAAGTCTTCTATTCAGCCTTCAGCTTAATAGAATACACATGACACAGGCTTGGCATGGCGGCCTGCTTTCATGTAATGTGCTCGTTGTCATTTTGCTTTCCTAGGCTGTGAATGCTAGTGGGAATGGGTACTGCTCTGGAAAAGTCTCTATCTCCTGCTGCCTTCTGCAGGAGATGCGCAGTGCGAGCAGGTAGGAGCTGAGTGGTAGTGGTGAAATCAGGCTAATCGGATTGTTGCTAACACTTCCCAGTTTGGGTTTTGCAGTGGAAGAGCTTATCTAATAAAAGCAGAATCACTGCAAGGCTTACACATGAACTTCTGCCTGGACTTGGCCTCTTTGGAGGCCTTGAGCAGGGAGCTCTGACCCCAGCCTTGTGTTGTGGCAGTAATGAGCAATTCCATCAGAAGTCAGTGTTTTCAGATAGGTGAACAAGGCATGTATTTCCTTTCAGGAATGAGGCCCTATTTTTTCAGCGATGCTGATATTACCTGTGTCTGCAGCCTGTCATAGCTTCTTTGCATTGCTCTGTATTAGTAGTATTAAAACCACACTTAGTGCAGCACGTGGACAAGTGTTTTTGAAGACATTACCAGCCCAACTTACTGTAAGGCCCTGTCAGTGATTGGGTCTGTAGGCTATGAGGGAAACCATGCGTGACCTTCAGCACATCAGCCCAGCTTGTAGTGCAAGGGTGGTTAGGAAGAATTTGGAGCAGAGTCCTGCCAGGCCTCTTGGCTCCATGACACTTGTTCCTTTCAGCTTCCCTCTCTCCCCTCGCTTCTCTCTCGCTCTTCTGCATATTCAGGTTTGGAGGTCTGGGTGAATCACCGAAATCAGAGATGGAAAGAAATGCATGAAGTCATCTCATCCTGCCCCTGCCAATGCAGGATTATTCCCCACAGTACAGTGTTGAGTGCCTTCTCCAGTCTATTTTTAAATGACTCAGAGGAGAGGGCTTTCCTCTCCTCCCTGGGGAGGCTGGCTCTGCTATTCAGTAGACCTCACTGTTGGGGAATTTTCTTCCTGTTCTCCAGTTCTCCTTTACCCTTATTTAATTGAACTGTCTCAGGCTCCACCCTTCTAAATAATTTTCCATGTTACATTATACATTGCAAATACCTGTTGTCAATTTGCAGGCATGATGGATGGGAATTCATCACGGTTTGTACAGACCTGTACCAGGAGGCCAGACGTTATCAGAAACTAGATTTCAGGCTTAGAAGCCAATTAATGACATGTAGAACTGTTTCAGTAACACCGTTGATGCAGAGATTCATCATGACTGAGTATAGGCTGGGCTTCTGAATGTCTGTATTAATATGTTCGTTTTCCTGTTAGTCTTCCAGCAGATCTTGCATAGTGCTCTTTGCATAGCATGTTGCGAGTTCTCGGGTTGAATTGTAGATGTATGTGCATTTGGAGAACTTGTAATTAAAAAACGCAGTACTGTTTTTGTCAAGGGGCTGCAGCAGTTAAATTTCTAAACCTTGACTTTCAGGTTGAGGTTTCTTAAGCTCCTTAAGTATTATGAGAAGGGTTTTGAAGATGGGACTTATGCTTTGACAATACCTAGATGTTTTGGAGCAGCACTCTGTCTTATGATGGAGCCTTCATCCAGCAGGACTGACTTGCAAGAAAGCTGCATGTCCGAAGAGTGTAAGTTATTCCAGAAAAGCATCTTATGGGTTTGAAGAATTATGATTCCCTATTTATTTATTTATAAGATGAAAATCATTTTCTGCTGTGGTTGACAGAAGAATAGAAACACTTTCTGAAAACACCAGGAAAAAGAATGGCTAGCATTAAAGAGACTGAAATCCCTTTAGTGCTTTCGTAAAGCAGAGCTGCAGCTATTTAGCTGTGGCAGGATACCAAACAACATTGTGGCTGGCCGTCGTTGCTTGAACAGTTTGATTTTTAAAACATTCAGCTGAAATATAACCACCAGCCAAGTTGGAAGAAGCGAGTCACAAGGACAGCATGTTACATCAAGAGTCAGCAAATGAGGGAAATGAGTTCCCGTGCCCCAGTGGAGTGTGGCTGCATAGCAGAGCAGGAGCCTGAGAGCAATATCTCAGCTTAGCCTCGCTATCGGGTTGCTTTCAGGAAAGTTTTATGGTGTAGAAATAACACAGCTTTAAAAGGAGTGAGATGGTGCTGCAGCTATAAAATAAAATTATTGATTTCTCTGCAGTAGGCCTCAGAAGGGCCGTGGATCCTCCCCTTTCTGCTAAGCATCATTCCTGAGCTCATAAAACAGAAATCTCTCCTCCAAAGAACATCCAATGTTAAGCATTTCAGAAGGTGGAATAGGGATGATGAGGGGGTGGAGGAGGACAGAACAGTGACTACAGCTGGCAGAATAAAAACCCACCCAAGCAAGCTTTGGCCTTTGCTGCTGATACCAATCAGACTCACCAGACTGTGTGTTTGACCTGATTCTTAATACTTGTTTTTTAGAAGATATGGTTCTTGTTGGTGTTTTAGAACATGCATGTTTACGTGAGAGTTTAATGGGTTGGAGCGTGGTGTGTGGGAGTAGTGGCAAGGAGAAGGGTGTGTGGTCCCTAATGACGCCAAGTGAAAAACAGACACACCTGCTTCCGAATATAATGGGAGTGATAAGAGTAATTTCTTAATGATGCTTTCTTTTGGGAGCACAAGGGGAGGGGTTGGTTTAAGAAGTGAAGGGGAGCAAACAGTTCATATCACACTGAGCCAGGGACTGCTCACCTTACATGGGAGTGCTGGGTGCGTCTGGGCTGAGATGGTGCTGCTGCCTGCATGCTGCCCCCTTCACGCAGTGTTTTGCTTTGCATGGTTTTATCTGCCAAAAAGAAAATAAATGCGTGAAATATTTGCAAGGTTGCATGGCCACAGGCTTAAATACATACATATGAAATCCTTGAAAGCAATTTGCTTCAAGCCGCCCTCCGTTCCAGACATCTTTCTCACTCCATCTGCTCGTTCAAGTACACAAGTTCCTTGGGAAAAATCACTTATTACATCACTGAAAAATGCCACAAAAATAGCTTTTCGCTTAAGTTCCCATCCTCGGAGTTAACTCGCATGGGGATCAGATAGATTCAAACATTTAATAACTTTTTTATTTTCCTTTCTCTTTAAACACAGGATCTCTGGTCGTGGAAGCAGGGTCACGTGGTGGATTCTTGGCAGTCAGCAGTCTGTGGAGCTTTTGCAGGTGCAAAGGATTATATGTTATACTGGGAAAGACTAAAGAAGAAAGGGAAAAATGTGCAAATCTATTAAGTATAGCAGAACAACATTCCTTTGTAATTCAAGTTTGTTTAAAAGAAAACGGATCCAGTTGTTATTTGGAAATAGGAAAGTCAGCAAAGGAAAGAAAAGGGGGAAAAAAAGACTGACTCAAACGGAGTGTCTGTTTGAAAGACAACCAATTTGTTTTTGACAAATTTCTGTTATTTAAAATCCAGGGGCCTGTCAGTCAGGCTTTGCCATTATTTCCAAGTTGATTTGTAAAATCCTCATCCAGGAGAAACTTCGCTTGGGTGCGGGTTTGTGCAGCTGTCTGCTCTGAGCGCTTCCCCGGGGCTTTAAGTGATTGCAGTGAGAGGCCATGATTCACCATTCATGTGACAGCTCTGACAGCCATGTAGATTAACTAGAGTCAGGAGAGCAGAGGCTAGCACTGCACAGCCTGGAGGCAAAAGCCTTCCGCAGCAAAAAAACGGAGGGCGAAACATCTGGGCAATCTCCAGACACTAGAACAAGAATAAAGAGTGGCAGAATACAATACTGCACTATTTATTACCAAACAAGCCAGAAGTTAATTGAATTCTTCAGTAGGCTTCTTGCTTGACTTTAGACTACTATGGTTATTTCCAAAAAAAAGTAAAAATCAATTAATGACTCATCAGTGTAGCTGACAAGTTAGAGGGAGGAGAGGCTTAACTGTCTTAATAGAAAAACAGATCAGTAGTTCAGAGATGGATAGCCAGAGCTTTTCCCCAAGGAATCAAAATACATTCTGAGATTCCAAACCAGTAACAGAGTATGTGGAAAAAATAAATCCTGTTTAAACAGAAATTATAGCATTTCTGGAAATAGAGATTATCAAAAGCAAAGCTTGTTCTTTGATGACTTGTAAAATCAGGGCCATTACATTGTATGTAATTTTTAAAAATAAACTCTCTTATGGGAATTGAAGTATTAATAGCAACAGAATTCCAGCAGAGGCTGAGGCTTCCTTTTGGTAGGCACTGTAATGACACAGCTGAGAAGAGGGTTGATGGCTGAAAGTGTGCTCAGTTTAGAAGACCAGGCATGCAAGCAGTGAGGGAAATAGTTTGGATAGAATTGATTCCATTTGGGGCCGGGGGATGTATTTTAGGTGATCTGTTGTGTGTCCAGCTGTATTCTCTGTGTTTATTTGATGTGAAAGAAGTTTTTATTCTGCTTAAAATTTGGTCTGCTTTTGGGTTTTACACTGACTTAATCAACACAAACAAAATGGGAGCAGTTGAAGCAGATGGTTCATTTTTGTTTTGAAACCAAACAAGCTATCAGACTAAAAATGCTTTAAAATGCAATCTGGGTGTCTGCAGGTGTGATAGGAGATCATTAATTTAGCTGTGTTGATTTCTTTACAGTCAGATTGATACAAAAACTGTGTTCAGGCACGTTCAGAGAGCTGGAAAGGTTATCTGATTTACCCAAGGCTCTGTGGAGTAATTTCCTGAAGTCCAATTTGGTGCCTCAGTTGGAAACTTAGCCTGGTGCCTCTGTTTCCTTCTGTCTATGTCTTGATTCTGGCCAGTTGTGCTTGAACTTGCTACTGTTTGATGGATGTTTGGTAGCATGTGCTCACTTTCCAGTGGAAATATGCAGAAGGAGCTTCCAGAGGCACAGTCATGCATGGGCGCTTCGCTGCCCTTGGCGTGCGCTGGGAGACCTGACGCTTCGTGCTCAAGGGGACACCAGGTCCTGGAGCAGCACAGAGAGTTCCAGGTTCATGTTCAGTGAGACAGCTCATAAGCTCTGTTCCCAAAGCAGGAATCTTTGCAAAACTGGAGTCCCGTTTTGTAGATTGCTATGAAACCGGCGCTGATATATTCTGTGGTTGGCCTTGCAGCTTCAGTTCCTCCAGCCTGGTTTTCCTGCTTTGTTCTTTCTTTGCCCATTCTTCCCTTTTCACCAGCAACATTTTAAGCTTCCTATCTGACATGTCCTTTGAGAGCCTGCTTCAGAACTCACTAGGTTAAACTGGCTTTGGGTCAGAACCTTACCTTTCATTCCCTTCCTCTGCAGACACACAACAGGCAGAATCTGCATTGGACTAAACCAGCCCTGCATCCATTCTGTTTTACTGAAAATATTTTGCCCCATTACTGAATGGAGGAGGTGGAAAAAGAATTTCCTGCTTTCTGAGGTTTCTATTCCGCATTAAAAACAATTACCTACTTACTTACAGCTTCAAATGAGGGAAGAAAAAGCAGACCAAACATTTTATCCCTTTTTTTCCCACCCAAAGCAAAAATTGAAACGCCACCAGTACCCTGTGAAGAAAATAGGATGTATTTATGCATCTGAATGAGTTTAAATCATCACATTATAAACCTCCAATGGAGAAGATTATCCAAAATCCAGCTTTTAAACGCAGAGATGCTATCAAATGCCACCATGGTAGCTGTGGGTTAGAGAAGTCACACAGACGTGATTTTCTCCTGTGTTCCTTGCTTGAATTCAATACTTGCTAAAAATATGTTAGAGGTCCTGAGGGGCAGAGTAATAAGCTGAAACAAACTGAATGAGGGGTCCTCTTTGGCTTCCCTTTATGGTGTGCACACGCATATATGTATGTGTCTGAGTGTGTTGGCTAGTTCCTAGCTACATCGTAATTGATTGTTTGGCAAAGACAGAACAAAGAGTAACAATATATTGAATTCCATCCCCAGTGCCTGTGAAATAACAGTGATTTCAGCCAAAGTGCTGTGAGAGGCCTGACTCTTGTTGAGCGCACATGTGTAAGATGTATGTATGCTATCCGTGGGCTTTTTATAGAAACGTAATAGGCATGAACATAAATATCAGATATTTGGAATCTTCTGTCTCATCTGTTAATAATGTAATCCCCAGAGGCCTTGTCCAGCTTTCTCATCATCTCTGGTGCCTTAACTAGAGGAGACACTTGGAGCAGTCAGGGACTGAGAGTAGGAGATATGTGAGCAGGCAGTGGGAAGGAACTCAAGAGTAGATCCGTATTATAGGCTGTCCCAGGAGAGGCCTGTGTGGGTTTCTGGTGCCCTCCACAGATTTGGGCTGGTGGCAAGGAAGTTCTGCCTGTGGTTATTGATCTTTGTTAGGAAAGCAAAGCACTGCCCTGCAACAATGATGCCGCTCCTGTTTGTCAGAGCACCCAGGTGTCCATTTAATGTGACTGAAAACTGCCTCTATTATAGATGCTTCCTTTTTCTCCCAGAGTTTAAAAAAAATGACTTAACATTAATAATTTGTGCTCTGTTTTGACAAAGTCACAGAGAATGGAGGTGCAAGCCTAGTGAATAATAAAAGCACTAACGAGACCTTTTTGCACATTAACAGGAGGGACTTCCCATCACTTTTGTTTTGATCTAATTGGCTCTGACAAGATTCGCAGTGTGTCTGAAAGCCTCTTTAACTCTATAGCTCTGAGTAGTTTTCGAGATCTCCCTTCAGTGTTTGCCTGGACCATGCTGCTAAACCCAGACCGGTTCAATCACTGGAAGAGCATTGCTTCTCCTCCAGGTACTTCTGCTGAGGTCACTTTGCTCCGCCACTGGCAGCTGTTATTCCTGCAGTGGTAAAGGACCAGAATCAACTTCTTAGAAATTAACCTAGTATCAATGAAATACTTCTTCAAATAAGAACTGCTTCCTTACCACTAGGTCCTAGGGTTATTTCTTGTTCTCAAATGAAGTACCTCATTCTGTTCTGATGCTTCTCAATTTCTATTTGCATATGACAGCTAAGAAGGATAGGAAATGCCAGCAGAAACCTAGGGTATTATCTTGAAGTCTTCAAGACTTTTTATACTTATTGCCAAGTAAAGGTAAATTGCTCTCTGCTTGGCCTCAGTACAGTGGATGTCTGTCTCTAGCACTGCGATCAAGACCTGGTCAATGGGAAAGTGTGAGTAGCAGGGGGATTTTCTGTTTAACACCCTGCGCTAGGTAAATTTTAGGCTGTTCAGTTGACATGTGTGAATATACAGTGTCCATTGTAACTTCTTGGGAGACAGGTGATGAATTTTCCAGTGGCATGAACTTTTATTTTCCCAACAGAGGTGTTTGTTGCTCTGCTAGAAGCATTAACAAGCCAAGAGCCTTTTCCTGTGTGCAAATCTATCTTTATGCCTACTTGCTGAGCTCAAGCCACTGGCAGATCCTTCTAAGGGCAAGGGATAAAAGGAGCCTTCTCTCTAAGTGAGTTGGTAAGTCAGTCCACTCATCTGGTCCCAGGCTGCTCTGGAGGTGCCTTTTCTCTTTGGTGGCTCTACGGAGACAGATTGATCACAAGCATGATGTTGGATGTATCTGGGCCTTTCCTCTCCCCCTCACACTAGGGTACCTTATTTTTTCTGACTGCTGAGCAGACATGATCAGCCATGTGTGACAGCTCTTGGAGTTCGGAGATATCCGTGCACAACTGTTGATGAGGTCACTCTAAAATTACCTTGGGTAATAAGGGTTAAGGCTGAAGCACATTCATTTTGTCAGACTTACTGCCCACAATAAAATGTTGTTCCCTACAAATGTTAACTTTAATCTTGTGTTTTTGTTAAGCATATGCAAGCTTGCATTTAATTTAGCTGCTATCCTGCTGCTTGTTGTGCTTGTGAAGCATTTTATTGTTGCTGTTGTCTTTCTAAATTGACTGGTAAATCTGTACCAAATACTTCCCAGCTATGGAAAAAGAAACACTGAAAAGTTAATAACCAAGGAGTCTGCAAGATCCAGATGTTAGCTGGGGAAAAATGAAAACCAATCAGTCTTGATTAAACTGTTCAGATAAGAGTGTTTTGGAACGTTGTATCAGAATGAATTGTGTTTGTTCTAAACGCTGTCAACTGAGATTGAAGCTTCTGCCAATAAGGGACTGTTAGGAACGATGGCTTTAAAAAATTAAGAGGGTCCAATAAGGAGAGTAAGTTTGTCTTACTGCAGTGCTACCATCACCTCTGCAGCTCAGTGCTGTATTGAGATCTTTGCTTGATACAGACCCAACAGCCATGTGATTCGCTGTTCAATTGCATCTTGATTTGTGGGCAAGGGAAGAACTTCCACATCCAGACTTGTAAATCCACCATTTTCCATGGAGATTATTTTTATTACTCTAAAAATACATCGCTGACACGAGTACCAAGTTTCTAACCCGATCGTTCCCTCAAAACCTTTGGGTCATTTAGTCAAAAACTGGCTCACAATGAAAAGATTTTTGACCTTAAGGCAGGTCCAGGAATGGGCTGGAATTTACTTTAACTTGCTCATAGTTTCTGCTTTGGCTTCTCGAGTGCAGCCTATTTTTCTGCTTTTTAGTGAGAAGTTGCTGCTAGAAAACTTCCGGCAGAGTGGAGCTGATGGACCAACCTTATGTGAGCAGAAGCTGCTGCTCTAAGCGGGGCGTTCATTAACTCGGCTTCCCTGCTATTCTTGTTTGAGATCCAAGGGATTGCGCTTTGGCCTTACTGCACACCCTGAATTATCGTGGGACCTTCCTTAATTAGCTGTGAGAAGTCATTACAGGGTGCCAGCTGGCCAGCCCCTGTCTGACAGAAAGCAGGGCTTTAACGTGTTACAGCTGCGGTGGCTGTGAGAGGTGCAGGTAAAATCACCATCCGCTTGGGGAGGTGACCTTTTTTTTCATTGCTTGTCAGATTTCAGAAGAAATGTTTTCTCCCTTTCCATCCCAAGAAAAGAAAGATCAATTTTTCTACATTCCAGAAAACTTGGAGCAAAAAATAGGTTATTTTTAGCTTATTCCCTGGGTACTGTGTAGGCTTCTGCCTCTGGAGTCACTTTGTTCCTCGCTGTAGCAGAGAGTTTATCCAAGCTCCAGAGGAGCGAGATAAAAAAACAAAGGGAACACAAAGGACAGATTTCAGAACAAGTCTTACTTTTCTTCCCTGCTTTCTTTCCTTTTCTTTCTTCACTTACTGCTGTGCTGCTCCAGCGTTTTAGAAGTTTCCTTCACTTTGGCTCTTCCTCAGCATGAATTACTTGCTTAGAATACTGTGAACAGAGGAGGGAGAGAGAAATCAGAGTTAATTTTAGGATGGTGAAATAAGGCAAAGGGAGTAAGAGCCCGGGAGAAAAAGCAGCAGAGCTGGTCTCTAGGTAGTGTAAGAGGCCAGACTGTAGCCACAGTGTTAAAATGTGGAGAAATAGACACACATTTGTGGATGAGACATGCACATGGATAAGCTTAAGATTTCTGGCTTTTGGGACGAAAGCCACAGCTGAGCTGGCTGCTCTGAGTGAAAGTAATGAGCTCCAAGGGTGAAGTTTGGGAGTGATTAGGGAGAATAAAAATGCCTGTGAGGAGATGGCACTTGTGGCAGCAGACTTCTGACAATTTCCAAGATCTTTGGACAGCTTCACATTGTTGTTTTCCAAAATTGAGCTGATCTTCTTCATTGGAGATGAGCTCCATCCCGAACTCTGGCTTGTCTTCTTCCGCTTTCCCTTGAATCTTAGGTCTAACAGTTGAAGTTCAGATCCGGTCTGTCTCTGTGTTTCAGATGCAGAACATCTTCCCTCTCTTTCTATCTTTCTAAATTTTGAATGTTCAGACTTTCATTCTCAAGGTAGAGCACAGTGTGATGCGCTGATCTTAGGACTTGAGGGAATGGCTTCAAGCTGCGCCAGGGAAGGTTCAGGCTGAACGTTAGGAAATACTACTGCTCTGGAAGGGTGGTCAGGCACTGGAATGGGCTGCCCAGGGAGGTGGTGGAGTCACCGACCCTGGAGGTGTTCAAAGAACGTTTGGATGTTGTGTTGAGGGACGTGGTTTAGCGAGAGCCATTGGTGATGGGTGAGTGGTTGGACTGGATGATCCTGTGGGTCTTTTCCAGCCTTAGTGATTCTATGATTCTATGATTTTGCCTTCTCTGCTCATGAGCAAGCAGGTTTTTCCTTTCACACTTGCCTGTAGTTGTTGAAAGTGGAGTCTGTTATTGCTCAGGCCTTTGCATACTCTTCATATATGTCCAAATCGAGAGGACACCAATCTCGGCAGGGATGCTTGAGTGTAAGGTTAACAGCACAGAACTGTTACTCCTTAAGACAACATACAGGAATAAAACACTCTGTATATGGACCTTTGACAAATGTACCTGGACTCTGACATGAGGAAACACGCTGTAGGCATTAATAATGAAGCAGTGTTGGCCACAACCATGAGAATTATAGGAGTATGGCATTCATATTTAACCAACAATGTCTCACTTGTGTTTGGTATTTTAATTTGCTCAGGTGGATTTGCAGCTGCAGTTACCACACCTCTCGACGTAGCGAAGACAAGAATTATGTTGGCAAAGGTAAGAGTGGGAAATACCAGCAGACATGCAGATGAATGGCAGGGGTAGTTTCAGAGTGTCTCAGTGGTCATTAGAGAGTGAAATTCAGAGCATGTTAATAATGACTTCTGCTCTTGTCATTGAAGACAGGATTAGATGTGAACAAGCACTGTGTGCAGAATTGATGAAATTGTGTTCTGTTCTTTGAATTGTTCTTCTGGTCTTTTCCCAAAGTAGCTGTCTGAGAAGGTGCTGCAGTTCTGCTGGACCCCAGACTTGCTGAGGCTCGTGCAGTGATGCCCAAAGTTAAACATCCCAACAGGGATTTATTCCTCTGTTGTTTTGATAGTGGTTTCTGTGTGTGTGGTTTTGGAGGAGGGCTTGACACTAGATTTTCATCCTACATTTTTAAACCACAGAGATCATGATGACTTAATTCTGCCATCCAAGGCAGAAGGAAAATGGCTTGTAAGATTAGTATGTTTAGTGAGCAGTTAAAGTGCTAATAAATCTAATACTCCCATCGTTCTCACTGATCCAGAGCAGAGCTAAGCAAGCCACGTAGCTTAAAGCCTTCAGTGGGATGGTGTTCCTAAAGCCCTTCCCTGCCCTGAATAGAGCTGTTTCGTTGGCAAAGGTCAGGCATCCTGGAGTTTCTGTGGATCGTTTTTACCCTATGGCTCACATCTTTCAGTGGAGGGATGTTTATTCTTGATGGCATGCACCTCCTCTGCTGAGTCACGCCATCTGCGCTCACCGTGTGTTGTCATCTCTCATTGCTGGGTGTTGTTCCTGATGCAGCTTCTTTGCCTTTGGACAGCATTAATGATAAAGCTCTAAGAAATGGATTTCATTTGTCTACTGCTGTCCTCAGCAACCAATTCAGCATTGGCAAGGGGATGGTGGTGCTTTGGGATGTTCTGAGACCATTAGTCATCTCACACTAACTAGATCACACATGTAATTTAATTCTCTGTAGTCCTGGTGTTTGTCCTCGGTTTTTCACTCAAGGTAATTTTCCCATTCAGAACACTGCTCGTGTTTTTTAAACCTTGTTGGTAATTAGTATGTTCTAAATTAATCTCCAGGCTGCTATTGTTTGAGTCTGAAGCCAGTGAGTAACAAAGACACTCGTTGCTACCTTAAGAGTGTATTTTTATTAATATTGTTCAGAGTCAGTTGCTGAATGCAGAGCAGAGTGTAGTGCAGAGGAGACTGGAGCCCCTACTCTGTAATTAGCCAGCTCTGTGACCTTGGGGTGATTGTTTTGTTCTTCTGTGCCTACATTTCCCCTTCTGCTCTCTGCCTCATTCCCAGAGACAATGAGCTTTTGCCTGTGCTGGGGTAAGGAGGTCATTAGGACCTTTTTAATTGCTGTAAGGTAGCGCTAATGAGGAACTGGGTGCTTAATAAATAACTAAACCTCTCTGGCAACAGTTTTTGATCTCCCTCTCTTTTGGTGCAGGCTGGTTCCACCACTGCTAGCGGAAACGTTCTGGCTGCCCTTGGTGGCATCTGGAGGACGCAGGGACTGTCAGGGTAAGGACGTGCTGAAGAAGCACATCTCAGGTGTATCTGTGTGCCTGGGGAGGGCCAGGAGGGAGGACGGTGGCCTGCTTGTGTTTGAATGGTGTCATACAGAAAAGCTTTTTGATTGCTGTGTGCATGGCCGGGGAGCAGCTCTCAGGTAGGTAAGAACAACTGTCCTGAGTCAGAATGAAGGTCTCTCCTGTTTGGTCTTTACATTGGCTAGGAGCAGCGTCCAAGGAAGACAGCCGACGTGGTGTTACTGAGTGTGTTTCCCTGGAGCCATGTCTTAGGTTAGCTCCAGACTTCTGAGCTGAAAGTGGCTCTGTGTTAAACAGCCTGTGATGGACTTACCTCCATGAATGTGTTTGTGTTATGGATCCATTTAAACTTTGGCCATGCACGCAGTTTTGTGGCATTAGTATCACAGTTTAAACTCAAGGTGTGCGAGTCACATCACCTCCTGAGACATCAGGGAAGGCCAGCACAGGAGCTGTGTGTCCATTATGGGTGGTCTTCTCCTGGCAATTTCCTACTGACATTCACAACACTTGCAAGGTCCTCTATTCCTTTATGTGTGCTGATCTTACTGAAACAGGCATCATCTTAATCAATCTGAGCAGCTCCAGAGCAGTTCTCCAGCTGCTTTCCTGCTGTCACCAGGGTGTAGAAATGTTGTTCTGGGCTTTCTTCTAACTGCTGTAGGAAGTCTGGGGTGATGTCAGTTCAATCTCTTAACTGCCTCGCTTTACTCATTCTCGAGAATGGGAATTGCTCTTCTGACCTCGGAGCGATGCTCTGAAAAAACAGTCCTTGGGTAGCATGTGCAGAACATTTTGAGAGCTTTTGAAGAAAGTATCACAGGCTTATAAATTATTATTAGACTTTAGACACCTGCTTCATTTATGTTACCCTGCCCTCTTTGAGTGCAAGCCACACTGGTTATTGGTCTCTCAAAGTCAATATACAGAGTATTCGTCTCAACCTCAGCCGGTGGAGGCTCCTTCAGCCCACGAGGTCTGGCCTGTGCCTCCCTTCTGGGGTCTGCGTCCCACCTGCCCTTGAGCTGAAAGAGAAATGAAGGTTTTTTTGGAAGCTTTACTCAGAGCTTCTCTCTCTAATTTTTATAGGCTTGTAATCCTCCTGATGCGGCCCATACTTTCGGGGTGCTGTTCTAACATATGTAAACTGCTGCTTAAAAGCAGCACGTGCATTTTGGCTTTACAGGAGATAGTTTTCTCTTAACATCCGATCTATGCTCACATGACTAGTAAAAGTTCAGTCCTCTTTCTACGCTTGTGGGAAATGATTTGAAACAAATTGCAGGAAGTTCTGGACAGTCGCTCCAGGAAGCCGTCCAGCTGTGTGCCCCCAGCACGGCGTGGATGGTTGACTCAGGTTCTCTCTTTGAGGTGTCCATCTGAGGATGTGTTTCAGGTCCTCTTCTGCTGATGATGGGAGCTGGCATTGGAGGGCATAACGAGACGGGGGTTTGGCTGGGGGAAGCTTCCCCTTCCCTCTGCCAAGAGCAGAAAATACAAATGGATGTTTATGTTCTTTTCAGGGTGTTTCAGCAGTGCCCTTTTCTAAACACCCCCCAGTTAAACTCTGCCTAAAGATAGTACCCGCGGACTAGGACCAAAGGGAATGCAATTCAATTGAAATCAAAACAGTAAGTGATCTGGAGAAAAAGTAAAATGTAAAGTAGGCCAAGCTGTGTCAGCTGCAAGGAAAAGGAAGAAAGTCTTGGGAAAAATAAACACAGAGACTGCCATGCCTGCTGCCAATTATAAATCTATTTATCAAAAACAATAAAAATGTCGGCCTTTTTTGGCCAGTTGCAACATGAAGTGATTTACGACTTCTCTAATAAATCTTGTATTTGAAGAGGAGGAATTCTGGGGGCAGAAAGATGCATTGCTTATTGCCACCTTATTAAAACCAGAGCCGCGGGGCTCAACTTCCTGTTTTGCACCCAGTAAATCCCTCTGCTTCACGCCAAGAAATTTCACATCCCTTTCTGTCCAGAGAGAAAGGCCTGCAGAGGAGATAGGGTAGAGATGAGGCAAATGGATCCGTGTGCCTCTTTGGTCCCACCCATGGAGGAATGAGCCATTTACATGAATGCAAATTTATCTTTTTTGTCTGCTTTTCTTGCAAGGCGGTGGTGGTGTTTGAAAGCAGTGGTGAGAAAAAGACAGGTGTTATTTTGACTGATGGGAAAGATTGGTTTAGATGGCTTGTCCCAGTCTGTGCTCACTGGGGACAGAGCTCCATTGCTCTGCTTCGGGTCCTTGGCTGAGCTTCCAGGTCTGTGAGGATGCAGTGTGGCACGGTGGGCAGCACCACACTGGTCTCCAGAGTTTGATCTCACAGATGTGGGTCATATAAGCAGCCGTTGTGCCAGGGGCTTGCTGCTTTTGGTTGTCGAGTTGTGGCCCCTACATGTAATGTTTGGTGTTGGAACTGTAGGACTGAGGTCTGTTTCTGGCTTAGGAATGCTGAAATGCAGAGCTGCACCCAGAGGGAGGGAAGGGCACGCGGTGTGGGTTTAACACACTGCAGCCAGGCCTCTTCCTGGAATTTAAATGTTACTCCCAGGTCTTTGAATCGTATGGTTATGGAGAGCATGATGTATCTTTACCTGAAAGCCCACCGCTATTCTTTGCCAGTCAGTCATGTTTTGTGCATTTATTACAGCTGTTGGTGCTGGATCTCATTAGTAGCTGGGAGACGTGCTTCAGCAATGGGGAAAACCCCAGTGGGAACAGAGCACTATTACAGGAGGGGCAGGATCACAGATGAAATCTGTACAAGTAAGAATCTGTGCAGATACAAATAGATGGCAGAACTGTGCCCATCAGAGGGGTTTCTGGTGGGGCTGCTGGAAAACGAACCATTTATTTCATCAGCTGATGGGGCAGATGTGCTCCAGCAAGGCCCAGCTTGCATCGGCCTGCAGCAGAGCTCAGCTCTCCTTTCCCCAGGGGAACTGTGGGTCTGGGAGGGACAGGCCTGGTGGTGCCAGGTGAGAAAGTGAAGTAGGGGGTAGCATGTCTAGGGTTCTTGGAAGTGATGGTTAGTAATGCGTGCTGCCAGGGATACAGCTGCTGGGTAACTTGGTTATCTGCTTCTGTTTGGGTACTAGCTGAGTGCTGAATGTGCTGTTCTGTAAATGAATGCCTGCCATTGCTCCTGTAATAAGGGCTGTCTAATTCGGCAGGAGAAAGATGGTGCGTGTCCCGAGAGCAATGCTGCACTGTAGGATTTACCCTATCAGTGCTCTGTCCATACATGCCTTGTACAAATTACTCTGTTTTAAAGCTGTCATTATGGTAATAGACCAATTGCTGTCTAGTAAAGCTATAAAATGTTTCCATCTGCTTGTGTGCTCCAGGCTCCTTAGCAAAGCTCATTACAGCAAAAACCAGTGTTACTGCAGCCAGAGGTTTCCCAAGCTCAGCGTGAGCAGTGGCACGGGGAGACAGCGGAGCTGCTTGGTTTCCCAGGGGTTTGCACACAGTCCTACCATGGACAGACACCCAGGAATGTTGCGGAGCCGAGGGCAGCAGCATCTCTATGCAGCCCAGCCCGAGCTGCTGGAGGCCTCCCGACACTCAGCAGAGGAAGGCGGATAGATTTGAGCTTAATGTTTAATCCTTGCTCACAGCAAAGGAAGCCTATAATCCTCTGGAAGGAGATACTGGCCTATCCTGAAGTTATTAAACCGACTATGAGCTTAGATGTGTTGGAGTAATTGGCTTTGCTTGAGTTTCCTGTTAACTTCCAAGAACTGTTGGGATCTGGCACCCAAAAATCGTCATGGCTGAACACAGGGCCATTCCTGCTCCCTCCCTCCTGGCCCTGTTGCATGTTACTGGGAGTCGTCTCTGCTGCTGTGTCTGTCAGGGGAGCTCCTGGCAGAGAGGCATCCTGGCCTTGGCCTACCTCTGCTGGGCTGGACGGGGTGGCAGGGAATGGGAGGCCTCCCATCTGAGGTGGTTTTTCTTGGCTTTGTTTCCCAAAGCCTTTGCAGCCAACCACGCAGCATCCGCTCACGCTCTGAAGCCACCTTTCCCTTCCCTCCAGCTTGTTTGCAGGTGTCGTCCCGCGGATGACGGCCATCAGCCTGGGAGGGTTCATCTTCTTGGGGACCTATGAGAAGACACGCCAGCTGCTGCTCTGAGCTGGGGCTTGTGGAAGAGCCTGCAAAGCTGCCGACGCCGAGGAGGAGCCTTCGAGCTGCCCACGAGCGCAGCCTTCTCCCTTCTGCCGCCCTTGGCTGCGCCCGCAGCAGCTGTCAAGCAGCCTGAACGCCACGTTCACTGCTAACGAAAAGTAAATCCTCAAATAATCCAATTTCCCAAACATGAAATTTTTCCTGCATGGAAAATGAGTGAAGTCATTGTGAGAGTCATGCCAAAAAAAAGTGATGTTTGGGGGGCAAATAGCTCATTACGGTAGCTGTGAAAGGCGTTGCTAGAACTCCTGCAGGGAAATGTTTTGCAAACCTCCAGCTCGTGGGCTGAGCGGGGAAGCTGAAATAAAGCAAGTGTTCATAATTCGGTGGCACCTGCCTCGTAACGCTGGGAGGGTTCTACTGTTTGTGGTAGGGTTACAGCCTGCCGCCCTCCAACAGCACTGACAGTATTCCAGGTTGGGAGGGCTCTTTGTAAGAGACAATCATCCATTTGTTTCTGATTTTGAGCCGTATTTGTGAAAGTTTATATTCCTGTTTATACCTACAGGTGCACAGCAAGCATTCCTGCGTGGCAACCAGTGCGGCGTTATTAATTAGATTCATGTTTCTCCAGTAAAAGCACGGGGTTGTATTATTTTACAGCTGTGCCTCAGCAAAGACCTGCGGTTTGGCCTTTTCTTGGTCTTCCTCCCTCAGTGAAGGAGCAGGGATTGGGAATGGCAGAGCCCAGAAGGGAGCGCACGAGTTGGGGTGGTTCCAAAGCGCTCCTGGGGGCTGCTGGCAGGCAGAGCAGTCCTCTGTGCTGATGTGGTGCTAGGAAGGAGAAGCTGTGGTGGCCCACATGGTGCTGGGACGTGCTTGGTGGAAAAGGCATGATTGGAATTACTAACTTAAAATCTTAACACCAGAATCGGGGGGGGGGGGAAATAACTGGCTAAGTTTACTGGGCTACGTGACTCTTGGAAGTTTTTAGACACAGAGGGTGTTTGTGTGGGGAGGCCTGGGCTGAGTGCAGGTTCCCAGCTGTGTCAGCACAATGGAGGCTGTCGGGTGACTTTTGTCTCCTTGGGTCATGCTGTGGTGGCATGCAGGGGGCCAGGCTGGGCGGCTGCTGGTCAGTGCTGGATGTGGCAGCTGCCCGGCATGCACAGCTACTGCGGGCACAAAGGCCTGGGATGCTCCTCCTGTCCATCTGCTCAACGCTTTTGAGGTAACCAAAGTCAGGTCTGTGATGATGTGTTTCCCTGCGTTCTACATGTAACGCTTTGGTTGCTCTCCTTAAAGAGGGATGTTTTATTATGCTGTCATCCCATGACATAGCAGTCAGACTTTTCTGAGGCCCAAACTTAGAAAATCATTGGCAGGCAAATAAAATGTGCAGAACAGAGATCGTAATTCCTAAAAATAATCGTCAATTAAAATGGGGAATTGCAACCAAGTCCCATCTTGGCTGCTCGTGTCTCCCAGTTTCCATGGCACAGTGCAGCACTTCTGAGGCTGTCTCCTTTATGAACTTTTATGTATAGCAGACTCAGTTTTAGGGGCATTGGAGGGTGGGAGATTTATTACACGGTCTTAAAAGCTACATCGTAGTTTCTATCAAAGCTCTTTAAACAGATGAGAGGGTCAGAACTGCTGTTGGGGTATTTAATTACTTGAGCTGAAAGTAATCGTGCCTCAGTCCCCGGATCCAAATAGAGTTCTTCTGTTGTTGTTTAATATTTACATTATCAGTTCTTGTCATCACCACCTAGAAAACGTAGCCACATTTTTAGCAAACTTAACCGTGCCTGGAGTAGGGGAAACCACTGCAGTTCTGTGACATAAGGCTGCTTGTCCTTGCTTGTTTTGTAATTCCCGAGCAAACAAACAGCAGAACTGCCTTTGCTCATGCTTGCTGTTTTTGTTTTTTGCTGATGTTGAATGGTCAGTGGGTAAGAAGGGGAGGTTAAAGCACCTTCTGGCTGCTCGGTGCCCAGGGCTGTGTCAGCCTGCAGCTGAACACTCCCTGTCCATGGGGCACTGCAGTGACAGCAAATTTAGCCGAAAAACCCCCACCACAGCAGTAATTAATTGACGTGGGTTTGCCTTACTGAGCTGTTTGCTGTATTTCCACCAGCCTCCAGGCACGTCCCCTTCCTGTGCCCTGCTGGACCCGCTCTGCACGCCGCGCACCGCAGGAAGGACCTGTCCATGAACAGCAGCAGCAGGCAAGTGGGGAGAGGGGCTGCTCTGCACACAGCAGTGCACTGATCCTGCTGGAAATGACTCTTAGTTCTGGGACTCCAGGGCAGAAGGACTTGAAAAATACACTTCAGTGTTTTTCCTCTCCTGCCTGTTTGCCTTCAGCTCTTAGATACATTCTGGCAGTGACTTCAAGTTTACTGAAACTTGAAAAATTCATCTTATTCCATGCTTGGGATAACGTTGAATCTCAAGGCGTTGGCTTCTTAAAGGATCTTTCTTTTCCATTTTAAAACACTTTAACTCCTACATGCGTTAAGGGAATTATCAGATACTCTCAGAAAAGCTGTGCTGTACTCCAAATTAGCAACTGAATAATTCTTTTTAATATACAGAAATTGAATTGAGATTTTAGTTAGTGGGAATTCATGCTTATCTCCAAAGTTGCCTCTGTGGTTTCTATACAGGGTGGGATTTGGATTTGAGAAAGCCAAAGGTGTTCACAACTGCAGCTGAATCTGGTGCTGTCCTGGCCCCATTTTTCTTACATGCTTACACATACAGCCCACCTGTTCTGCTTTCGGTGCCAAGCTAGCAGTACTTGCCAGATACTTCAGCAGTCAATGTATTAGAATTGATTTTCGAATGAGTTCTTCGTTGTATCTTTTAGCACAGCCCCCAAACTCCACCCCGTCCCCAGGTCAGACTGCCAGGTCTCGCACTGCTCTGCACTATCTGAGGTTGTTTGTGGGTCTGACTTCACAAACGGGTGTTCTGGCAGTTATTCTGTCCCTTCGTCAGAGAAAGACAGAAAAGAGTATAGCAGTGGATTAGAATTTCATTTCATTTTTAACTGGAACTCCCCAAAGCTCACTCGACAAAAAAGCTGTAATATTATAAATGAACCTTTATTAAAGACACTTCAATGCATTTGTTAGACACTTTAATATCTTACATGTTTTTCAATGTACAACATTGTACCAAATTTTCTAATAAATAAATAACTTTGTACACAAAAGTAATACTTCCTCTTTCACATTGCCTCTTAGAAGCAGCAAATTCACATACTTAGTGGAAGTCAGAACGTTAGGCAGTTCTCTCTATTCAGAAACCTCATTTTCAAATGTTAATGTGGCAACTACGCTTTGTCTCTGCAATGGTGATGACATTTCCGCCAGCAAAATGAGTCAGTGAAGTCATTCCTGTGTTCCCAGTCCCCCGTTCTACTGAGCTGGTTCTGAAGCACACCTTTCCCTGGAGGACAGGGGAACATATGCTCGGTTTATGGTTTTCTAACATCCATTTCCTTTGCTTGGAACAGACTTGGCACTCAACATAATTAGCCACCTGTCTCAAAGTGCAAACGTGTCAATAGTCAGAAACTGATACAGACAGGTACCTGGCTAAATTATGCTTTGCTTCATTAAGGTTGGGCTCAGTTGGCTTGTTTACAGCAAAACTCGCCTTCAGCTGCTATGCAGAAGAGGCAGATCCTTCCTTACTGGAGATGTTGGCTTCTCAAGGTAAGGTGGGACACGACCAACATTAAAATGAATGGGCACAATGCCACTGCAGGGCAGCATGCAACTTTATTACAATCCCACAGGTGTGGTAGGTCTCAGACAGATACAGAAGTAATGGATCTGAACCCAAACTGCAGTGTTTCTGCATGTTGTGAGCCACAGTCTTAGCAAAAGTAGATCTCCACTCGATTCTGCTGCAGTGGAACTGGCATTTGTGGGTGCTCCTAAGGAAAAAAGTAACAAACCCCCTAATAAACCTTTCCCCAAAGTAGTCATCACCAGAGTTAGCAACCTTATATTAGCAGAACTCAAATTATAAATAACTGGAAGGGAGTCCTCCATCCACAGGTACCAACACCAACAGAAAGCAGCCTTGCTATGAATAAAAAGCTTCGTACTGAAGTTAGAAGTGACAAAGATCTGTTTCACCAAAACGGGTATTTGTTCCCCCCATTCATGGATGAACTTAAAAGCCCACATAAAAAATATTTAGGACATTTCCATTTTAAAGAGTACTTTCAACCACAGCTTCTCTTCTAAAGGAGAATAATTCTAACAGCCCAGAATTGCTACGCAAGGCAGCACAATTAATTTGAAGCGGGTATTTCCATGTAGAGCCTGGCTGCAAATCAGGACGATGGTGCTGAACAAGCACGTGGAACACTGTACTGCAGGAAGAAGGTTAAAGTATGGCCTGAATTAAGGGTGCAGCTGTCAGAGCGGGATCTCCTTTCTGTTGTCACAACAGCTACATGGTTTTAAACCCCCTCCGGGATAGACGTGTATTGCTTGGTTAGCAGATGTGTTGAAGTGGCAGAGGCGATTGCTCCTCCTGCACAGGGACAGGCTGCAGCACTGCATGCACCTCTCTGTTCAGGGGGCAGCGTCTGCAGTTGGGCTGTGTCAGTGATGAGTGCTGTACCAGCACTTCTGGGCACATAATGCCTTCTGCAGCCACGCTTTTGAGTGGTGCAATGCACGAGACCACCCCACGGTTTACTGCATGAATAATTCATTTTGGGAATGACTGCTCGCTAATCACGATACCCATTTTGTCTGGTTGTTTTGGGGCTCTGCACTGTTGCTGAATTATTTAGTGCTGCTTGTGTGGTCTGCTCAGATGTGTCATGGGGAAAATAGGAGTTTTTATGCAGTGCTGAAAAATAGTGGAATTTAAGTTCTTCCACAAACAGGAAAGAAATCAGGTCGCTCTGTAATTTCTCACCGCTTGTTTTCTTTATTCCTGTGAGCTTCATTTCCAACAGTTGCAGATCTCTGTTTCAATGCATTAAGTGCAATAAATTTCAGAAGGGAAAGAATTTGTGCTAAGTAACCCAATTGATACTTGATTTAAAGGGACTTCCACTGAAAAGAGGACGATCCCTGTGGAACAGTCTGGCTTTTTAAACTTCTGTTTATGCATTTAAGGCACCAGAATTATTTCTCTCACAAAGTTTAACAGCAACCTGATACTGAAAACAGTATTGCCAAAATTGTAAAATTTCACTCAGTTTTCCATGCACTAAAGATTAAAATAGCCTCTGTAAAAGATATATATATATATATATATATATATTTATATATATATATTTATATATGAAAACTCTTATGTACAATTGTATCAAATACTTTTCTCTTTACACAATAACTCTTGCATTTATGTGCTTCATATGCAAGTCAACTTTTGAATGCTTCATACTTCACAGGGAAGTTTTAAACTATGTACAAACAGATGACGCTCGAACAGGAGTTTGTTCCCCATACAAGCTTGTTTCTCATACCTCAGCTGTTTTGCCTTTGACAGGTCATCAGTTCAAGATTTGAGGTAGAAGTAAGTAGCCTATATACTCTGTGCAAAAAATAGTATTAATAATAGCATGTTTGGTACTTTGCACACGGCAGTCTGTCCTCTCAGTCCGTTGATCTGCTCGGTGGTTTAAATGCATGACTGGAGTCGCACGACTTGGGTGTGAAGCCATTGGCCAGGAGGGCCTGTTTTGCTTCTGCTTCGCTCGGCAGATCCAGTAGCGTTGGGGGAGTTTCAGGAAGCACGTTCAGTTGCTTCAGTGACCCTCCTGCTGGTGAAGCTCTCACCAAGTTCAGGTTGTTAAGCTCTGAAGGCTTTGCTCCTGATTGCGAAGGGCCTGCAGAAAAGCAAAGAAGCGGTGTGGTTAGCTGCTGCTCAGCCTGCCAGCAGTCTGCACAAAACCAACCCTGCCGCTGTCATTCGTGCCCTTGAGCCAAGTTAAAAAAGCAAATGGGGAACGGCGTACCGTGCTGGTCTGCAAGCAGCGGGCTGGTTGTGCTCACAGCTGTTATTCTGTCGTGGTTGCTGGGGTAGAGGGTCCCGTCGGCTTCCGTCCTCTTGCACTGCTGCGGATGAAGAAGGCTGGTGGTGCCTGCACCCCTCTTCCTGCTCCGTTCCTTGCTGCTCAGTGCATTGTGGTAGGAACCATCCAGAGTCTGAAGGCCCTCAGCGTAGTACTCCGACTCGCCGGGATAGATGTGGATGTTCATGCTGTCTGTGCTGCCGCTGCAGTCCGTGCACACAACGGGCAGGCCATAGCCTTTGCAAGAGGAAGAGAAAACAGCAACAAATGCAGATGTACCAGCTGGAACTTGTCAGCACTGAGGCACACAAAACACTCAGCAGAGTGGGAACCTCGCTTGGTAGGTAATATGGACATTTTTTGTTTTATATTCAGGGCTAGCAAAACTTGTGCTTGTCCCAGCTCAGCAGCTGTCCTGTCCCTAAAGGTACTTCCAATAAATAGCTGGGTTTTATTTAATCTTTTTCTAACTCCAAAGGAGCTTTGAGTTCATTTTTTAAAAATCAACTCTACATTTATTTCCCTTTCCAGACTTTCTACTCAGGGCAGAAATAGAAACTGGAACTTTCCTATAGCCGCTTTTAAATACCAATTTACCTCTCTTATTTTTGTGCTGCTGCTTTATAGGGATCGCTGTCAAATCGCATTGTTACCTCAGGATACTTTATTGCTGTTAGTGGGAGCTACAGCTGAGCAGAATTCAAAGCAGCAAGATGAAAGGAGGTTCTGAGTTTTGAAAGTTAGTTTCCTGAGTGCACTTGACAGCTCTCCATTATTCTGCTTTACTGTTTCTCCTGGAGAGAAAATTTCATCCTAAAAATAGGGAAGTGTAACACCCAAGGAATTGGCCAAGAGAAGCAGCAGGTGCAGTGCCCAAAACAACAGTAACATTCTGAAAACTAAAACTAAAAGAAAAGCTGAGCTTTGAGGATGACAGCGCATGTAAAGACCACGAAAAGACTTTAACGCCTTCAGCTTGGAAGGGCTCTCACAATTTAGGAACAGCTCAAATCAAAACACCCCTCAGCCAGCCGCGAGCGACGCCCAGCACAAGCTTCAGTCCGCCTCCTTCTGATGGGTCCTTGAATTTAAGCTTTCCAACACTGAGAGAAGATCAAAGCACGCAGGGGAAAGTAGATTTATTGTGCTCACACCTGAGAATCATTCTGGGCTTTTTTTCTGAAGGTAACAATTTCTCCTCTCGTTGCTGTCTGACTCAGAGCGCTTTCTGATCTGTACAAACACGAAATGCCTTTCTAGATTAATGAGTTCAGTACCTGTCTTATCTGGAACAAGCATTCCGTCAGCCGTGTCTTCAGTCTTCCAAGTGTCTTTATTATAGCCAATACACAGCTTTGGCTGTCTGCAGCCTACAGTGGGAGCTTCAACATCTGGACACCTTCCAGCATCAGTCTGACACATACCTGTAACAAACGAACCATCTGGCTACAGATTACAACCATCTGCCCTCAGCTGAATGACTTGTTAGTCATATTTCTACCCGTAAGAGCTGCAAAAGGGAAAAACAGCAATGAAGATAATAGATTGTTAAACATCAGCTTAAAATTATAAGTGATGTGTAATCTTAGGAGAACCTTAGCTCAGAATACTTACCTTTTCCTTCCTAATGTGCTGTGTTTAAATACTGTAAAACCCCAGCATTTCATTTCTAAGCCTGAAGGCAGGGACAAGCAATGCTAATGTACTTTCTAGTAGAGCTGAACTGTGGTAACTCCAGTGCCAAAGAACTAATCCAAAATTAGCAAAAAAAATACTCGTTATGGCCTGAGCAGTTTTGAAGCTGTCTGCTTAATTAAACTCATTATAACAGGGAGAGGGTAGCTTTGTACAGTGAGAGAGAGTCCTTGTTCTGCGTAAATGCAGAGGCTGGAGAATTACACTGCAAAGATCTATCAGGTAACTCATAACAAGCACAGAAATACTTCGCATTATGTGTTTTCCATCCTTGCATCACGTTTAGATGCAGTGTTACAGAAGAAATGAACTGGTTCTCACCATTGCTGTCTATGTGCCCGTTAGGCTGCTGGTTATCTCCTCTGACGACCGCTTCCTGCCGGTCAGAAAGAGTCCCTTGTGAGGACAGGTAGCTCGGCACGTCTGGAGGCACAATAGTCTCATCTAGAGCAATGGGAGAAAGGAAATATGAATTCCTAGGAAAACATAAAGGCTGCTTCTGTTTGCACTGCATCTCAAATCACATTTTCAAGAGGGACTGAGGACCAGATCTATACAGACAGGGTACTTTCTGTAAGAGCAGTGAATTCAGCTGCCTCGAATACCCTAATGCCCCTCAGAAGCCCCACTCCTGATTTTTCAAGGCCTAAAGCTGTGAGATTTAATGCTGATAAACCGTCTGGATGTCTGGCATTGCCAGGACAAAGTGGAACTGTCTCTTCAGAACACATAAAAGCTTATCACCTGAAATCCAGCACACCTCCTTTGATTCAAGTCCTCTGTCTCCCAGAGCCATGAAGAACAGACTTCTGGAGGGCAGGGATTTTGATTCAGTTCAGCAGGCAAGCCTAAGTCGCTCAGCTACCCTTGGCTTTCTCCATCTTGTATCAGGCAGTTTTACTTTCCCCTGCCATATCAATACTAATTGAAACTCAAGTACACCAGGACTGAATAAAAGGGAGACAAAAATCCCACTTACACCTGGCACTGGTGATATGGTATCCAACATTTCCTGCTTAAATCCACCTCATACTGTATCTAAAGCTGATAGTAATACAGGAAGACCACGAATCTGAGAACGGGGAAGCCTTAAAGTGGTTTTGCCTTACTTTTTTTGTACAGAGACTGTATAAAGCTGATGGCAGGAGAGTTTTTCTCCCTGCAACATTTGTTTCAGCACCTAACTATCCCATGCGAAGAGTGGCAGAAAGCAATAAGCACCGCTTCTTCCCCTAGGAAGAGAGGGATGCCCCTCATCAGTATAGTTACAACAAACAGCTCTTACAGGCAACGTGGGAAAGGGTTTCCAGCTTCAAAGGCTCATTTTTCTATGTTCAGAACACACAGTCTCTGAAAATACAGATTCTCAAGAAGTTAAGACAGGATCTAAGCATCGTGGGCATCATGCTGACTGTCTTGAGAGTTAGTTATCATTTACAGTCATGGAAGATTAAAGTTGCAAAACAATAGTTGAAGCTACTTCCACTTGGAAAAGACCTTTCTGAAGAGCCAGCCAAGGACAGAAATGCAGCTGTAAACATGCAGGCAAAGGGTGGTTCCAGCTCCTGCAGCCAAGAGAACCGCTGAGAAAAGCCAACTGCTTTTCCAGTAAGATTGTGGCTACCTGACATGCTGGTTTGGCCCCAGTGGGAAGTCTGACAACACAACCGGTTAGGGAAAGCCTCAGCAGGATACTAGAGGTACCTGTGTTGGTGACACTGTATTCCTCACTCTTCTTTCTGGTTTGGTAGATGATGCAGACCCAGACCAGCGAAGTCAGCACGATGCTACACACCACAGCAATGGTGATGATCCCCACGGTGGTACGGTCCTTTCTACAGCCAAGAGACTGTAAGATGCTCACGTGGCTGTGCGCACGCTCTGTCCCCAGGGTGTTGGACATTTCACAAGTGTATTTCCCAGCATCTTCCAAGACAACATTCCTAACGACGAGGAGCTGGTTGCCAGAGGTGAAGTGATGCCTTTCTGTCACAGTCAGGGGCTGGTCTCCTTTCAGCCAGGTAATGCGGGGAGGTGGGCTCCCCGTGGCTTTGCACTGAAGAGCCACGGTCTCACCTACAGACACTACGTGGTCTTCCAGTGGGTGAATCAAAGACGGTGTCTCTGCAGGGGAATAAAGCAGAAATTAATTCTTGGGGATACCGTGACAACATTTTTCTTTCAACAGTACTGAATGTAACTCTTGTTTCTGCAGACAAATACTTGGCAGTGCAGTATGTGGCCATGCGCCTAGGAGTATGGCAGCTGTGCACCAAACAGATCTAAAAATCATGACCAAAGCAGCCTCTTAACCAGTTGGTGTTAATGTTCCCAACAAAGAAGCAGCCTAGGCTATGGGGGCAATGGCTGACACACGTGAATAATCTGGCCAAAGAAAGGGAGTGCCATTTCCGTTTGAAGTCAATTTCCTAGGTAGGAAATAGCATGGCTACAGGGGCTGCCTGGAACAGAGGAAATGTGACTCGAACCTCCTTTTTTTTAATTAGCAGGCTGTTTTTCACTAATTAACTACAGTGTAGAAGAATGACCAAGAAGAACGCAGAGCACAGCCTCCTTGTCCCATTTCTTCAACTGCTGAAGAACAATCCCTTCCAGTTCCTGCTTCTAGACCAGTTAGCCTTTCAGGGGCTCTCAGGCATCTTACCCAGTACAGTCAGGGTAGCATTTGCAAGCACAGAACCTGCAGAGTTCTGTGCTGTGCAGCTGTAGACGCCCATATCTTCTATCTTCACATCCGTAATGAAGAAGACATCATCATCAGGCATGACGTGCATGCGGCGTTCCCGGGCCGCAGGGAAGTCTGTGCCCCCATCTTTCTGCCAGGCAATTTGTGGGGGGGGGTGTCCTTCAGCTGCACACTCCAGCCGTGCCGTTGTCCCTGTCCGGCTGGTGATGTCGTGGGGGGTTTTGATAAATGAGGGCAACACTGATAAAGAAAAAAGAGAAAAAAGGATGAGCAATTCCATGGAGAAGACACCATCTTCCAGGCAGTTCTAACTGCTTTCCCTCCTAGGCAAGACACGGACAAAATTACCCACAGGCAACAGGATGGCAAGATGCTTTTTTATCTATCTTTTGTGTATCTTTTATCTCCACAGCACATACGTGTCCTTGACACCCCGCTCAGGATCATTAGAGCTGGGATCAAAGCTGATTTTCTTCTGTGATTAAGCTGGAAACAAAACCCGTTATCCCTCCTACTTCCAATCACTACAGTCCCTTTTCTTTCTATCCTTTTTACTCCTATGGGCAAAGGCTCCACTGGAACAAGTGATTAAAGCCATTAAAACCATGCCTGGCTGGATGGCAGCCATCACAGGCCTGGCGTGTGCTCCTCACATGGCATTTCTCAGCATCCCCTGAGAGGCAGCAGCTGGCGTGAAGAGGTTAGGAACTTCTCCTGCAGAACCCTCAGGAGTACCTAAGGTTTACAGCTGGCCACAACAGGGCCCAGAGAATTGCTGAGGGAGGGAAGGAAAACTCAGCTTTCTACTCACCATTAACAGTGAGTCGAGCCTTGCTGGAGTAGGTAGAGCCAAAGTGGTTGGTGATGATACACTGATATCGGCCCTCGTGGGCGAAGGTGACATGGCGGAGGTGCAGAATGGTGGTGTACTCCATCACCTCACCATCCTTCGCCCGCACGTGGGCAAAGTTCTCAATCTCAGCATTATGCAGCACTTCGTTGTCTTTCTTCCACGCAAACATCATGGGGGAGCTGCTGCTGCTGGCAGCCGAGCACGTGAAACGGATGTCCTTCCCAAGGACGGCCACCGTGGTCTCTGGCTGGATGATGATCTGAGGCTTGGGGAAATCATCTGAGAGGAAACGGAAAGCCCCGTTAGTTCTGGACTATAAGGGGAGACTGGAACAAGCAAAGAGGTCCAACTAGAAATGAGCAGCGTGTAAGTGAAAGACATTATTACACTTCTGTCCTTAGATCCTCTGCTGTCTACACCAGAAAAGCAGCTTGCTCTTGCAAAGTGCCCTACCTTTGGGATAATGCACATGCGCCATGCACCTCCACTGAGCGGCTGGTCTAAGCCAGGGCTCTTGTTTCTCAGGTTCCTTCTGTTAATCTGAATGAGATAGTCACTTAGAGATGTGAAACCAGAGGATGCCCAGCTCTTTTCACCCATGTAGCTGAACCTCAGAAAGATACCTCAGAAAGGTCTAAAGAAACTATCCTTCCATGCACAGCCCATGCACAAAGATAGCAATGCTGAATTTATGACTTAAACTCCAGGGATGCATTAGCAGTGGAAGGAGCTAGGTGGTGGTGGGATGGTGGTGTTGCCCATCATCACTTCAGTCTCCTTTGATCATTTATATTTCTTTACTAGGGAAGCTGCAGACATTTGTGCATGCCAGGTGTTTACTAAAGGTTCTTTGCAGCTAAAGCTCAGGTGCAGAGTCAACTGCAGAGAGTGGTGGGAGAACACCAGTAGGTGCCACTTAGATGAAAAACCATTATAATTCAGGTGTTAGCCAGTTGGTTCCTGTATAACGCCTTAATGGTCCAATAAAAGGAGCTGTGATGGGGAGGTTCTCCTCTGTTTTTTAACTCCTTGTTCTTGCTTGCAAGAAGGAGAAAAGATAAGAAAGAACACAAAGCCACAGAGCGAGCTCAGAGTGCTGCAAGATGAAAAACTTTATAGCTGCAGTCTTGGTAATATCAAGCCAAGGGAACTGCGCAGCTGTGCAGCCCCATTTGGGACTGGAATGAGCATTAGTCCCTTTTGATTTAATACTCAGGGAGCCCAGCACAGGATTCACGAGATGCAGGCAACGCGCTGTGCGGTTGTGGTGGGAAATAAATTGTAGCCAATGACAAATTGTCCAAATGCAGGCTTGGGCTTCCTTTGATCCCATTGAATAACAAAACAAAACAGAAACCCTCTCATAATAACATGCTAGCAGTCAAAGAAAATGTTTCCCAAGTGAGTTCTGCCCTTCATACAACCTCAAAGTACACAAGCAAGACTTACCACACACAAAACTTTCTGGCAGGACAGCAAAAATGCTTTTGCTCTTTAGCGACTCGGGATGGGCGCAGGTGGCCACCACGAAGGACTGCAGCTCTTTCTCCACTAACCACGGGGGCAGCCATTTCAGCTGGCAGTCGCAGAGGAAGCTGTCGCTGTTGATGTGGCTGCAGGGAAACAAAACCAACACAGCCCGCTGTGAGTTCTGCATGGAGAGAGGGCTGCAAAGCTCCCAGCCCTTTCATGTTAGTCACATTCCTCCCTTCCCTTCAGCAGGAGTGGAAGGAAGAAAAGGACTGCAGGGTTGTCCTCCAGGCACTAATGAAGCTACCTACGTCACACATTTAAGTGGCATTTCATCTCCACACAGCACAACCCCCTCCTGTATTCCACTGACACTCCCTGGTGCCTTACTATTCAGTTTTCAGAGTGGTCCCTTGCAGCACTTATCAGCATCCTAACAGTAACTCAGCACTTTCTGTTAAGGAAAGAGCTATGGGTGCAAACAGAAGTGGAGACTCAGGATTTATTTTTTTAATATGACCAGATCAGTCTTTCTCCTCTATTTTGTTTCAAGAGCCAGTGCAGCAGATAGATGAAGTGGTTAAAGAGACAGTGGGCATGCAAGCTTATCTTACTGACTCTGCAGTCACTGTACTCACTGTCACTGCTAGCATCAGTTGTCTGATTCCCATTTTCAAAGTCAGGAAGAAGACCCTGAACTTGCCTGAGTACCAACCAAGTGATTTCTTCTTCCACAGACTGCACTGCTCCAGAGTGGTGACAGTGGATTTAATATTTATGGTGAAGAGGAGAAAAGGAAACCAGGCAAGACTGGAAACAGTGTCTGATAACAGGGCAGAGCCCAGCCTGGAGCACAAGCGGCAGCTCCGATAACACATCTGTATTTTTACACCAGAAGGCTGGATGACAAGTGGATTCAGTTCAAATGGTGCTATCGCTGCAGTGTCAGTACTGCATGTGAACCCCAAACATAGGTACTGCAGGGGAGCAGATGGGCCACTGGGAATTAAATCTGTGACAGTGTGAGAAGGAGAGACGGCTAACAGGACCTGGGCTGGACTTCCTGAGTGGAGATGAATCATTACACAGATGCGAACCTGCTGGAAGAACCTGTTCTGATGATCTAATTTCACTCACTATTAAATTCAAGATGTTCCTGTGACAGCTACTCGTGTGTAAAAATACCCTGCAGAGGAGGACAGCAGGAAGGAGGAAATAAATGAACAGTAATGTGAATAACACCCCATTGGAAACAACGTGCTACTTCTCACTTCCAGGGCAAGAAAGACCCGCTGCTCCTCCATGGTGTGTACAGCCCAGTTACTTACAGCTGCCGCAGGCTCTTCATCTTAGCAAAGGCGTCTGCTTGGATGGAGCGGATGGCATTATCTCCAAGGTTCCTGCAGAACACAACCAAAGGCAACGTGAACAACAGGACATGGTGGCTGCGACAAAACCTCTCCCTGCCCAAGCGCTGACTCTAGTAGCAAGTGAGATTTTAGCTGCTGGTGGAGACTGGTGAAGACACTTGCAGCTCGTGGAAATAGGTTTCAAAACGTGTTCGTATCAAACAGGTAACGCCAAGCAATAGGAAATGAACAAAACATCCAGGAATGAATCACTAAGTCGGACCATACCCCACTTTCTCAGCCTCAGAAATTCCTCAGCCCTCTCAATAACCAAGGATAGTCAGGAATGTTGTGCCCCAGGCCAGCCCTTCAACAAACGTGCAGAAAGCCAATACTTGCACCGAACAGCGGCTCACAAAGTCACTTTGAGAGGACACACAGCAATGGTTCCAAAAGAATGTACTCTTGAAAGCTTCCCTCTCAACTACTGCTAACTAAAAAAATTCACTTTTGTCCTCTGAAAAGGACAGTGTCAGATTTCAGGCTTGCATTTAATAAGTCAAGTGCAAGACAGACCAGTGCCAGCTCTGCTTGCAGAGGAACTCTCATACAGCATTAATAGGGGACCCTTTAGCAGGGAAGGTACCCCCCGAGTCAGGCAGTCACTGCATTCTCAGTGCTCACAACATTTCTTAACAACCAACAGTCAATGAAACACCGACAGCAAAGTCACAGATACTTTAACGTTTCTTAATTCAGAAAGGAAGCTATTCATGAGTCACTGCTGGAGTCATCAGCCTTGGAACACAGGAAAAAAGTACACAGTGGCAGCCAAAATCTGCTTCTTGCAAATCGCTCTAAGGCAGCTGTGCTGAACGGGGATGTGCAATGCCTGTATCATGAGCAGCCATTTGCAACATGTGTCATTGCCTAGATTTAGGAAGAAGTCAGGGCAAGGGAGGAAGAGAGCGAGCTCCATCTGAAATAGCACATTTTCACTGCCAGCAGCCTGCAAAATAGCAGTGTGCAAGTCAAGGCGTATTTATCCAAGAACAAACCAAAAAATTAAGAGCATGCAGATTTGCCATATGTTCTATAACTTTGTTCTGGCACAAAAAAAGGCCAAAGTTGAGGCAGACTTATAATGAGAAGGAAGCAGGTGGCCCCCACAAATGGACTGGCTTCTCAGTTTACAAAGACACTATTAAATTGCTAGCAGATCTCTCAGGCAGCAACTTTTGGCAGACCCCCCTTCCCAAACTGCGAGGCATGGTGGGTTACTCACAGGTGCTCCAGGGCCTCCAACCCTGAGAACGCTTTCTTGGCCACTGACTTGATCTTGTTTCCAAACAGAGTTCTGCAGTTTCCAAACATCCAGTGCCAGATAAACGGAAAGAAAACGGGGAGAGGGAGGCAGAAGAAGAAGGAACACAATTAGCGTGGCTTTATCTGATATACGCTCAGTGCAAGTCCCGGGAAATCTGAACTGCGTGGAGATTAAGAGGGCTGAAGTACATTCGCTTTCCCACTCCTGAAATTAAATCCTTTTATCTGTGTTTGAATTTAATAGTGATGACAGCACAAAAGGGAATGTGCCATATCATGTAAAGAGGCAGGTTTGCTCCAGTGCCTGGAAACCAGCTTGCTGAGTAACAGAAGGTCCCCTCTATTCTTTGAAGGCTGGCTTTGGACAGGATTAAGTGCAGCAACAGTTTAACAAGACTTTGGTCTCTTCCTGAAACACTTTTCATTTCTGACTTCTTCCCGCATAGTAAAGGAGTGGCAATCTCTCCCCTGCTGCTTGGCCTGCCTGGCCATCCACACACAAGGGCTGGGGCTGTCTCCTGGCTGTGTGCATGCAGCACCCAGCCAACATGAGTGCTGACCTCCCTCCTTGGCCTCTTGTAAATACAACAGCAGAGCAGAATAATACAGTAAATGACAGCAAAGCGGTTATTTCAGGGGCCAAAGGGGAGGAGAGAAAAGGTAATGTGCAGAGAGACCTAAACAAGGAGCACACTTGCCTGTATCTGTGGCCACAGACCATTCCTGCCCACCAGCAAGAGAGGGATCATCAGTAGGCAAGAGCCAGCTGAGTGCTCACAGCCCAGCTGGTGTTCAGTCTTCTATAAATATTGACCAGGACTGGTCAGGGTTCATACAGAATGGATGATCTCCTTGACTGCTTTACAGAAACATCAGCCAGTGTCATTAATTAGGAAATCCTTTCCTTCCCCAGGCTCTCTGTGTGAGGTTTATCTGCCAGGTGCGTCTGTTTATCACCTCTTGCTTCACGTGGCTTCCAATGCAAGTCATTACCAACAGATCCAGTACACAGCCTGGCACATCAGGTGCTGCTTTTGACTTTTGCTTCGAGATTTTTCTTTCCAATATAGGGTGCAACACATGTGCTAATAACACTACGATCATGGCACTGCTTGCTACCAGATCAAGATACAAGATCAGTGCATCAGAAGTCCTATTTACTGCAAGAGAACTGCTCTATGTTCTGGCTCAAATACCCCCAGCACCAAAAGATGCATGCAATCATGGGTACCATAATTTGGTAAAAGGTATCTTGTATTAATGAAGGCTTTGGAAACTCCATTAGAATGATTAATACAGTAAATAATTTACTGTATGCAAACTTTGGCCATATGGCTACATCCATACGCAGTAATTTCTGGAGCCATAATCCTAAATGAGTGCTGTGCTGAGCTTGGATTTGATAACTGGAGATTTGTGTTTACTGTTTCCAGTAGATCTGGAATCACAGAATCATAGAATAGCTTGGCTTAGAAGGGACCCCAAGGATCACCAAGTTCCAACCCCCCGCCACAGGCAAGGCCACCAACCTCCAGATCATGTACTAGACCAGGCTATGCCCATGGCCCCAGCTTTGAAAACCGAAGATGATGATTCTCTCAATGTCTCCATCAGTGCAGAGGTAAGCAGGAAGCCTGGCGTTCTGAATACCCACGTCTATAAGCCACTTGCAAATACCTTTATGGTAATATTTGCAAGAAATCCATACCGTACTGGCAATAACACCATGCCCTGGAAAACTCATTTCTGCCTTTCAGACCTCAGACAGCCTCTTCTCTGACCCCAGAGCTGTTCAAACCCAGCAGCCCCTTCCCAAGTCCATGGCATGCAGCCCTGCTGCTTGTCTGCCTGCAGCAGCCCCCAGCCGTGCTGCTGTGAGCAGAGCTGGGCGCGACCGCGCTCTCCCAGTGATTGCCTAAGTGTAATTAGACGCCAGGCACGCAATTCATTAGAAAGCAGCATTTTCTCCTCCAGCCAGTTTTGCACCTGCAGGAAGATCTCAGTCACTGAGTGAGCCATCAAAAAAACCGGTTACATTGAGCAGCTTGAATAATTAGGGAAACCGGTTGCTCCCCAGCGATTCCACTGATGCTTTTCATGCTTCGGTGCTTCTCGACTCCTTTTCTTGAAGAAACGTTTTAATTTAGGCCTGTGCTCTCCATCCCGGACAGCTTCATATATAATTCAGGGAAGGCTAAAGCGACTGGCCTCCCACCTCTCAGTTTAACACCTTCATTTCAGCCAACAACCCTCTCCCCGCTAAATCCTTTCAGAGGCTAATCTGTGCCAGATCAAAGGGGAGCAGCTTTTAAGGCAATCTCCACAGAGCCGAGGTGATTATTAATTCATTGGAAGGTCTCCTCTGAAGTGCCCATTTATTTTTTGTATGCTAATGCATTTAAAGCCTATTGACAGTTTAAATACAGGCCTTAAATCAGGCAGTGAGACGTTCTCTGTAGAGGCTCCTGTTTTACTTTATTTAAGAAAAAAAACCCTGCCAGCAAGAATAACACTCACTTCAGCCTTAGATGAAATTACGAGTTTGGGATTTAAGTGCTGATGAGCTAAAGTGGACCTGAGCACACTGCTTTGAAAGTGCACCTCCCTAGCGTGCCCAGAGTGCTCTGGAATGAAATAATCTCATACTCGGAGGGTTTTTTCTGGCCTTACAGTCTGACTGACAAGAAACGATCCCAGCAAAGGTACAACCAGCTGCTTCTCTGCCCTGTGGCAGGTTTGCTGTTGTGTAACCAAACCTCTGGTCTGCCAGAGACCGACCTGGTCTGTGCGCTGTGCCAGGCTATGGAGCTCGCTGCAAACTCAGCCTTCTTTACACTTGCACAAGCTCCTGCCACATACAAAACAGCAGACAAAACCAGCCACCTTTTGGAGCTGCTGCCTGTGCCCAATGACCAATGTCAGGTCAGGCTGGGCTGCTCCACCAGCAGCGACAGGGCTCCGCCCAGAGCTCCAAGCACAGCCCGCACAGCCCCGCAGGCTCTTTGCTCCATCCTGCTCCTCCTGGCCTCTGCCTGACCCCCACAGCTCACCAGTGCTCATTCCTCCTGGTCACTGAGTCAGTCCTTCTGAACTCTTTCCCCCTTTGCTCTCCCCTCTGGCTGTTTCACTTTCCTGCTGCCGTTTGCAACCAGTACTCCTAACACACTCAGGTATGCAGGAGCACTACTCGTACTCCCATGACAGTGGCCACATGGGAGCGATGCCCTGTGCTGACATCCCAGCAGGATCCTCTCTCGGGTCAGAGCAGCACTCAAAGCTTTCAGACTCAGAGCACTGCAGCCTGCGAGTCCCTCTGGTCAAAGCCTCAGCTCCCACTGCCCCTTTGACCACTCCCACGTGCTCACTGTTTTTGTAAGATAGATCGGAGAACTCCACTGACATCACCCCAGGACTCTCCCACCCACCACATCTGCCACCTCTGCTTTTCTTTTTAACAACTTGAGGGAAGACTTCCCAACTCACACACAGAAATTCCGACCGGCTTCTCTCCCTCCCACGCATCTTCTGCCCCCCTGCCTCAAATCCATCTCTGGCTTCTGCCTCACTTTACTTGTAGCTGCAACTTGTTTCCCCTCTCCTTCGACCCAGTGACTCCCCTCAACAACGATCCATTGCCGTCTATGTCTGTGACTTGAATTTTTTCTCCTCCATCTAAGCATTACGGCCCCACCAGTCCTGCACGGCTCTTCCCACTCCCCCAGGAGCCTCTAATGAGAACACGACAATATACCGCCCGCCAGGGTTCATTCTGGCCATCTGCTATCCATCGAGGTACTTTTACTGCACCTCTAGCTGTGCCATCCCAGCATCAGAGACAGCGTGATGGGAGGGTGCTGAGAACTTAAACAAAGGCAAGAGGTAATGATTAGAAAGACTCTTGGTTTGTCACAAGCCATCAGAGACTTCCCTGACAGGGCTGATTTATATAACTGATTTCAAATGGAATACGAACAAGCACAGACAGAGCAATGTGAAAATAGTTGTGAAGGCCAAGCAAGCAATAAACATTTGCAAGGCGCATGCTTGCCTTAGGTTTCTTTTTATCTCTTTAAGAGCCTATGCCCCATGGTGCCTTTTATTGTCGCTGCACATGGAAGCAAGCCCAAAAGATCACTCTCAGACAGAGTATCCCACAGAAAGGAATCCTGCCTCAATCCTCTGCTGTAACAGGAAATGGTGTGATTCTTCTGTTTATTGTTACTTGCTCCATCAGTCGGTGGTTTGCTGAAGATTGCAAGGGGGCTTTGGCTGCTGTTTGATTTTGGAGGCAAAGAAAGTTGTGCTGCATCTTAGAGCTGAAAACAACCTAAGTTTCTCTCTCTGGTTTCTGAACTATGGTACATGACACACAGAAAGCAACCATCTGTGCTTTAAAAGTCCCAGAACTGCCTCCTGTCTGCAGAACCACCTTGCCTCAGATGTTCTGTGGATTTTATCTTGTTCCAAGGGAAGGAAAACAGCATCAGAGAGGAGAGATCCACCCCCGAGGCACACAGCACAACTGCTTTGCAGAACTTCAAACCAGGGATACTCACAGCTTGCTCAGGTTTTCTAGGCCTGTAAAGGCTCCGTTGGTGTCTTCTATTGTGCCTGAGATGTCATTGTGGTCCAGTTCCCTGGGGAGAGGACAAGAGAAAGCTCATAATCGGTGTCTAAGTCCTAGGGTCATCACTAAAAACAAACATAAGTCTGAGAATGGCAAACAAAGAGCTTCCCACTTTGTCATAACAGTTATCAAAACTAGATAAGTCCCGCAGCAAAGCCACTCTGATCGCTTTTTAACACTGAAGCGGTTTTTCCTGGCCGAACCCCCCAGTTCTGAGCCAGTAGCTGCTTTTTAAACAGGTGGGGTGCAGTCCCGTTCTAGTTTTGTTTATCCAAACAGAAAAACAAAAAACATACAGTCCCAAAAGTAAACTGGAAAAGGGAACCGGTAGATGAGACGAGGCAGGGAGTCCCCTCCCTCTGCACCCAAGTCTCTGATGGTGAAATTTCACCGCGTTTGGATGGTGCCCACTGAAGGCAAAGGGAAGTACTGCTCCCCTTTCTCTCTCAATTTCAATTCCACCAGGACAGAGGATGTATTAAATCTGAACAACCAGGGTTTAACAGCTGTCCTTAAATGCTGCTGTCTTGACTTCAGGTAACTTTGTCTGTTCCTATGTCTACACGAGTTTGCCTACAGCTTTATCTTAGGAAGACGATGGTGTATTTTCTACAAAGCTGCATTTTTTTCTGGCAGTGAACTTGAAAGTTCAACAAAGGAAAGCATTATCATCATTGCGCAAGCCAAACCCCGCGTAGCCATTAAAAAAGAAAAGTTAGAATTCCTGTTCCAGCTTAGCTTCTTTTGGCTTTCAAATTCGCCATCAATTATGAGAGTCAAAGGGGTCTGAAGAAAAACAAGCAGGCAGAACAAACAGAAAGATCCACAAAAGCTGTTCAAACAGTCTGCTTAAAAATCCTTCCCTCCCGCGCTTTAATTCCAGCTAGCACTGAATGCCCAGCAACGCCTGCAGAAATTGATCATTGCTAACGTTAAGGAAAAAGAAAGAAAAAATAAATAGGCTCTGTTGGTTTTGTTACATCACTCTGATTTAAAACCTAGCAAAAGCCAACAACAAAGCCAACTGAACCATCCAGATAACCCCTTGAACCCTCAGGTACTCTTTTCGCACCTTTTGAAGACTATTATCAGATCAATCTCAGTTTAAATATATCAAAACCAAGAAAGAAGAACGTTTCTGAAACAAAGCCCTCTGCATTCTTTCTAATGCCAGGCACAGGCATCACATGTAACTCCTGGGCTGTAAGGCACAGACACACAGCAATGTTCAAGGGAACAAGAATAACAATTGCACGGTTTGAATATTCACACGGGATGGGGCTGAGATTGCTGTGTGCAGCACCTAAGCTGGCTGCAGTCCTTCTCAGCTTTGGTGTGTGAATTAACAACGTGTAAGGAGATGGCCCAAAGCCACGGCTCCTCTTTCTCAGCTGCTTTCAGCGTGAGAGCCGAACCCCATCCCTGGGGAACGCTGCCCTCTGCCAGCATTACCGCGGGTGTCAGAGCGATCTGCGGGCACAGCGATGTCAAAGGGAGGGATAAAAACCCAACATCTCAGTGGGGTACGGACAGTTTCAGGAGAGATGCTTTGATGTGCTGACAGTTTCCGTGCTATCTAAGTGGGATGAGGCAAACAGCTCCTCCTGGAGCTGTAGTTTCTACAGTTTCCCTCTGCTTGCCAAGCCAATGCCAGCTGCTCTGTTTGTCTGGTTTTTAAAGGCAAATCCCTTCTCCTGTTCAGATCCACCACTGGCTTCTGGTCTTTGGACCAGCAAACCTTTTCCCATGGCAAAGACAGCCCGGTGGGAAGGGCCCACAGGAACCCTCTGACATGCACTTTTATTAATTGACTGCCACGCATTGTGTTTGCTTGAAAAAGGAAAAAGAAAACGGCATTGCTTGTTCATCCAGAGACAACTCAAAGGTTTAGTGTTAGAAAGGAGGAAAAAACCCTCCTCAACAAATGGGTGAAAATAAAGAAAAAAAAAGAAAGAGTGGGGTACTTCGGCCCTGCTCTCTTTGTATTCCAACTCCTCTCCCAGCCCCTGTTGCCAATTTCCTATTCTTTCTGGCTGGCTGAGCTTGAATGCTAGCAGCCTTGTTAATCATTGTGCTGCAAGGTCTCTGGGCCTGACCTCTATTTGAATAGCTCCACATTTCAGCAGTTTCACACCCACCAAAGGCTCCCCAACAATGGGCCATAATTAAAGCATGCTCGGCTCTTTTTCACCAGGTGCAGGACCCAATAGGCCTTTCTCTTTATTAAATTAGAGCTCACTCACACACTCCCTCTCCTCCTCCCCCCTCGGTCCTAAACATAAAAGAGGCTCCACATTCACTGCAGAGCAAAGAGAAGGCCAGCTCCCCTTCCCTCCATTTCTCTTTGGAAACCTTTAGTTCCGGTCCTGACAGCTGCCTCAAAGAAGGCCCTTTCTGAATGCCCAGTGCCTGAAAGGCTTTCGTTTAAGTTTAAAAAAAAAGAAAAAAATCAAACAAAACCCAAACTCACTTTCCTGTCACTTCCTCCACTGTGAACTTCAATAAAGGAGAGATATGCACAAAGTACTGTACAGAGGGAAGAGATCTCTGTTCCCATTTCCTTTTAATTACTCAGACCATAATGGATTGCTGGAGGAATGAAGAATCAAAGAATGAAGGCAGCCTGCTGAACACAAGTGGCCTGGAGGCTCAGCTGTGTGTCTGTACCCTCAGCGGCTCCTGCTGCCATGGTTGAGCCCTACACTGGGGTGAAGCTTCAAGTGTCGTTAAACTCCTGGTATCCAGAAGTATAAGCAGATCCCAACCTCTGGATTTGTTTTGCCACTGCTTTTTCCTTCTCAACGCCATCTTTACCAAGAAGATGTAGCAGCAAAAATACTTAACAGCACACTTACAGGAGATATTCACATTTTCAACACTGTCACTGGAAGGAATTATTCCTCACAGATTCTGAGCGTGGAGTGAGCCAACAGAAACAGTCCTTTTCTAAGAACTTCAACTGAAGTCAGTATGATAGCAAGAGAATTCTGCTGTTAGCTGAACTAAAACCTTAGGAATTTTTGCTTAGCTGAGCTACGTTCAGGATCCTGTCCCACGTTCCTTTAACTTTATTTTGGGGCCCTCTACTCTTTAAGCACACTGAGCAGTCCAGTTGCATTTCTCCTAACTACACTAATAACTGTGAGCTCACTGAACTTGACTAATGGGGTAAACACAAGAGAGCAGCACGCAGGGGAGTTTGCAGCTGAGGATGCAGGAGCCCAGAGAAACTGCAAGGGAGAACAGTTTGGCAGAACACAACCCGAGGAGGGAAGGCAGGTGTTGTGTTATCTAACAAGCTAGGAGCAACTTACAGGACACGCAGGTTTTTGAGTCCCTTGAAGGCACCTTCTGCAATATGATTGATGGAATTGTGGCTCAGCCGTAGTACATGCAGTCCTCCGAGGTCTGCCAAGCTTCCCTCATCCAGCCTGCTGAGGTTGTTGTAAGAGAGTATTCTGAGGAGAAAAACAACAGCCCTTGTCATCCAACCAGTCTGTTCCAAACTCCTCTGCACCAGCCAGTGCCTGCCTCCCATCCCACAACAATCTCACAAGAGGCAGTGCATACTGGGTGGAAACATGACAGCTCGATTAGGAAATAGCGCTGCAGCCTGCAAACGTTCCCAAACGATACCATGGGGCAGCAGGCATTTGGCACCCATCTATGGGGAAGTCATTTCAGCATGAGAGGGACTCCTCCAGAAATGAATCAGAGCAATAACCCAACAGATGCTGTCAGTTATGTGGGGAAGAAGCTACTCTTTCCTCCATGGACTGTGTTTCCAAGTTAGGGCCTGGGAGCACCATACCTCCTCAGCCCCCAAATGCTCAGGAAAGGTTCAATTCTGTAACACTCAGATATCAGCAAGAGCTATCAGTCCTGGTTGTGTTCAGTCCTCACTCTATTTGCTTATCTTCCGAGGACAAAGCAGCCCCTTCCTTACACCCTGCGAGGTGGAGAGTGATGCCAAACAGAAGGATTTGGAAGTTCACACGTGCTCCTGGCAGTGTCCAGACTCCAATATTCAGGAGGTGCCTTATCGTTTTGCACTTGTGCACAGCAAGCCCCAGGCACCTGGGTGTGGGTGTCTCCACAGCCCGCTCCACCCCAGTCTAGAGCCAAAAGCATTTCACCACGAGGCAATTGAATGCTTCCTTTCTTGCACAGGAAGGAGGTATCCGCTGCAGACCAGCTGCCTTCCCTCCTGCTCCCCTCTGTCAAGGAGCATAGAGTCTCTGAAATCATCTCCACTTACAAGTGACTAATATTGGAGGGCTGCTTTTTTTTTCCCCCTCGTTTCCCCTTGGTTTTATTCCTTCTTTCTGCATTCAGATGCATCCTGCTACTCACGCTTTCCCAAGCTTCTCTCTCTACAAAGTGCAATTGCATAGCATTTTAGAAAATACCTTCGTGCCTTGGGAGCACCAGTCCCTGTGGAAACTGTGAGGCTCTGGACTGCTAACTTCCCCAAACCAGTGGAGTGCTGCTTTGTACAAGCACTGAAATCCTTCACCGTACAGGCAAAAAAACCCCATCGCACTGAGCTCCAAACCTCCAGATTCCTTTTCCAGTCCTTCCTGTTAACGAGCCTGCTTCAAAAACGTGTCTAAGGCTTGCAAAAAAATCACTGGCAAGCCAAAACCTACGTCAAAAAAGGACACAAGTTCTGATGCACCGAGAGTGTCATTTACTTGGCCAACGAGCTGTCTATCTCTTAGCTGTGTGAGTGGGCAGAGGGCAAGCTTTGGAAAAAATTCAGTGAAGATTAATGAGTTTGAAGAAGGTATGGGACAACATTCCTGAAGAAGTTGTAGTGTTAGTTATGAAGAACTGGCATCTGGTCAAAATTATGTCCTCACCTGCGATTAAAGAATCTGGCTTTAAAAAAAAAAGAAAATAGTGTTCAAAAGTAATTCTAAACCTGGCTGAGGAAGAAAATATTTCCTTTTGATTCTACACAGAATGGTTCCTGCTGCAACTGGTGAAAGCATGTTCCCATCCATTCCTCCTGACGTCACACAAGACGGATGGCGGCAGCAGGCGGCAGGGTCTCTCAATGGCTGCAGCCAGATGGGAGGTTTCAGGAGTGAACGCACCTGCTGGTGGCCTCCTTCAACACATAAGGCCTCCATTTCCTCCAGAGGGAAAGACCCATTTGTAACAAAGTGCGCTTCCCTCCTTGGTGGTTTGGTTGATCTGAGTTGAGAGAAGTCAGCGGGTCCCCACTGCTGCCCCTTCTCATCTCCCTGCCAGTGGGAAATCACCGCACCAACAGATGGAAATGGTTTGCCCACACGGCCCTTTTGGCCTGGCACAGAAGCGGGAGAGCGGCTCAAGAAGCGGCGTGCTGAAGAGATGCACAAAGCAGTTAGCCAGAAACGTGTCGTGCAGCTGCAGCTCCTGCTGTCAGCCAGTTCTGGACCAGGATATCTAACTCATGTCATTGCCACTGATGGAACGATAGGTAAGAAGTGAGACTTCATCTTTCTGAACAAAAAGACCCAGAAGCCAATTCATCATTTACATCTGATGAAATCGTATGCTCCCACAGTGGATTTTTCCATTATACTGATGCCTTAGCACCTGACTGGTGAATACAATCAGCCCTATCTCACACCCACAAGAAGGCAAGTGCTCTCCTTTCTTGGTAGGTTTTACATGAAACCAGAGTCTTGAAGTCACATTTTTTCCCAGCAGCTGAAGGACAGACAACTCATCCTTCAGGTGATCTCCTCTTCCCTCACCACATGTAAGCAGAGGTCTGGCCAACTCTTTTTTTTTGCAGTCAAGGACTTTGAAATTAATTCCCTGTGCAACCACAAGCAGTATTTGCTGAAAACTGAAACCCAGTAGATTTAGCAATAGGGGAACAAGGATCTTTTAATAAGAACGTAACATACACATTCAAAGAAGCACACGGAGACAGCTTAGGTGTATCTACTGCTTCCTTTCCTCACTCTTCAATTTCAGAGCAGACCTTTCCTACAAGTACTCTTTTGCTGTGGGAGTTTCAGTTATGAGTATCTGATGGCTCCCTGCAGCAGCCTTACCCTAAAGGCAACACCTGCAACAGCCTGTAATATTTTGCAGAGATGTGTGCTAACACCCACATAATCGCCTTTCCAATCTCAGCTAACACTGTCATCTCTGGCTTCACACTAGTGCAATCCTGCCTGTCGGGCCGAGCATGCCTCAGAGCCTCCTACCACCTCCACAAGGCCTTTCCCAAACCTGCTCCATTCTGCACCAGAGCAAGTGAGGCCTTCCTGCACGGTGGGTTCCATGGTTACTGAAAAAGAGAGCCTCTAAGCCAGAACAGCTCACCACTGTCTGCAGGAGGTCCCAATCCACACTGGAGAGATAATGATCCAGCACCATGTGCAACTTCTCAGCTAAACCTGAAGGGTAGAAGAGACAAGCATGTTTCTCCCTAAAGGAGCTCTGATGTAACTCTGCAAGACGCAGATGGGACTTACCCATCCCACTGGAACTTGTGTTGAAATAGAGCTTCAACACAGCCGCTGGATATTGGATCTCTGAGAGCAGAAAGCTCCCAGAGCTCCATTACTACAGTAGTGTAGTGATCCAAATTTGGCTGTTCCAGGGATCCAGCCAAGTGCCTTAGAAGTGTAGATTCCCCTTTTCTGACGCTTCAGATGTAAGCAGGTCATGGGCAGAGCGCAGTTCTGTTTCTGATCCATCGCCTTTAAGATTTCTGCACTGATGCTACCTTAACCTAGTAAAATATCAGTTGCTGATCTGCACGTGAAGGAACTGTAGCTGTGTACAGCACCAGGCCAAGCAAAAGAACCCTTCAGGCATGGACAATTTCACAACAGTTTGGAAAATTAGTTAATTAAACAATCACATATGTATTCAACTAACAACAAAAATATTTCCCTGCGCCAAAAGACAAATCCACATCTGAATGAATAATTTGGGTTTAACAGAATATCATAGTTGGTCAGTGTGCAACAATATTTATTCAAGAGCTTCTAAACTTAGTGGAACCACATGTGTCAGGACCAGCTAACTTTGAATCCAAATCCAAAAGATGAGGATCTCACAGCTGGATAGGCAGATAGAGACCTCTATTCTGAGCCCTGAGCAAGCCACTGAAAACAGCGAGCTCTGTGCTCTCTGGTGGAGGAGAATCCCTAATGATATTTAACAAGAGATTTCCAAGCATCAAGCAGAATGAGTTACAGCCCCGCTAACCACATGTGTCAAGTCCTCCAGAGAAAAAAGCGAATCTATCCCCAGTCCCACCGAGGGGATGACAGCTACTTCTGTAAATACTGCAAGCATCCATGTGTCTCTCTTCAAAAAGGCATTAAGCAGTGCCACAGACCCCAAAGACACCCTTTGTGGGGCTTTCCGCAACAGCAAGGGTTTCTTTCATTTATCAGAGAGACCATATTCACAGCTGGAAGTCTCAGGAGAGCAAGGCCAGTGCATTTACCTCTCAACAACTGAATCCGACAGGAAGGGTGAAGTGTAAATAGGAGAAGGAAGGAGAACTGCCCTTAAAGAGCCCCATCTCTGCTAGCTAAAAACAAGGTTGTTCTTTGTAAATACAGAGGACAAAGCAAAACTTCCTTCAGGCTGTACAGACACACAACAAGCAGCACATGTCTCCCAACTAGCTAGATAAAAAGTGCTGGTAAGCCACAGGTCACAAACTCCCCAGGTTTTTCAGCACTGCATACTTTCAGTCAATTCCAACCTTCGTTTCTGGTGCAGAGGTATTTTAAACAGGTGCTGTGAAGGTCACAACATCATGAATAACAAGGGCATCACTTAGAGGCTGCAGTTCCTGCATTCCTACATGTTTATACAGTGGAAGCTGTGGAGTCCTTCCTCTCCTTGCCTGCCAGCATTACATTAGCATCAAATTCTGACTGAACAACCACAATGGGAAACAACTCACAGCTCATGCAGCTTCTGACAGAAGCTCCAGCCGTCAGGGTTGATGCGGGATATGGAGTTGTTGCTGAGGTGAAGCTGGTGGAGAGATGAAAGGCCGTAGAGCGAGCCACTGTTTACTTCTGTCAGGCTGTTATAATCCAGGTGCCTGTGGAAAAAATGGGAAGGAATTGACAGATGTGCAGCACTGCTCAAACACTGAAGAATTTCAGAAAATGAGGAATCCAACAAGTGTTGGTATTTTAGCTATTCCTGCACACATTTCTACATACCTATGTGGATACACCCAAGTGTAGGCACTTCTTGTGCAAGTGACGGATAGAAATTCAAGGGCAACACAGGGGAAAGGTGTAAGGTCTTCACTTAGCCCAAAGCCCTCTACCATATGCAGCCCCACACAGCCTCTCAGTGCAAAGGCAGAACACTCTGCCACCAGCACACAACCACAAGCTGCCAAGCCGGTATGTTCTGAGGGCTTAAAGCCCAGAACGAGGTGTGACTGCAGAGGTACGCTCCACTGCATGTAAATTGGGCTAAGCATCCCATTCAAGTTTGTATTTGCTGAGTCTCAGTTGTGTGACAGCAGCTTCCAGAAACATACTGCCTTGATCACTTGTGACTTTGCAAACACACTTGAAAGCCAATCACGGTGCAAGTCCTGAGCATTTCTCTGCAATGACTTTTGTATTTGCTCTCTCCTACGGAAAGAACGCATCACTGAGATTAAACCAGCTTAGTTTCTAGGTTTCCCCAGAGGCAGAACAATCAGGTCTGCAACACATAGTTTCCATGTATCAGTTGAAAGAAATGTACAGGAACCAGATGAACCTTTAATTTAAAGCCCAATTGAGAACTTACTGACTGTTCAAATTGGTAAACTTACAAAGGAACACTGCCACAGCTTGAAAGACAGGATTTTTTATTGAACACCTAGCAGAGCAATGAGTTGACAGTGGGTCAAACAAAGGCTGCTGCAGCATTGCAGAGATCCGTGCACGCAGGACACAAAAAGAAGCATGAAGACTGGCACCAGTGCCCACAGCTCCTCTAAATAGAGGAACACTTTAACAGGTGAAGCCTAGGCTGTTCGAGAGAAAAGAATGTAGCTTTCCAACTTACAGAACTTGCATCTTGGCCAGCCCCCAGAAGGCTCCATCAGTCAGTTTGCTGATGTTGTTGCGCTGGAGTTTCAGGACTTCCAGGCTGTCCAGTCCCTGGAACGTCAGGCCTTCAATCAGGCGGATGCGATTCCGGTTCAGCTCCCTAAAATTGCCAAAGCCATACAAGTATATTAAATCCCAGTCCTTTCTCACAAAAATCGTCTATGCAGCACACAATGGGGACAGCAATGCCAACAACTCCTCCATCAACAGTTCCCAGGAGAGAGCAAAGCGCACCGGAAACTTTCAATCCCAGAGCTAGCCTGGGAAGTCAGCTGGGTGTCATCTGTTAAACAAACTCACCCCGGGACAGACTTTGACTACAGAGAAATAACACAGACAGGGCTGCAATTCCTCTTCAGCCCTCTTTTCTCTGAATATCTTTTAAGCCCTTTATCCTTTTCACCAGTTTTCACACCATTTGAACAAACACAAAGAAACATCAGCATTTTCTTCCTTACAATCCAGGGTTCTGCAGGACTTTTTACAGGGCCGTTAAAAATGTGCTCCTAAACAAATGGGTGCTGTATGAAACCCAAGTGGAAGTTTTATGGCAAAGTTAGAAAAGAAAGCTCTCAGTTCCCCTAAAAAAAATCCTGTTTTTTTTCCTGTTAGAAGAAACTAATAAAGACTGGAACAGCTTGTTTCCAATAATAAGGCAGCCTATTCTGCCTATGCAAAAATCTTCAACTTGCTTCATTAGATTTCCTTCTCTTTTTCTCCATTGCGTGAAGGGGAAACTCTAAGTCTTAGAAATACTTGCTTTTTCTTTATCTCCAGAATAACGATATGAACATCATCACAGCACTCTTCACCAACCCACGTGGAATAGCATTGCGGACTGTCAGACATGCCAGGTGAAATTTCAGTACCATAACACCAGTAAAGAACTGCACTGACACAACGCACTGAAGACAAAGCTTCTCGAATGGAACATCTTTTGGCACTTGAAAGATTGATCCAAGGGTGGCTTCCCTATTCAGTGTTCGTGTTGAACAAAACGATGGAGGTTACAACATCAGAAATTGTTTTGGAAAAATGAGGAAGATGGGAACTTAAAGCTTACTTTTTAACTGCATTCAAATAACAATGCTGAAGTTGAGAGTAATTAAAGTCAAGTAAGCGACTGGGAAGCTTTCAGTCATAAGGACTGCTGCCTGAATATACTTCCTAGGCTATTACTGAACTATGCTTGGCCAGAAAAAGAACTGTACACAACAGATTCTACAACACATCCAGTCTGTATAAATTGCTATTCATTCCTGTTTATCTATAGGGTAAACAACCAGCTGTGAGACTGTCTTAAGGGTCTAAGAAAACCAATCACTCTGAATTTCAGTGAAAACACAGACTGAGTTGACCTTCTGTTTATTACACTTCTGCACACAGCGCAAACACAGCGCACTGCAAGCTCTCAGCTAACAGACAGCAACTTCCAACTGAGAGGCAACACTCTTAAGATGCTGCTGTGCTACACAATCCCAAACTGACAGTGAATCCTACACATACGCAAGCACAAATGCACATCCATTCATTAGGCACATCTTAAGGATCTGGCTCTCAGTCAAAAGGTTGCTGTGTAGAGGTGTGGGTTCCAACAGCCTTTGTGGAGTTTCGGTTAATAGACAGAGGCTGAACTTTCGCCTATCAAATGTGATGGAAAAACTGCACGAGGCCTCAGGCTGGGACCATTCCTCCAGCAGAAACAGCAAGAGGGATAAGTTCACCCATTAGAGCTGCCACTCACCATAAAGCATATTTATAGCTGCAGATGTCCAAGCGTCTCCATGCAGCTCCTGCCATGCAGACTGCAGGCAGGACAATAACGATTTGTGTGTTAACTCATCTAGAGTGTTATTTTCTCTGCCCAAATACCTCCTCACAGTTTAACAACCTTCCGTCATTGCTTTTTTATTGCCACATAAAGATACCTGTGTGGTCTTGAAAACCTAACGTGGTGGCTGAGCTCTGTCACCCACAACAGACACATCTTCCAAACCTCACTTGCACCACATTCACCATCAGTTTTCAAGGGAATGGATTTGTTTTGTGCTATCGCTGCAGCATCCATCCCTTCTCACTTGATCAAATGAATGGCCTGAGAAGTCAGGAGTTAGAGGGAAAAAAAGGACCCTCTCCCAACACGTTCTACTAGGTGCTGGCAGAGGACTACTGAGCAATACGTTCTAAGCTTTACAGACAGCAGGTGAGGAAGGCTGACATTTGGTGCACGTATCCCCTGGGTCATTTTGTCTCCATAAAGAAGGGCCGAGCTTAATTAAAGCACACATTTCTACTCACAGTTGTGTCAGCCTGGGCAGCCTGAACGCCTTGACAGGAAGCTGAGTGATCCTGTTTTTACTCAGACGAAGTGTTAGCAGGGACCGTGACAGACTATCAAAAGCACCAGGCTCCAGGGTGCTGATTCTGTTGCTCCCCAGGTAGCTGCAATAAATCACAGCAGAAAAATGAACAGTTCTGTCAGAAGTCCCCTTTTATCGGCGTTTAGTTGCTCTCCAGACAGGCTGGTGGAATTACAGAGGTGGTTTGGATTTGTGGCTGCACAAGCAGCACAGCGCCTTTCCCAGAGCCATACAACAAAGATGGAGATGTGCTGTGTGATCTCCGAGACCTCCTCTATACCCTCCTACTTCAGAAAGTTTGGAGCAGAAGGCAGAAACTATAGAATACTGCTTTGCAAGATGGCTCCATCCATTCCCCATCGCTTAAGGTTCTTCCCTCAGCCTCTGTCCCAGAGCTCTTTCTTACTTGGACCCTTCTCTTGGTAGGAACAGAGACTGTTCCTATGGGTCAAAAGACAAACATGGGGTATAACACATACCCTCTTCTGTCTTCTTACAACCTGGGCAGAAACCTCTGTGCAAACTTTAATGCAAACAGATCTGTATGTCGCTTTTTAAAGGTACCTAAAACAGCTTTTTGGAATAGGGAAAAAGCTCTGTAGGGAGGGCACTGCTCTGCTTCACCCCCTGCTTATACCAAATAACTAAGGAGAGATTTCTGTTCTTAACGTTCCATAGCCACTTTAACTGTAATGACAAAATAATCCTTCCCTCCCCTCTTCTAGATGCAAGTGGGCTGATCTGGGAAGCAGCAGGACACTGGGAAAGATGCTGCTCTGCACAGTGGCTCTGGCTGCTAGGTCTTCACAAAAAGACACCCACACCTGATGGATACGCTGTAACTTTCCTTTGCTGCAAGGTTCCTATGCAACACAAATAGTATGCTGTGTTCCTTACAGGTATATTAGAAAACAAAACCAAAAAGCCCATTAAATAACCTCACAGTGGGGACAATCCCATTCTCCTCTGCACTTAAAGAACTTACAAATAACCCCATGCTTTCTGTGTCGTTCCTTTCCCTTCTTGTAAAGGAAGAGGTTTGAGGCCCTTCTCTGTGCTGTGGTAACTCAACAAAAGCCGTTCCCAACAAGAGAAACTCACAGCTCCTTTATGTGAAGTCCCTGTGGAAAGCAGCCGTTTCGGATTTCCGTGATGTCATTGAAACTCAGGTCCAACGTTTCCAGGGCAACGTAGGGCTTCAGTTGACTTGCTTCAATGCTGCGGATCCTGTTGTGATGCCTGAAACGGTCAGGAGGAGAAACGGAGACAATTCAGTTCTCTTGGATAAATAAGAACATCTGAAGCTGCAGCAGGCCGGTAGGTCGGCTACTGAGCTCACACACGGTGGTTGGAAGCACATCTTCAATGTGTATTACAGGAGAAATCCACACCAGAGATAACTTCCCTAACCCCCACGTTACTCCTACAGCTAGAATGAGCGGGGCACATACATGTGGAGGTTTCTGGACACTTCCTCTGTTACTGCCAGTGCTTTATAGAGGATGAGTGTTTCAGAGCTGTCTGCAGAGGAAACACATAAATATAAAGGATCTCAGGAACAGTTACGAAATATTGCTTCCCTAATTCCTAAGGACCCTTCTGAAAACACTCAGCACTGAACTACATTACAGTGATCTGTAATACACAGAAATGCTGTACGAGGGCTTGTTCTTGCAAACATTTCCTCATCTTTCACTACCTTTGACCCAGTGCACCATCAGAGTGACTGCAGCACCACGTGCTCAGTCCAGGCACTGACTATGGAAGCAGACCCTGTAACAACCACCTGCATTTGCTGCCTCATCAGCAGCACTGATTGAAGGACTCCATCTAACGAGAAAGTACTGCAAGCTGTCCTTGGGATTTCCACAGCCACCAAACAGTTCAATACTTCTAGACTTCATCTGGACTCAACAAGGTCTAGTAAAAAATCCCCTGTCCTTTCCTCTGGTTCCTTTCCGGTCTGAATCAGTGGAGAGAATAGTAACCAATTAAAAAAAATACATGGTGCATTAGTCACAAGAAGCAGAGCGCATGCCTGATGTGAATTTAGACCAGTCACTGATATTCCTGGCAAGGCTGAGAGCGAGGCACTCCAAACAGAGACGCTCACCAGACACTTGAGAACTTGCTGAATAATAAGAGATAGCAGAGTGGGTTCTGACGAGTACTGTGGCTTGATCAGGCTGCCTCCCTGCTGCACAGCCAGCAGAGAGAGCCGCCAGTGAACGCACTCCCGAATGCAAACCGGGATGCTCCAGTTTTCCTGGCAAAGCATCAGCTCCCTGAAATCCACCCCTGCCCCATGAACCCGGCACAGCCTTTGACGCACTGGGGAGCCACTCTCCTCCCACCTCAGCCCTGCTCAGGCTGTCCCATGTGCCAGCACAAACCCCTTGCTAAGAGCCTCTCCCCCAGAAGGAAATACCCACAGCACATGGCAATGGACCCGCTCCCCAGAAACTCACAGAAACACTGCTTTGATTAAAAGGTTGAAACGCCCCTTAGTTAATGCACTGCAGGCTCACAAAGTCATTAAGGACAAATTTTACGCTGCTACAGCAATGCTCTGCTAATATGGCCACAAAACTCGAAGAGAAGTCATAACTTATGTCCCCCAATGGTTAGCGCATGGGTTATGGGCACACCAGCTGTAGAAAAGGCAGTGATGTGGCCACTATCCAAATGACCATATTCCTTTCAGTCCTTCCTCACTGTAATTTTCACATCCACAGCACACAGTGGAACAGAGCTCCAGTGAATTTCTTAATAGTACGATTAAAACGCAGGAAAACTCACTAGATCCACGTTTCTGTGACCTCCATAAACCAAACGTGGGTAAGGGAGATTTCCATCAGGACCAGTTTATGTTGCGAGACCTCAATAAGCAAAATGGGCAAGTTCAAAAGTTTCAATCTTTTTTCCTACCCAAAATAAGAGTGCAATAAATGAGCACATGTGACCTGGTTCAGGGAAGTACCTTGGAGCAGACCTAAGTGAAAGCAAACTCCAAGCATGCTCTCTGGAGTTCTGCTGAAGCAGTGGCTGCAAGTTCAACTCTGATCTCATCTGGGCTGTGATGGCTGAGTTGAATCTGGCTGTAAATTAACAGGAAATGAAGGCTTGTACAAATGAACATGAAGAATCTATAAATTACCTGACAATTCCTGCACAGGGCAGCTAAGTCTGTAAGGGAGTGAGAGCACAGAGTGAGTTTGGACACGAAATGCTCTTCAGAAGCCAATGTTATTTTTTTGGAGTATTAATATTTCTGTGCTTTAGTTACTCAACATATATCCAGTCTGCCTGCCAGAGCTCCCAGCCCTTCCCAAAGGACAGAGTTTCAGGAAGGAAGAAAAGGGCAGAAAAGGACTTATTTGTTGAGCCATGTTCGCAGTTTCCAGGTGCCTTCTGTCCACGTGCATCTTGCTTTTCTCGTGCTACAGCTGGCAGATGAGATGGATGCGTTATTTCACGCAGGAATAAACCAGCCTTCGTCCTCTGCCTCCCTCCATCTCCTTCAAACATGGGCTGGCTCCAAACAGAATGCTCAGCTCCAAGCAGCATCCTGGCCAGCCCCAGCTGGGGAATGTCAGACAGTTTGCTGCAAAGCAGTGCACTCTCTCAAACAAAACCAGCCCCACTGACTTTTCCTACACAAAGCATGTGATACGAATGCAATATGGGCCAAACCTTTTACTAGCTTGGTTACTTTTTTCGCTCTTTCAGGAAGAGCTAAAAGGTGATTTAACCCTTCCTGTTGCTACTTAGTTTCTTTCAGTTTGTCTTCCCTTGTTCCCAATCCCACCATGAGGGTATTTTATAGAAAAAAATACAAGTAACAAAGCTATGATTGCCCCTCTCCTTCAGCACCTACTGGAAAAGGGCTAGGTCTGTACCGACTAGCTCCTTAGTTTACACTTCCATGGCTTCAAAGGTGGCAGATCAGATTTTAGTACCAATTGCCGAACCAGGCTTTAAAGCAGAAATTACTGCTGCTTCCACAACCAATTTGCCTCCAGGTGTCTTTTCCTCTCCCCACTCCCCTTCTTCTTAGGTATCACAGCCTGGAAACAAATTTCCCTGCTTCTCTTTAGCCAGCATTAGCTTCAGAGTGTAAGATGACAAGGCTTCAAAGAGAGATTGAGCAATGAGAGCCAGGAGTAGGAGCCAAGGCTCTTAGTTTCTATTCGAAGCTCTGGCACCGACTCATCTGCCTTGGACAAGTTGCTTAACCCCTCTCTGCCACCGGGTTATCCATCTGTACAGGAACGCAATGGCAGACTGAGATGCTGCAAGCTGCCCTGACTGAGAAAGGATCTGGAGTAAAAGTAGCTCAAGTGAAAAATAAATGCTAGGGACTGAGGAGCCCATCTGGGTTTGTTCAGGGTGAGGGCAGCTCCAATAATAGCTGTATTCCACCCTTGCTCCTGGAGACATCCCATTTGCAGCTGAAGCAGATGTCAGCGCTGTATGAAGGTAACTCGAAGTCAGTGCTGGATGTCTTTAGCACTGTATGCAGCACTAGTTCCAGCTGCAATCAGAAAGGTGAGTGCAGGGGACACCAGGCCCCCAAGCAGCACCACTTACCCCACCGGCACCCCAAGATGCTGCAGCCCTGCACAGCTCTCCAATAGAGCCCTCAGGATTACAGATTTGGTTCGACCTCAGCCAGCCCTTCGCTGAACTGAGCCCACGTGGGGCACGTCAAGAAGCAAACGATCTCTCTGTGCTTCTCCAGGCTGCTCCAAGGCACAAAAACAAGCACAGTGGTCCAGTGCAGTAAAGCGTGTTTGGGTTTGCTCTGAGTCGGGAGGGAGCCGAAGGGGGCGGCAGGAAAACAACAGGTGGCACAAAGTCAAAAGCTCGCAGCGTTTCCAGGAATCCCAGCTTGTATCTTAGAGGTAAAGTTACACTTTAAGCCCAGTGGGTTTCCGAGTTCAGAGCATCTTCGTGAATATTTATTTGATAAACAGGCTGAGAAACATTTTCCACTCGATCTAATAGGAGAAGAATTTACCTTCCTCCTTACAGCAAGCCCATCCCTTGGAGTACACTGATCAGTGTAATTTAGACTGTGGCTTCAAACTACTGCTGCGAGATCGATGCAGAGAGCAGTGCAAACACTTTCCTCTGCTGCCACAGCCATGCTTACTTCCACTCAGCAGCTGCCCATTAGAAAGCTGACAGCGGAAAATCAAAGCAAGCAGCCCCTCAGATGGGAATGTGTGAGCTGCTCTGCTCCGACCAACTTAAATACAGCAGCACAAAACCTCCTGCTTTACGCTAAGCTTGGCTTACAGCACAAATGCAGGGTGTGAAGTGAGGCTGGAGGCAGGGAGAAGGCACATGCTCGGCCTTCGTGCAGTGTCAGCTTACAGAGCTGGCGGGGCTCGCTGAAAAAAAAAGAAAGCCTTAATACAGCAAACCTATTAAAACCGACACCTGTTATAGGCATCAAAAATAAAACCAAGCTTCAAAAGAGGCTCCGCACCTCGGGTTGGGTTCTATTAATGTATGAGCACATTTTCAAAGTCAGCATATGAGAGAGATCACAAGACTGAAAACATGAGGTTGAGAAGCCCAGGGTTTGGTTAATACTTCCATAGGGGGAAAGTACTAAAGAACAAACCAGTGGCGGAGCCAGAAAGATTCAGGTGTGCTACTGCAGGACATGCCAGGCTCAGCGTCAGACAGGGCACGGCCAGAAGGGAGATCAAAGCTGCACTAAGACAAGATGGGTCACACACACCGTGACTAACCCAGGCCTGGAGTTACCTGCCCTCCTGCTCACACTGATACTCGTGGAAAAGATTTAAGGTATGGGTTTCTTAATGCCTTAAATGATCTGCCATCTGATTTTACCCCATCACTCACTGCGTGCAGAAAAACTAGAAGGCATAGCATTATAGTGGAAGGCAATGCCTGAGCAACATCTACAACAAAAGGAGGATGGGGTGGATTTGATAAACTGGAAGACACATCTGTATTTATGACAACAGCAACAGAGATGTTTGCTTATTCCTGTACCATCATCTCAATCCATAACTGAATATCTGCCCAAGTGACTCTTAGGATGGAAGCAAGGAATGTTACTGTGACCTGGACACCAGCTTTGACTCAGAATTTTTATACTTTATCAATGCAATTGCATAATCCTAACTTTTTACTCCCAAGAAACATTGTGCTTTTTGGAAGGCTTTTATTCCATGGAAGTTCCTCTGCTGTACCAGAGATTGTGAAGTATCTACCTTGCAACAGCGAGATCATCCATGCAACAGAGCACAGAAGGAACACACAGGTGACAAGCTGGAAATCTGTGCATGACTTTCCCCTGCAAGTCTGAACTGCCCAAAGCACGTCAGCCTTCAGGCTTCCCAGCTGCTCTGAGAAGGCTGTCTGACATTGCACTGTCAGCTCAGCCTTGCCAGCATCATCTGCGAGGCTCAAGATTTGGTACCATTACAAGAATGCACGTTTCTATACAGCCTAACGCATGCTGTATTTGCTTAAGGGAGCAGCCCCACTTTCTTTTCGAAGTAGCGCTGCATGGGTTATTCAACGGGCAGGAAGCAAGGATGCCTGCAGCAGCCCCCACTTTTCTCAGATGCTCTGAATCACTCCTTCCCTGAGGAATCCTGGCAGGGACCCAGGCTGCCACAGATCCAGCTCTGTTTGTTCAGGTGCTGGCTGCCTGCACAAGAGCAGAGCAGCAGCGGGCCAAGCAGCCACAAAAAGAGAGGGGAAAAACGGCACAACTTTTACAGGTATCCCAACCTTCCCTTAAAGGCTCACATGCTCTGTCTGGATGTCAGGATCTTCCTTCTCCCTACATCTCCTTCAGAACAAGGCCTTTGTAAGGCACAGCAATGCCCTCAGCCTGTGTTGGTGCTTCAGGATGGACAAGCACCAAGAAAAGCACCCACGGCTATACACGGGCCCAGGCACACACGGGCTTTAAAACCAATGCTTTGACTTGCATCCTTTAATGAAACGGTAAGCCTGCATCTCTCCCACAGGTCATGGGTGCTCAGTCAGACAGCAGGCTGGGAGATGGGATTTGCTCATTGCTTGTATCCAGGAGCAGCAGCTGACTGCAATCCAGTAACATTACAAAGGCCTGGGTTATGAACTCCTTTTTCCCACAAGCAAACCGTTACTCACACTAATAGTTTCACTGCAGTCAACAGGAGTATTCATGTGAGACTAGCGTGACTCCAAGGACTAACTTTTCACTCCATTAAAGGCTACTTTGTGGCTGCCCACAGCACCAAGCTCATCTGCCTCTCACCCTGAGAGACTGCAACCACTGACTGGTGCAGGTCAAGCACAGGCTCAGAGCATCCTCAGGCCCTGGGTACCCAAATGCAAGCAGGTTTTCTCCCCCCAGGTACATGCTCATGGCTCACGACCATGGGTAAGGACTGGGCAGAGGCTAAGCGTGCTCTCTGAATGCTGGACCTGGAACATTCGTTAGGGGAACCTCTTGGGTGCAGCACTGTCTGCATGAAGCAAAGCCTTTCTTCTAACGTAACCAAAAGGCCACATTCAGAACGATGCATTCTCTCAGGATATTTTCAAACTGGCGATGTTTATGTAAACTTCCTGACTTGTTAGAGAACTGCATGCTGTGTGTCAGACCCAGCGAGGTAAGTGATGTCATTTTAAAGAAAATTTCTACCTCCTTGATCTGCATGGTTTCCCATTAGACTTTGACTTGCCACCATATGATTTGGGATATTTTCTGCAATATGCAACTTCCTAAGCTTTCAGCACTCAATCCATTAGTAGAGCAAGATGTGTAGGACAGGCAAGACCAGAAGTCAGTCATCTTTAAAACAGAGGCTGCCTTATCTACTCATCAGATTACACAACCAGTTATGACATCAAAGCAAATTAAGATTTCTGAAGACAAGACAGTCCCTGTTATGGGCACAGTCCCCCCATCAGCAAACTGGGTGGTTCCAAATGCACTGGAGTCTTTCCACTCTCTTCTGGTATTACTTGATGCAGCATGAAGATAACACTCCAGAGAAGCTTTTTAAATGTTGCATTCACAAAGACAACAGATCCCTTACAACGCTGAGTAAAGCATCTTTCACTGCCTGTCACAACCCCTCTGTACGGAGTTTTCTTGACCTTTTATGAACTCAATACCACAGCACAACCTTTCCTCCCTGAGCGTAGCTTCCACTCAAAACCACCTTGGCATCGATCTTCAGAGTCACTGCATGCATCCATCTGAAGGATGATGCACCCTCTAGGGTTGGTGCAGGGGAACCTCAGTAGGGGCTGCTCAGCATACACTGCATCTTGGCCTGTTCTCTGGCATAACGGAGGGCAAACATCTCTGAACCACTGGGCATTATCAAGGCTGGTTTGGAAACAAGCAGTCTGTGAAAACTCACAGCTGTGCTAGTCTGTAAACCCCTTCTCCAGCTCTCGTTGCACTCTACTGCTCATCACTCTCCGTCTTTTCATATCCCCAGACTTCTGGCTGGAGCAAGCACTGAGAAAGGCTGCAAAGGAGAGGAGAGGCTCCGCTGAGTGCAGAACTCTGCTAAGAAGGAACAGAATTGTCCTGTGGGAACAGAAGGAAGAGAGTCATATAAGGCAGTCCTCCAAACAGACTGCCAGAAAACACATGGCTTTGCATTGCCTATCTGGATGGGGTCATGGGCACAGCACAGCCTCTTTGAAGGGGCTCAATCAGCATTTGAAAGGGGTCATTCAGCTGCAGTTGCTAGAAGATGACAGTCATGTCAGTGTTTTTATGCTATACACCTAATGTCTTTGGACTGCTTTTGTCTCTTGCTCCAATAGTTGCTTTTCCTCATGCATTTTTACCTCAAGGGCTTTTTTCTTGCTGCTGCTATCTACCAGCCAAATTCAATTTTCTATCAGAAATTGAATGCATGAGAAAGCCTGGCATCCACCTCACCTATCTGCTGCTCTGTTGAGGTCCTGCTCTCCACCAGCCCACACTTGTACGGCACCCAGCCGAAGGGCTGCTGCCTCACCCCACATCATCAATGCTGCCCTCAAAGATGAGGGGGATTTGTGATAAGGAGACATAGAATCACAACAAGATGCCAATGTAACTCACCCAGAGTTGCAGCCAGGGCAGCTACCCTGTCCCACTTCCAAGCAGAAAGCAAGCAAGTTTTGTGCTTCTAATTAACATGGTTAGCGTTTTCATGTGAAAGCCAATAGGGTCCAGGATCACAAAGCATGTAGGCACTTTTATCCTTAAATCCTGATGCTGATTTTAGTTTCTCTTTGTGTAATATATGATCAAAGTAAAGAAGATCCACCACAGCCTAGTGAGTGCATGTGTTTTGTGGGTGGCTTTGTTTTGCTTTTGTCTCTCCACAGGAGCGAGGAGGGGAAAATACACAAGAGGAGAAGCAATTTAAGCGCAAACCAAATGTAATGATTCTGCCCGTGGTGCTGGGACATTAATCCAAAGTGTAATTACAAGCAGACTCCTTGATAGCACACACTGCGTGTGCCTGAACGTTGCCAGAATATGCCACAGGCTTTTCCCATCTCTGACAGGAGCACGGTTCTAAAACCCTGACACTGAGGCAGGTAAATAAAGGACAACATACTTGAGTATCTATCTACTCCTCAGACCATGGAACTCTCAAAGTCTAATGGTACTTGCAGCAGACCCTGATAGAAGGCAGCAGTTAAAGAAACGAGTGTTTTTGATTGGACAAGCGAGCTCCTGTTAGCACTTGGGAGATGTAGATAGGCTGGCTGGTTAGTCTGTTCCAACATGACACACGCTTGTGCTCTGTTGAAAGGGCTTATCTCTCTTGTCAGCAAGGTCTCCAGAGCATGGATAGCCTCTGGGCAGGCTGCGCTGGGGAGCTGCACTCAGCTGAGACTGTTCAGCCTACAAACAAGGAGGACTTCCTACATGGAAAAGCAATGGTCAAGTTTGTAACAAAAACAGCTCTTCTTTAATAGGATCGTTATCAACAACCAGGGAAAAGGGCCTGGACTTCCTCTAGGATTTAGGAGCCCTGGAAGAGAACGGCCTTCAGAGGCCTTACTGAAGTTCTTTGCCCACAGATTTTTTTTTTGTTTCTTTCTTTTTTTTTTTTAATATGTTTGTTTCTTTATTTAATTCTGTGGGCAAAGAACTTCAGTAAGGCCTCTGAAGGCCGTTCTCTTCCAGGGCTCCTAAATCCTAGAGGAAGTCCAGGCCCTTTTCCCTGGTTGTTGACACCAATCAGCCCCTCTCCCTCCTTCCCATTCAGCATGACCTGCAGTACAGACAGGATGGGAGAAGGTGGTATTTTCAATCCAAAAACAATAAGCCACCTAGAGAGCCTTTCTGTTGCCGTCAACTCATCTCTTTTTCTCCATCTGCTTTTGCTATTTTCCCCGATGTGCAGCTGAACGTTGCATGGTTTGAGACAGGCAGAACACATACTCACCCAACCACTTACTCCTGATCAACATTCACACGGAATTCCTATTACCAAGGGAGAATTATGTACACTTGGAAGGGAAGAGGGCTTCCTAGGAAACCATTTCATCTCAAGGTATGACTGATCATTTCCCCATCTCCCTTAACCTCTTTGCCTACCCCCAGGCACAGCTGTTTTTACACCACCAAGATCATAACTTTTAACGCGATCTCTGTTGTTCATCTCTGCAATTATCTGGGGAATTTAATATAGGTTTAAAACACCATAAAACCCAACATGTAACCAGCTTTTATTCAGCTAAAAGGTAGCTTCCTAGAGATTCTTTGCTAATCTTTTCCAATCTAGCCATGGCAAATCCACATTTTAGTGAACGCTGTTTACTCAAGCATTTCTTTGCTCTGAATTACACACTGTTCCTAACGGTGCCAGTGGAAGCAATGATGGAAGTGCTAAGCATCGTACGGAGCAGAAGGTAAATGGCAAAGCTGATGCTTTACTCGCTGAGCTTTGAACCACATTCATTTTTAACACCTTTGCTGAAATAGTTTTAGCCTTGTTATACGCAAAGGAACTAAAAGACGCTGCCTGTTCTCGAGCCTTCCAGGACACTTGAAGGTAAACAAAACTGATTTTGAAAGCATTTATGGCACCGTACTTCAATAAAATAACAGCAGCAAATCACAGTTTGACCCCTACTCTTACTTCTCACTAGGCATCCATTTGTGGCAGCTGCTGGGAAGGGGATGGCACGCCAGAGAGAAGACCGTGCTCTGAACAAGCACCACTGATCTAAGAACCACGACAAACAACTGGACACATTTGGACTGATACAGGGGACAAACTGGGAAAGGTAGAAACCATGGAAACTAAAACACATTGATATTTTCCTGACATTGTGCAATTCTGACAAAAAGCTGCATCAGCTTCAAACTTTTGGGGAAAAAAGAAATGGATAAAGGAATCTACATGAATAAATAACTTTGCCTGCTTTTACTGCACTTGCAACTTTGCTTTTACTCACCCCTAAGCAAATTACATTGCAGTTTCCAGCATTTTTTTTTCAGGCAGAAAAGTTCAACATGCTAAAAAACTCTTATCTCAGCAAGTTATTTATGACTGAAATCTGTTCAGCCTGTGAAGACTAACAAAGGAACTGCCTCTGGAGGCATGTGCTTTATTTACCATATGCCGTTAAATGAGACAGCCTATCTACCACAGATATTAATAGTAGCAACTTTGGGCTATTCTAAGGTTCAAATATGAGGCTATTTTTCATAGTGACCTTAACAAAAGATCACGGTCACAAATAACCTTAATAACTAATCTAAGCTTGATCTGCAGAGGGGCAGAAGTTGGAAACCACCTTAAGCATTGTGCATGACACACACCTGCCCTCAGGCAACGCCAGAAGAGGCTTTGTGCTCATGAGTTCCATCAGCTCTAGGGCAATGCCCACTCTTTGGCCAGGAAGAAGCAGGACCACCCAGTCTTGCTTGGACTTTGGTTGTCATGAATACACGGAACACCACACACACACAGGAAAGATATTGGTCCAGTATTTCAACTCTTAATCTCACGTTCTGTTCCAACAGACTGCTTGGGTCTCCTTCCTCCAGAACAAGCACTCAGCTAGCACAGCCAGCTAAGCAGCACACAGACATCAGAGCAGACCTAGCTGAACTCGCAGCAATTCCCTCTCTGCAGGAGAAGTTGCCATGGCTGCACATAAAGAGTTACGCTCACTAATAAAGAGATACTAAAGTAGCCTCAAGGGGTAACTGGTATTCCAAGAACTGCCACCAGCTTTCACTATCTTTTCCCTCTGGCTACTTTTTACATTGCTCAGCATGTGCCCAGATCGCTTTCTGACACTCTTTTATTGAGTTTGAGGACCAAGTGCTTCATTTCTACACCTTTTCTAGAAGAAATGATTACTCACTTCCCTGAAATAGCCTTGAATCCCTTGCTGATTCTACACGTTCACATTGTATCTGAAAGCTCGAGGAGGACATGCAAATGATTTACAACAGTTCCAACAGCCCAAACGAGAACTCGAAACAGCATCTCTCCTGGTGCATGGGAGCACATGATTAATGAGAATTTCCTCCATTGGGAAAGACTCTTGCAGTCTTTGGCCTCAAGAACAAGCAGACTTTACACACCAGAGCCTTGCCACGAACTCTGAGCAAAGCAAACGTAAGAGGTGAGTATAAGAATATCTTATGCCTGCACGTTGCTTGCATACTGAACATCCTGGCTGTCAGCATTCTTTCTAGTCACCTTTCCACATCAATATGTTCATATTCAAAAATAGAAGCTGAGTAGCACAGCCCGTAGTGCAGACAAAATCCTCAGGAAGAAGTCTCCCTCCAACCTATGAGAAGAATTGCCTAAATAAACACTGGAAAACTGGTCCCTGTAGACACAAGTGAGAACCGAAGCAAGCACGACAGATGGTAAATCTGCTCATGCTGATGGATCTACATCTGCACGCACCACTTTGCCTTGCTCACCAGGGAAAGCCCTCTTTGTGCAAGTCCCATGCATGAGGCAGGCAGCTGGCTTGCTGAGCTGCTGGAGAAGTCCTGCACACAGGCAGAGCCCAATGACTTCAACCAATCCCTCACACCCTCACACGGCTGCATCCGAGTCACCTACATGTTGTGCTTAGGAGCACAAAACTGCTTGCTGTGACAAGGATGGAATTAACAGAGTATTCTCCTCATTTCTAATTACTCTTTTTTTTTCACTTCAGCAAAGATGCACACTAATTCTCTCACGGGTTGAGGCGGTTGTTTCACTTGTGCAGCAATTAGTACAGCAGGATTGCAGGCCACAACAACCCTCTAAGGCTTCAAACATACTGGTGTGTTCACTTAGTCCCCAATTTCTTTAAGATTGAACCTGCCAACTTTCAACATCACTTACACAGAGGCTTACACTCTGACCTAGTCAGGAACATGCAAGTGAACTCACATTTCATGTACAGACCAGCTCAGCTCAGACTTGAGCTGTACTCTGTAAACAGCACCACTGTGGCAATTTCATGGTTTTTTTCCTCTCTGGGTCCCAGAGCAGCTACCACACAGTCAAGAATTAAAGCAAAGCAGCAGTTTTCCTGATACTCAGTCAAGTCTTCACCATCTGAATTTGAAAATCAAAGAACTGGAGTCGCACATCAACACCTCAGCTCCTGCTCAAAAGCTTGTGGAAATGAGGGCACACTGGCTAGATACTTTTTGGCTCTGATCAACAGTTTAAGCCAACAGAGCAGGACATGCCTGTCCTGGATAAAAGCACAACTGCACTTCAACAAATCTCACGGACCACACAGATCCTTACAAAGAGGCTTTGCAAATCTCATTGGGTAACAGCAGAGAAGCAGTGCACATAGCACTGAAATAACAGGTGCTTCCCAAAGCATTCTCTTAAGAAAGCGCACGGCAACAATTTCAGAAGGAGATCAACTGTACGATCCCAGTTCTGCCATGTGAGTGATCTCCAGCCAGCTAATCAGGTACAGAGGTCTGACAAGATGCAGTAAGAGTTAAAGCTAAAGTCAGACATACAAGATTCACGTTAACAACCTATTTTAACCAGGAATACAGTGGAATTCCCAACACTCCAGAGGAAAAAAGAAAAATCTTAACAACTATGCAGTTCAAATGGAAATGCTGCTCCTGATACAGAACTACTGGCTGCAGTCTTTGACCCCTCCCCACCCCGACACCCAGATGGAACACAATGCAGAGCCCTCCTTTGCTGCCGTGCAGCTCCAGTGGGCATCTGAACTCATCACCGTCCTTTCAGAGAGACCTTGCACATTCCCTTTCACTCCCAATCCCCAGTTCTCCATGTAGTTAGTTTACAAATTTTACATGATTTATTTTGCCTGTGGCACAGTAGATCACCTACCCTTCTCCTATTAGCCCTCTCTGTTTAATTACAGTTTAATGTGAATTGATCTTTACTTTAATGAGCCTGTAAAGAAGATTGATTTTCTTCAAGGGACTTTTATGCTCAGTTTGGCAGCAGAGTGGTCCTATTGATTTCGCTTTCCCCAGTAAACACGCACTCTGTGCCGCATCCTCTGTGAATCAGCTAATCCTATTTCACGCTCTTTTGCTTCAAAAAATCCTTGTTCTGACTTCCTTGTTATCTGTGCTTATTCACAGCAAGATCATGGGGCCAATGCGTCTCAAACAGCTCTGGCTGTTGCTAATATACAGCAGACTGCCGTGGGTCACTATCCCTTTTGTTCCTAAATGGTTGGGGGCTTAAAAGACTTACAGTGAAAGAGATGAAAGTTATTTTTAAGTGTTTAAACTGTTAACTTCCTTAATTCCTAACCAGCTAAGGATGTGGCCTGGAGTGCTCTGCTTACCACACTTGCTCTGGAGGTCTGGTTAGCAGGCTCTCCACTGAGCCCCACATCTGCAAAGCAGCCTGTGCTGGCGTGTCCATATCACTGGCTGCCAACTGGATCAGGCTTGCGACCTTGGGACCACAGCAGAGGATGAGGATCCTCCTTCCACCCTGTGCAGTCATCCCCAAAGCTCTCCAGGACACATTCACGCTCACCCAGCCACAGTTAGGCAGGTGAAGCAGGAGCTGAAGTGCAGCCAGGCACCACAACTGACTCTGCATCTCTACAGGTGCTTGGAGGATACCTGTAATAGCAGATCCATGCAGAGCTCATCGCAGCTCTGCTCCTCCTCTTGTCTTCCACTCCAGCAAGGCTAAATGACTCTCCACTCAAGCTGGTCAGGAAGTTGGATATATGCAGACTCAGTTCTGCTGCAAAGAAATGGTGACTTCCATCCTCCCTTTCCCTACCAAACCATATCACAGCTCGAGAAAAGAGTCTTCCAAAGAGCCTACAGAGTTAACACACTTGAATTGCAGCAGAACACTGGGAAGGGAAATCCTCAGCCAAAAGCATGTCAGTGAAAACATCCTGCCATCAACTCCCAAACGTCCAAGTCTAGGAACTGTAGCTAAATTACAAACGCTGTGGGAATTTCAGGCAAGATTCTCCCCCCAGCTACTCTGATGTAATTTCGGAATGAATCCAGATTCACAGTCTCTCCCCCTCCCAGCTGAATTTCCCGGCTTTTGTTTGCACTAGCAGATGTTTGCATTTAATGTCTGTCTTTATTTGGTAACCCGTCCATAGATTATTTTCCCCTTCTGTTCTATTAAAAGCCTTATCAAATCCCTTATGTTTGCTCTCGTTCAGTTGAACAACTTTGGCAGTATTTTCAACGTGCAAGGCAAACTGGCTCTTCAAGGAATAATTAAACTGAATTAAACTTCATGGCAGTATATTAAGGCATAGCATGTTTGATACATATGTTACCCTTGCATCCATCTGCAGCCTGAAATATCCAAAGATTTGCAATAAGCTTTGAGAATGCTCTTTCCAACCGATTCCCACATGTTATGTATCAGTTCTTGGTACACATGTACATAAGGTCAAGTAAATGTGGGGTGATGGAGACAGATACGGGAAGCCCCACGGCAGGGAGCAAGAAGTGATCAAGCTCACTGAAACAACCATTGTAGTAAACTTCAGTTTGGCAATATGGCATTTTGCTTTCTCCCAGCATCAAAAGGATAGAAACTCTCTCCTCCAATTTAGGAAGAGCTGGAAATGAAGTAACCCATTCACCAGGACTGTTTGGAGCAACAAATACACAACCTTTTATAATACATTCACAGCCCTTTGGAAATACTTAACCACATGCAATATACAAAACCTACTTCAGAGGTTTGTGAGGTAAACACACTTCACACATTTATAAACACTGAAAAAAAAGGAAATATATTTATTTTTCTTTAGCAGTAAGAATACACTGTAACACTATATACTTAAACATAAACCAATTTCTCAGTACACAGCCTTCATTATGAGTCTTCACCCTGAGTTTGGTTTGGCAACCTCCCCAGTTATTACTTCACTGATTTGAGGGCTAGAAGAAACCAGTATGATGGCACAATCCGATTCCTTACATCACACAAGGCCAAAGAACTTCACCCAACAATTTACGTACTGAGTCCATTAACCTGGAGTTGAACTAAAGGAACATCTTTTAGGAAGAATCTTTTAGGAAGATATCCAATTGATGGACTTCCAGTGAAGGAAAAAGCCTCACTTCCTCAGCAAATCATTCCGATGCGAATCAGTCAGCAACATCGATTAGAGCAGGTACTTTAAAACCCCTTTCAGATTATTTTTACTTCTGATAAAAATTAAAAGGAAATGCAGGGGTAAAAGATGCAGCATTCTCTGAAAGAAGCTAAACAAAGAGATCCTTCTCGCAGAGGTATGACAGCAACATTACGAATGCCACTATCACAGTTATTTATGTGTAGCAGCTGAGGAAAGCAATACAGATTTCTGGAAAGTGATACTAAGCAGGTCTGTTTAGAGTATCGTCCTTTTATCATCTGGCTTTGTACCTTCCCCTTCCTTCTGTACCACTCTGAAATTTCAGAGGAGCTGTAAATCTACTGCCTTCCACCACTCACTATTACTCCTTTCCAAACCACTTATTTCATTTCAGAAATAAAAAGCCAAAGCTCTAGCAATTTGGTCCTTTGCCAAAGGCTAAATTAATAGCAAAAATAACAACAGGGGCTTATGAAGCTCAGATCATTTATAGACTTCATGAGAAAGAAAAGCTGATTTGGGGGGCCTAAAACTGTATCCTGGATGGCAAACTGTATGCAAGCTTTCCATCCATAAATCAGATTTCTGAAGTTTTTTGAATCCCAGTGCATGAGCTGTTACACTGTGGGTTACGTGGCAGTCTGGTGAGCTCAGTTCAAGTGGCAGGCAGATGGCCTCTCATGTCATAGGATCGTGCCTCAAACAAGAGATCCTGCTTGGAGGGAATTACCACACAGCACTGCAGTCAGCAGCCCCCAGATCATGGATCTGGGCTTCACATGTGGTCACGCGAGCAGGGAGAGACTGTGGCAAGAGGAGAAATCAAACAAGCTGGTTTCACACCAACTGCATGTGACATATTTGACAGGTCTGATAACTACTGAGACACAAGCCACTCCTCCACCCAGGAGGTGGAGTGGTTACTTGCCCATTTAAATGAAAGACACTAGATTCAGTGCTGATGATAGCATAGGAGTGCTTCGGCTCTTTGTAAGCTCTGCAGGAACACACTATACCCAAGAACCAGATCAAAGGCATCATATCTCAAATAAAGCTAAGCCCACTTCATGCCAGGAGGGAGATATGGATGCTAATTCAGTTTAAGGACCTGAGCTTAAAAGTAAGACAGTGAGGGAGTTCTTTTGCTTTGCATATTTTAACACCGCCTAATGGAAGAGTAGGAATGGTGCCAATTCATTTCACTCAATTCTGTTCTTGATTTAAGTAATAGGAATGTACTTTTAGTCAGCTGATCAAGGTTGTCTCAGAGTAATTCAGAGCCTTTCAAGCGTGAGAGGACCAGTCACCCACCCAGCGCTATGGACACTGGCACTTTCCACTATGAGAAGACACAAAGCCACTGCAGATAAGAAGGGATGGGACACCTGCCTGCAGCTATATGCTGCGTAAGGCTATGCACAATGGAAGCCATCACTTGAACTGCTTAGGTACTTCACTGGATTCCATATTAGCTATAACCACTTCCCCTTCCCAGGAACTTGGGAGGTATCACACATACCTCAGCAAAATTCCTTCTCAGTGCGCATTACAAGCAGACACATGCAAAAATAATCTTAGAAATCCACACTAAGATACTGAGAAGTCTGATAGCATAATGTCTTTATTCCCTTTGGCAATGTCCCCAGTTGTAGGTCTACGGTGGCAGAGGTACAAGGGTTCTCAAGGTGTCTAACACTTCCGTAGGCACCTAAACTACCAAAGTTAGCAATTTCAAAGCTTCTGTAGATCTAGCCCTACAATCACCAATCACTCTCTCTCAAAAAAATAAAATAAAATAAAGTTGAAAGAGACCATAAAAATGGGTCTGGAATGAGTTTCCTGAAAGATTAAGATGTGAATAGTCTCTGGCTTTAAGAGAAAATAAAAAATAACCAGAACAACGCCAGGGAAAAAAACAATAAGGTAGAAGTATATACTCCTTTAATAGCACAAGTATGAAACAATGGTTGGAACCCAAATGCAGACAGTAAAACAAAAAACACAACCCTCCCCCCTTATGCAATATGCAACTAACCCATGGAATTTACTGACTTAAGCTATCACTGACCATAAGGTTTCAATGGTTTGGTAAGAGATGAAATGTTAATGAAAAAAATGAGGACAATCACATAAAAACAAAAAGACAAAAAGAGTATCTGCCATCTTCCAACAACAGGAATGCAACAGTAACAGTGGCAGATTTCAGTGTAACTTTCTGCTAGGGGCATCTTATTCTGTAATTATTCATGGCTGCCCATCATGGCATTCCTGCAGGCTGCATGGAAGCGCTGCCCACTGTACTTACCACAACTCAATATGACTTTCATGTGAATTGCATCTACAATCATTTTTCACTAGGGTTCTGCTGACATACAGGCCAAAAGGTGGTACTTCAAATCTGTTAACATCTGCTAAGTCCTGGGCAGCTCCGTTCCAGTCACAAAAATGACTTTTAGGACTCTGGAGGCAATTATACAGACTTGGCTGTGCTGACAGACGGACAAAGTGGTTGGATCACTCCATAAAATTAAGTATCAGAGAAATGATCTGCTCATGGGTTTGTGGATTTCTAATCAGCCTCCAAACACTATCTTCTTTCTGCCTTGCGCATACAAGCTGCATTAAAACAGCGCATTTAATCATCCACAATCTAGCCCAAGTCTCAACTGCAGAAGATATTTCTTAATTAAAGAGTCAACAAGACTGATAATGAAATCTGAAGAGCTAGCAGAAGCGGGTGTGACACGCATGAAACTCAGCAGTTACATCCACCCCACAAATTGTGGCAGAAAGTCAAAAGTAAGGAGGCAGCAGCAACTCACAGGTAGAGGGCACGGATGTTGGAAGCAGCAGGTCCCAGGGAGGGAATGGCAGTCAGTTCATTGTTGTTCAGTTGCCTGCAACAAGAAATGAACCATTTAGAAAAGAGGCTACGAGGAAGCATGCATCAGCTGGGCACAGCACTCTGTATGAGTGTGTTCCCCCCCCAGGAGCACCAGCATTTTTGCACAAGTTTCCATCTCCAGGGCTTTCTCTGACCGTCCCACCTTTTCATCCCAACCTCTTAATAAATGAGAGCTGCCACAACTGCTCCAACAATACCTTCTTTATCCAAGGCAGATTTGTAGCCCCCACTCATCGCACTGGGCCACAGAGGTGCCATGGCGGCCCTCGGGCCGCACCAGGCCTAGCTCTGAAAATCCCACACGGGCAGCCCCACAGAGCTGGCCATGACCACAGAAAAAACTGCACTGGGCAGAAAAATGGCACTGAAACAGGTGACCTGCTCCAGGCAGCCCCCAGCGGCCCCGCGGGGCTAATGGCAATTGCAGACAGGCCTCACGCCTGGAAAGGCCGTTACAGAAATGTCCCCCTCAATGGCCTAATGTTTGAAGTGTTTTTCTGACTGAAAACAGATCCTGGCCATGTGACCGGCTCTTCCTTGGTTTAAAGAGCCCTTGTTTGTACGGTGAATTAGTCAATTAATTACTGTAACAGTCGCTTGTCTGGCTGCTTGAAAATTACCTAACTTCTTAGCCATCTTGCTGCCTCCCCACCCCCCCCCACGCACACACACTGAAGCCATTAAAGTTGAACCCCTGCCAGGCCGACCCCCATGGCCCCCAGCCGCACAGATCAGCAGAGCCTCACTGCTGCATCTCTGCCCTCTGAGCACCACCCCCTTCTCCTCCACGGGAGGGCTCAAAAGCACCCCAATCCTCTCAGGCCTTGCCCCCCAGGCACTCCTCCCCAGAAAGTCCTGAAAATCACATCCAGATGGATCCGACTGCAAAGCGGGATGCACGGTACAGCTGAGGGGTGCTAAACCCCGAGCATGAGCTGGGGCAATCCTAAATTCTGCTCCTTTTGGCACTTCAAAAATATTTTTGGCAGGTGGGAGAGGGCAGCGATGCCTCCATTGCAGAACTTCCTCCTCACTCCTCCGAGAGCAGGCACCGTATTTGATTTCATGAGGAGTTCCAGGCACTGCTGGGATAAAAGCTCTTCTCGGCCGCAGCTCTGCCTCTGACATTATACCCATACCTTAAAATGTAAGGGAAGAAAGCCAGAGGCATTGCAATTCAGCAAGGAGCTCTACTTTGCAACTAAAAGCTCATTGTTACTGGTATTATAGCAAGGTCTCCAGCTTTCAACTGCGCAAAGCAAGCTGGAAAGAGCATTGAAATGCATGTATTTGTGACACATTTACATTAACATCCAGCTGAGCATCTTTTCGAAAGCCACAGAAAGGGAAGGAGAATTGGGCCCACCCTCCCCTAGTGCTGGTTAAGCAGCTCTAACACTAACCAGCATCTAGCAAGCGTCCAAACCCTCCTCTGACATAAACGTCATCTTCATCTATCACTGCCCTGTCAAGTCCTTCTCAGTTAAACAACACAGTCAGAAAGCAGCTCTCCCACCTCATTTTCTCTTGGCTCACAGGCACCAGTTGCTGATGCAGAGGAGACAGCCAAGCTCATTATTTGTCTGGGATTTCTCTCTCCTCTTCCCCTCACATATAATGAACAAATAGCAAAAAAAAAATCAAAAAGAGCCCCAGAACTAGACTCAACAAATTTAAACATCTTTCTTCTTTCTCCTTGAGGACACAAACCTGCTGCCCCTGGACAGCAAGGGAGGGCAGGAGGGGGCCACCCGTATAAAATATTTACGGTCCGGTTGCCAGGCTGGTGTCAAGCTGAAATGGAGCCTGCCCAAAAATAGCACAGCTCTCCAGAGCTTTCAGTGAAAGGCACTTTAGAAAATAAAAGGTGAGTTGTTTGGAGAGGAATTTTAGCACAGTTACTACCTCTTTGTTATAAAATGAGCTTGGAAAACCTGAGAGCTGTGTAACCATCATTCTCATGGATTCCATATGACCTGAGGAAACCCCATAAAGGACAAGAGGGCTGCCCTACAGCAGCATCCCACTCCTTTCCTTGCAGTCAAGGCATAGGATCAGGGGTGTCTTTAAGAGGGACCACATAGGGGCATGGGAAAAAGTACAAGTGTCCTGAAGGAGGGAGGCAATGCATCGCTGCAGCCCCTAAGTAGCACACAGCTACTTAGTCCTGACTATATGGGATCATGGGGTTTCGTATTACTTCAACCTCCTCCTGCAAAAGATTAAACTTAAGGCGAAAAAAGCTTCTAAGAATCAAAAATACCAACTGCTACTATTTTATCTTAGTAAAGCACACCAGAACGCCCAATATAAGCTATGAAGTTTAGACCATTAGTTTGCCAACATTTTCATAAAACTAAGGGTTTCAACCAAGATTTCCAAAATATATGGCGCTAATTGTTCACATACAGACACATTGCGTTTGAGACCCATCTGTAATGCTCATGAACCACAGGCTCCATGTTTAAAGCATCATGGGAGGTTTCAGGTCTTATCAATGCATCTATCATTTGAGGCAATCTCATTCCCCGAGGGTGACTTGGTTTGCCCAGCACAGCGTGCACAGCAAAACACTGACTTGCTCTCAAAACATGCAACAGCATGATCCTTATTTCATGAATGTTTGTAAAGTGCTTTAAAAAACCCTCAGAAAGAGATGCTCTGGCAGTACAGATGTGGTTCTCTTTGTGAAACGCAGTTTATTTCAGTGGTCTGTGGTTTAGCTGTTATTCAAAAGCAACCAAGATTGGTAGATAGGGCTTTTAATAGAGCTTCTCCCTCACACTTTCCAGAGCCTGCCTTCCAGGCTGGGCTCCAGACCTCTGCCTCCCTTTCCATCTCAATTTTCTTCCTATTCGCTCCGTTGCTCTTTCCCTTTCCCCTAACAAGGCACTGCTAGCCACGCTATTACTCTGTAGGCTGCATTGCTTGCCTCCCTCAATCCTCGACGTTCTTTCCACATTCAGGCCTCAATGCATGACTTTGCATGCAGGAGCTCCCTACCTGTGGAACCTGAAGCCACACGAATGAATCTCCCAGCCCCACGCGCCCAACAGTCAAACACCTCCAGGCACTTCCACAAATAAAAGCAATTGCTAAGCCACAATCATGTTAGGATAACTCTAAAGTCTCATGAGATCAGGGCTGTGATTCTGATCTCTAAGCACAGAGCAATTTAAGGCTTTTCACCGTTTAAAGAAGGCAGATTCCGTAAGCAGCATTTGTTCACCTGCATCACTTTCTCTCCCCTCCTGCTCTCTAAGGCAATCTAGGGCTGACCTCCAAGCACTGCCCTCATTCTTGATGCGCATTCCTCACTTTGTCAATATCCCCAGCAAGTCCCTACTGTCAGTGCAAAGCAGAGGTGCCATGGGCAGTCAGTCCAGTGGAGACACACTGCATTGATCCCCACAGTCCAATCCTGCAGGCATTAGCCAGGCAGAATTCCCACCACTGCAAAATGCTTTGCCTATTTCAGAATCACAGGATCTGGCCCCTCCATGAGTCCCAAAGCCAACACTTAATGAAAACAAAGGACAAGAGAAAAAGAATGACATAGACAGCACAGCACTGTTTCTGAAAGGAAATGTTTTTTCAGTTTCCCATGAGGCATCAGTAGCTCTTCAAACAGAGCCCAAACCTCAAGTATGCCAGCAATTCAACATTCAAATGAGAGCTCATTACCTCAACCCACCGCTTACAATTTTAGTCACTTTCGTTTTTCAGAACCCAAATCAGAGCTCCGGGAATTGCTGTGAATAGCTGACAGGCACAGCGCTTCCATGAGCCTGGCGGCTGAGCATTTACACAGGTCAGGAGGTAGGACACCCTGCCATTCCCTATGCAGGATTTCTTCCCACCAGCCAGGGGCCCTGTTGCAGCCAGCCGACTCCTTCTCTTCCCCCACCAAAGCAGCAGACAGCTCTGCCATTTTAGACTGACTTAGGAGACTTCAAACAGAATTTGTCCTGGTTCCAAAAGGAATACAAACGTCTTAGAAAGGAGGAGACACAGTTAAGTGCTTTGTTATCCACTACACTACACCTTTGTTTCCTGGGAGATTTGGGTTAGGTTGGCATCAGATATCACGATCCAGGCTGTTCTGTCTTGCTTCAGGGTTATGCTGTCAGCAAGGAGCTTTGTGTGTATGTTCAGGTGTGTTAGCTGAACTGCTCCCTCCGAGCACTGCACAAAACAGAGGGAGCAAACTCCAATGATTTCCAATAACAGCCATGCTGTTTTAATTGGGAAGTTATGTTCTGCTAATCGATTAGTTAAAGACAAAGAAAGCAGCAGAAGCACAATATGAAAAAACCTCCACACTGTCACATCTGCTCATTCATGTTAGCTAAAGGAAGATATTTTCTTGGGAAACTATATACAATTTCCTCCTGTCCCACAAGCTGTCCTTGCAAAATACAACTAAAACCTTGAAAGAATACTTACACTTCCTGCAGGTTCAACAGCTCTGCAAAGGCAGAAGGATCAATCTCGGTCAACTTGTTGTAGCTCAGGTTTCTGTTAAAATAAAAGAAAGCGGCATCAGCACCATACAGTTACTGTGCTCAGCAAAAGTGTCATCCTAATTATTCTGGATTGCACTAGGAAGTGGTTTGGGTTTGGGTATTTCTACCATGAAAAAAATTACGTCAATTTAAACATGGTGGGGCAGCACTTGGCTGCTGAATACATGCAGGAGTTACTTCAGTTCTCTATCAAAATGTTATTTAGCTCGCTGTAAGCTTTCTCCTCTTTTGCATTAATGTGGTGTTAATTTGTCTTCATATTACACAATTACATTAGTATTCCTCTGCTGGTTATTCACAACCACACAACTCATCACAGATGAATAGGATATTTCCTGACAAATTGAAGTCTGAACTGAAACAATCAACAAGGCTTCTCCTAAGTATTTCATAGCTATAATGATATTTGGGTGTTTCTGTGTGCCTTGTGTTCCACATATAAACAAAAGGCACACACAGGTACGCACACTTCTATTTTATGTTGACATACAGTATTTTACGTTTTCTAACAGACTATGTCATTAACATAACACTAAATGCTGGTCACGCAGTAACACATGCTTGGTTCCTCAACAACTCCCATCACTTTCCAACTGACAGACCAAAGCTAGATCATACAATCCCATTTTACGAGGGACAGGTTCTGCTATCTGAACACAGCCTGCTGAAGCCCTGCTTTGCAGGACACACCCCTGTTTGGAAACACAGCTGGAACAAGGTGGCAAGCAATGCCGAAAGCCACACGTAAGACCCTTGCAATGCTCTGCTGCAGCATCACAACAGTGAAATCCCCACTGAGACATGCAGCATCAGCACACCACACACAGGTCCAGCCTGCGCTTGGGGATGTACCGGGAGAGCACAGATCAATTAGGACCAAGCGACTAATGATGTGGAAATTAAAAATGGCCCAATTAATATGATGTATGCCATGCTGGAATGTTACTGTATGTAGGGAGGAGGCCGACTGACAGGCAGTAGCAACTAAAGCAACCACAAGGAGTTGCGAGGAAATTGAGGGGACCTGCTTTAATTTCGCCCCACTCCACACCCTGCTCTATGATATTATCCTGGGTAATACTCAACTCTCCTGTCTCCTCTGCAGGGAGGTTACACCCTCTTACTGCACCTCTGAACACGACCCAAAAGATTCATGGTCTGATTTGAGATAAGCCCTCAAACATCCAGCTCCTTATTCAAACCACCAAGCCAGTCTGACTGGAAAACGGGCCAACCTTTCCCAGTTTGTGCATTTGCTTTGTGTAAAAGCTGTGCCCACAGCCCCCAGGCAGGTCTGAAGCCCCAACAGAACCCACATCCTGAGGCCACTGAGTGCCAATCCCTGCACTGGGGGACTCGGAAGGTGACAAACAAGGACAAATGTGAGAAGGGCCCAGACCTGCCTCACGTGCCCCATGCAGTAACACAGAGAGAGATTCAGGCCCACAGCAATGCTTGTAAGCACTAAGGCTTGGGAGACTAAGAAGTTACAAATGCCTCTTTTGAATTAAAAAGCAATTATTGATCATCTGCTTTCCTGCAAGGCATTTATGAGACTTGTTCAAAACATTCCCCTCCACACGGGTACTGTTCAATAGCTCTGTGCATGCAGCTTTCCAGCACTTCAGAGAAGCCCATTTCTTCAGCACAGGATTTCTTTAGCAGAATCTAACTTGAAGCTATATACGAGTGTAAAATCTAACCAAGCATCTAGTTTTAAAATATGTTGTCCTGTAAGCCCCTACTGTCTTTTAAAACACTCAAGAGACCTTTAAATCAATACCAGCCTACAGCAGATATCCATTTCACTATGAACTCAAAGGCATTTGTCTAAATAAAAGTCAAACTGCAGTTTAAACTCAGAGTGCGTTTGAAAGCCAAGTCCATATTCATAGCACAATTACGAATTAAAGTGCAATTTGCCCACAGATTACATTACTACTATTTTTTTTTTAAACCACACAGCAAAATCAGGTTGGAGCTTGTCCCTGTCTGATGTATAGGCAAAAGGAGAAAATACAACAGGTAACATCCTGCAGGACATTATATCCCATAGGCTCAATACAGTAAGAATAAAGCAGGCACAGAAACACTGGTGACATACTGCAAGGAAGTACAGACATGGTGCTGGCACAGCCATGATTGTGCCAGAACCCATCAGTTTTAATGCATTTCTATGCCTTCTATGATGCAAATCTTTTAAGGTAACATATTTATCCTGAAAATATTCCTCTGCAATAAGCTAGGAGGCTGCTCCACAAACCAAACTCTGAGGATCATGGGCACACTGATCATCTGTATGCTTGTCAAGGGAACCGATCCCTGGCTTACCCGATGCCTGAACACTGAGCAATGCTGATGTGACTTTCAACAGTTCAAAAGTGAAAAATGTAAGAGTCTTAGCAGAATAAAGGATTTCATGGACTAACATCTTCCAAAGCAACTTTCGGATTATTGTTGTTGCCATTCGAGAAGTTTGAACATCAAAGTCATCAGACAAGCAGCTAGCTCTACAGATAGCACAGCTGTATTTCACCTACTGCAACAAAAGAGACTTCCCAGTGCTTGCTACAGAAATACAGGTGAAACCTACCTTATATGCCTAAATCTTCAGTTTTGCCTATGCTACCCACTCCAGCTTCCAGCTATCCTCACCAAACACACAATATGCTGTTCAAAAATCAGCGGTGAAAATGAAAACTAGAAATATAGCATCAGTACAAAATAAATTTCAGACTTGAAAATAGATAGATACACCAAAATAAACAGTTTACTCCATTTCTCCATTGTTAACATGCATTAAGATGCCCAGGAATTTATCATCTGAAGCATTAGCAAGCAAAGGACAAGTTTCCCAGAACTCAGATCTCCTCACTAGACAGTATTTGGCATGCCAGTCACAGCATGCAAATGGGAGAAAGAATTAACATGCTCTGATAGATAGATCATTGGGACTGGGAGTCAGGAAACCTCAGTCTATTCCTGGCTCTCTTAATCTCCTGCTGTGTGACTGGGTCATGTCACATCACCTCTCCAGAGCTTTTATTTCCACAGCCACCCTTTGTCTGTCCTGTCTATTTAGACTGTAAATAAAATTGAGGTAGGTATTGTCTCGGTTTGTCCAATGCTGACAAAATGAGGCCTCAATCTTGGTTGGGCTCCAGTAATGCAAATACAGAAGAGAACTCAAAACTTGAGGTCATGCTTGCACACAATGCTCCCCCACCACAAAGCATGGATCTCAAATGCAAGGCATCACGTGTAGCTGCGTCATCCCCATTGATTCAGCCAAGCATCCCAGCAGTGTAGGTGGATGGAAATGCCAAGCTCAGGGTTCTGCTGTCCTGCCACTGGAAATCATCACGCTCCTGCTCTGCCATAGCAAAGACCACATTCCTCCTCATGGAACCCTTTGGTTTGATCGATACAGTGCTCGGCTGTGCAGTCAAGCAATGGCTCTCATTGAGCAAATATTTCTTTGCCGGTGTTTTAAGAAGTCTTCTCCGAAGAGCCCTGGAAAACCTGAGCCCAAAGCCCATCATATGCTTCAGGGAAGCATTCTACAGCATCCTACAAGAGTCAGAAGCTGACGGCAAAGACAACAAAACCACCACCAACTTGAGTCGTCTAATGGTCAGCTCCTTTTTTCCCCATTTGAACAGAAGGTGTGGCATAAGGCCTGTGGGGTTTGTTAAGATATTTTACTTTGACTTAATGGTACAAGAAGTGCTCTATGCATTATTTATCTATTATATACATCAAGTTTATAATTCCTTGTATTGGCTAATCCAAAAACATAGTGTTTTCCCCCCTCGTATACGATGTCCCTGACCAAGAACTAAGAACAAGCTAAATCAACATGGGAAGGGCCCTATTCTGTCTATTTATCCCTTCCAATCTTTAAGTAAGAAGGCAGTATTTGCCTTTATTTGGCATTGTGGATCACTGAGCACTGCAGAGGCTCAAAGGAAAGCCTTGTTAAATAAGCTAATACAGAGTCTGCCTTTAAACTACCTCCTCAAAGTAATAATGCTGTCACAAAACCAGCCGTGTTTGCCTGCAAGAAGGAATCAGGCAGCTCTCTGACCTGACAGATGCTGATCCTGCCTCCCTGGCAAGGTGCTGGGTAGACTGGGAGTTCACGCACTGGTTTTGGTTCTGCTTTGGGAAGCTGGCCAACATGCAGTAAGTCACCTCTGTATTGAGAACAAGGTGCCTGGCTGGCTTGCCAGACAAAGAAATCAGCAGGCATGAGGCTCCCAGTCCCTGCTCACCATGATGATGGCTGAGTTCTGCTCAGAGAGGTGGAGGTTTCCGACCCTCACGTCGAACCCATTCATCTGTCAGCATGGAAGATTATGTCAAAAGCGTTTCTGCACCTTTTGATGACAGGCTGAGGAGAAAAGGAGGATGGCTCGAAGTTCTGCCCCTGCCAACCGTGGCTTTCATTAAACACTTTGTCAACCATTGTCATAACACAACTTTTCATTGCGTCTGCACAAAAGGGAGCCGAGGGCCCAGAACAATCGAGCCCTGCAATAGAAATTCCTCTGGCTAATCTGTCGAAAGATAGCTGCCTAGTCCGCAGCTTACTGAATAGGCACCATCCTCTTCCCACATGTTTGTGGATGGCTTTACAGCACAGGCATGGAGGCCCCATGCACACTTCACTGGGTATGAAAAGCATGGCAGCAGCTGAATAAGCCTGGGGATGGGAGTTGGGGGAACAAGAGGGGGAACACGTTGCCCGTGCTTCAAGTATACAGCTGTGCACAGAAGAAAGCACGCATGAATTTCTCTTTTAAATAAGCTTTTCACTCCTAGAGAGAGAACAGAGTCCTCATAAATAGTGACATGCAAGGCTTAACACTGAAGCACAAAGCAATCAGAGACTGCAGGGATTCAGTTGCTTGTATGAACTGGAAGGGCAGAAAGAAGCAGCTTTAGTCCTTTTTTCTTATATACACAGCAAGCCCCAAATCCACTTCTTGGAGCCAAGAGCAGAGAAATGGCTACTGTGGTCAGCGCCAGCTACCAAGCAGTACATGGCACAGCAACACCTTTCCCTGTATGGGATTATTTGAGACCTCCTTAAAATGGAGTTGCAATAAGCCATCCACACTGATGAGTCAGAAGGAATTGTCACATCCAAGATGTGTGTCGTCCTTCATTATCTTCAGAGGATTCTGCCAGGAGTCCTTGGGGAACCACTCACCCAACCTACTACAGCCAGTCCCACATGCCCTTCCAGTCCATCTGCTAAACTGGTAGCAAACCAAAGGTCTTTGAACACTTGCCTCTGTTTCACCTCTATCAAGCAAAGACATCAAATAGAAATTCACCTTGGCCAAAGGCTTTGCTTTAGGGCCTGCACTCACGCTCACTCTGGTGAGCCCACTCGGTGAGCCTGCTCACTCAGACTTTGCTTGTGCCCAAGCTCAAATTAGCAGCCACAGCAGATTAGCTTGGGTTAACAGCGTGCTCAAATAAGGGGCTCTATGTGCAGAAGAGAGTCAACTTAAGGGCAACCCTCAAGCCATAATATGAGCTAATTTGACAGTGAAGACAAACTTTGAGAGGTCATCCAGACACCAAGAGAACTGCACCATGAATCACTCCAGTCATGACTAACAATGCCGTCTAAAGGAAATTCCTGTAGCATGATTACCAAAGAATCAATACCACACCGATTCCAGCAGATGCATGCAGTCATTAATGCAAAGAATACTAATTAAAACCACATCACTGAGAACCATTGTACCAGCCTACAGTTTAATCTAACTTGTGGTTGAGAAGGCTGAAGGAACAAGGGAACTATCTTTGAATAACTTCAAATAACATTTTAGGCCCCAGCCCTTCCTCCTGTGCTCCCAAATACTCCCAGCACCAGGAACAGAGATATCAGTGCCTGGAGGTTGCCTGGGCTGCTCTCATATCACCACCACTGCTGTCAGCTCTCAAGGGCTGAGCATCTCCTGGCAGAGCACTGGGTGACACCGAGCTGCAGCCAGGGGTTCCGAACTGCCCACAGCAAGGAGCTCCCTTCTGCTTACTTGTCTCTTCTAAGACGGGCACTGCTGGGTTATTTCAGGCCTTGTTTGGTTTATACAAATGTGTTTTGACAACGCCTCGGATCCTCTCTCTTCCTATTTTAATAACCTTAGCAAAACAACGAAAGGAGTTTTTCATTTTTTTTTTCATTTTCCAAGACAAACTAAACAGTCGCCTTAAAACACTCTGAAAGTGTGAATCTTAAAAAAAAAAAAAAAAAAAAAAAAAAAAGAAATCATCTTTGACTTAATCAATATAAACTGCACTGGTACGGAGGCACACTACACAACAGCAGAAGATAGGGTAAGGCATCACAAGAGGGAAGGCGAGACAGCGTATTCAAACTTCTCTCTGCTCCTGAAAGTAATAATAACAGCAGCAGCTACACAGCCTGCAGTTACTAAGGCTACCAAACTGCATTATGGTTGCATGTTCCTCTGCCCCACAGCAGACAGCCCAGTCAAAGGCAGTATTGTGTGCAGGGAACAGGGGATGCTGCAAGGCTTAGAGCAGGCGGCGTTTAATTGCAGCAATTTTTCACTTTATTTGCTGTTTCTATTAAGCTGCGCTGCATGAAGGAGATGTTTTCTCTCCAAAACACACCAAGCCATCAGCTGCAAGAACTGCCTTAGAGCAAATAAATTCAGAGAGGGTTGGAGCATCTAAATAGAAACAACTGTATTTACTTCACCATAAAGCTATCCTGGTTTGCCACCTGCGGCAGGTAAAGCAGTTGGAAGGAAAATTAGGATGTGGAAGTCTTTAACCCACAAATAAACTCCACCCTTCAGCTGCCCAGATACCCATAGGGTTTGTTCGGGGTTCGCTGTTTCACTTAATTAAAGTGCTGCTTACTCTCACAAGAAAGACGTGTCCCGAAAGCAGAGCAGGCAGCTCCCTGCCCTGCAGAAGGCAGAGCCCCTCATCCCCAGCACGAGGGCTGCAGGCATCGCGTGTACGCCGGGCGCACGTGAACCAACTGCTTTGCTCCTTAGGTAAATCAATAAAGGCCATGACTCCTGCACTAACATTTCAATTAAGGTTCCCCACTGTGTATTCAACATACTAAACCAATTTATTGAGGATTAACAACTCTATAATTTACTGTATGCGTCTACCTTACAGGCACTGCTAAGCCTCCATTAACTGACAATAATACACAAGAGCTGCATTGATAGACCAGCATAAAGTGCAATTTACTGCTTCAAAAATTGCTACTTCTGCAGAGCTAATATTTTCACCTACAAGTTGTGTAATTTTTCACAAGTACGGCAGATAAACCGTGTTAAACCTTTGGCTTTTTCAGATGCCTGGAAGGACCAGCAGCATCACGTCCAGCTGCTGGCAGCCCAAACCTCCCACCACATGACTGTAAAATCCAGCTGTGGGTTACAGGTCGAGCACAGATGGAAAAGAGATAATTCACAAACTCCCTGAACACTGTTCAGAAGTTTCCACGGTTTAAGAAATCATCTGAGGCCAACAATCATTCAATAATATCCAATAACCCATATTTTAAGATACATTTCCTACTAAAACACAGAATGGTAATGTGCTCTGAAACCACTCGGAATCCCTGAAGACAGGGGTTGTGTCTGTAAGCATTTCTGGCAAGCTCGCAAGTTTTTCCAGTGCTCTGACACCCCAGTTTGTTTGTCAGAAGTGCTCATTCAGTAAATGCATCCCTGGGCAGGGCACTGCAAATTGAGAGCAGCACCCACTGTGCTGGGGAAGGGTGAGCATCAAACCCACGCTCAGTTTTTTGCACCTGAAGTGCCTTCCTTTGCAGAGCCCATCGCTTCAGCAGCACACAGCCACTTGTGCCACCAGCTGCCACCAAAAGCCACTGCAGAGACAGTGCCCCACTCTGATCAAGTGCTCATGGCACAGGAGGGCAAGGCACCCCTGGCATTGCTTCGTTCCCTCACCCTGCTTCTAGCTAATATCTAATCAGGAAGGGCCGATCTCCCCCCAAAAAACACACTCGCTTGGAAGAGGCACAAAGGAATATTTGTGCGCTGGTTAAAACCAGTCAGGCAAAGAGGAAGGGAAAAAAAGCCTTGCAAAAACAGCAGTCGGGTTTCTACCACAGCATGGGGGCTTGCCAGCCTGCATCCTTCCATCACTGCTTCCCATCATCGTCCTCGCTCATACAGGAGGAAGAAGGGTGCGAGGGCGAGGAAGGCACCTCCCAAAGAAGAGCCAGACTTCTGCTGTGCAGTCATCTCAGAAACACGTATGCTGGGATTTTGCTCTGCAGCTCCTTACTAAAGTTCACCACGCTGCCCAAAGTCAAAGCAGCCAGCTTTGCAAACCACCCATCAGCACTGACACAACTGGTCTATCACCATATCCACTTCCCACCTGGTGCCAGCAATCCAGTCTCACACAACACTCAGCCAAATCTGCAGCTTCCTACCATGGAGGTTAAATCCTTTCTGACTGCACCTGCAAGTGGAACTGCAGCACTGTGCTCCTTGCTGTGCCTCTCATGCAGTTTTTCAGCTTGAGGCCCAAGCCAGAAATGACATTCCCTGCAGTTTTCAATGCCACAGGCTGAAATGAAGAGGCTGGATGAAGCCAAAAATCTTGCACATTGAAAGAAATTATGTATGCAACCCCAAAGCATCAGTAGAGGACCCATGCTGGCAGTGCTGCAGGTTGCATGGCCAGCTCTAATCCCCCAGAGGTGCGAAGAAAATATTGCTCTATTTGCAGTTTAAAAATAGCTCTTCTTTGTAACAGGAATTTCAGGGCAAAACATGCACATTTTAATCTAAAAAAACTTCTAAGTTGGCCATCTTAGCGAGAGATGTGTGGTTAACACCAGCATTCACCCTCTCCTTTTGAGTAATCAATGTCCAAACATAATGCACTTTCATTCCAAGCACTTTTATATTGCCAATAAAGCACCAAGCAATTTAATGGATTTCTAACCCCAAATTGGAAGCTGTACTGCATCCAACTGACTCAATTTGTTCAGGCTTAGAGGAGGCCCTGGAACAAAACGCTAGAAATAAAACCACATGTACTGATAACATTACAGAAATAGATACACCAAGAAGCAAATGTTCTGTCCCTTTATTTTATCTGACCTCCAACCTGTTTTAATTGACCTTCAAGATGGAAAGACTGCATTTAAAAGAAACCATTTCCACCTAGATCAAGAGAAATGGAAGCCAAGCTATATATAACGCACTTGCTGCAAAACAAGGCAAATAAATCTACCATTAAGCTACCTTTCACTTGACAATGAAAAGCTAGAAGAGACTTTCAAGTTAATTTACTCCATATTTTATGTCCTAAGCAGAGCTATTTTCTAGACAAACTTGCTTTCTCTCCATGTGACACGAACAGAGCCAGGAGCTTCCCATATCCCCCTGCATCACGCCCTGTAACACATGGTGGAGGACAGTTGTTTTGGCCAGCAGAAGGCTGAAGCAACAGATCTCAAAAGCATTGGTGCAACACAGAAGTTCCCAGCCGGTGGTCCACAGCACGCTCCCTGCCACTACAAAGCCAGCCCCAATGCTAAGAGCTATCTACCAGAACAAGCCTTCACACCTCTTTTTGTGCAATTCCTTTATCAGTGTTTATTGCTGGGACAGCAGCAGGATACCTACCAGGATTCTGAAGCAGGTGAAGCTGGTACCCGAGTCTTAGCCTAAAGAGCATCACAAGGAAGCCGAAGGTGCTTAAATCTGGTGCTTCTTTAAATTGGCACATGCCAGAACTCACATTTCTTATATAAAGCAGAATAGCACAAAGGAATATAGTCTCCCTCAAATAACTTGTGCACATAAGTAACTGTGTACCTGTAAATTCAGGTAGTGAAATATTCACGTAAATAGACATGCACACATCTGTACATGCACTGCTGCAGAGAGCAGCACACCCGCAGTCAGATATGCAGACAAAGGCTTTACCAGCAAAGTCCGGGACAGCTGAACAGATTATGAAGAGCGCTAGTAAAAGTCTTTATTACACTCCTCCCCAGCATATAATGACATATCTTTCACAGAAGCACTGTTTTTAAGATCTTTGAGAGCTTTACAGTTTTTATTGGTGCTCTTCTCCAACCTCTTCTGCTTATAAAGCCAGATTTCTTCATTAGTGCAACTCAGGCTATACAAAGACTCAGAGAGGGAGAGAACAAAAATTACAGCCAGCAAAATTTTAGGAAGCCCTTCCCACAAACCTACTCCTCCTGCTGCAGCCTGCTATCCCAGGACCTGCCCACACTAACAGAGCCCAACTGGAAATGGGGGCTCTGGCACAGACTTTGGTCACTTCTCCACCACTGGGCAGAGTGGGACCCCAGAGCTCCTGCCCCAAGTGCCCGGTGTGAGGCTTGAGCCCAGCTGCACCCCATCAGCCACGTACCAGATCCAAGCACAGGCTGCGCCTTCAGATCAGAAGCTATTTCTTCATCCACTTCAAACAGCGACGACCTTACCTTGCTGGATGGATGCCCTATTTATTATTCAGTGAACTGCCTCAGATTTGTGCTATTTCGCAGCTAAAAGCATCACAGCTAATTCACAGCAAGGGCAGATGTTACTGAGGTTGAATCAAGGAACAAGCTCTCTCTTCTACAGATTTTTATTCTTTCCATGTTGCAGAGGTTTAGAGGTACGGGAAGGGAACACTGCCCTAGTATTAAGCTCCAGGAAGCAATTAACAACACAATCTCTTGCAGAACTGCTGGATTCCAAGGGAATCTGGATAAACTCATTTCATCTTCTTGTAACCATTATTACTGGCATCACGCTGTTCCACTTGGCACTCAAGACCGTACATTTTGCTGTATTTCTGTCCCAACCTCTGCCCACCAGAAGGTGCTTGTGTGCCAACGGAGGCTCCAGACCCAGCTTCCAGCACTGGGAACTCCTTCATCCAACAATCAGACCTACAGGAAGATGTGAAAGAAAGCCAAGCCCATCCTCTTCTGTTGAACATGTCCCATTCAGGCACAACCCAAACTAGCTGCTATCTCAAAACTGCTCAAAAAATGATGGCTCTGAAAGTCAAAAATCCTACAAGAATGAAACTCCACATGGGTGGCCGTTAGCAAAGCTAACGCTACAATTAGGCCAGGAACAGAAATACCCTTTTTTTTTTTTTGCTCTTCTGAGTGGTCTTTGCAAGCCAGGCGTCCTGCCAGGATGCTCACAGGGCTCTGGGCACACTGGCTCTGCACCAGAACCATGCAATCCAAAGAAGTGGTTATTTAAAGAACAACGTGAATGCAGAAGGTGCTCACAAGGTTTGTTGCTGTGCAGGGAGGGCCACAGCTGTGCCCACAGCTTTGAGAATTCCAAGCGTGCCCTTTTGGGAGCAGGTAAATTAATCTCTGGAGAGAATAAGGAAAGGGAACTGGTACTGTCTCCCTAAGGGTGACCAAAAGAGTTGTTAGAGCTGGTGGTAAATCTTGCTCTGAGCACAGAGATGGAAAAGGGCAGAGCTTCACACACAAAAGAGATGATGAAATCCTGAGCTGGTAGAGAACCCAAGGCACCCAGCTGCAGGAGAAGTGATGAATATGACACAGCTGAGACCAGAGGGTAAGACCTCATCACATGGCTAAAAAAAACGTAGCAGAGAAACACCTACACAACTCACTGCTGCAGCTGCAAAGCCACAAGCTTAACAGCAGTACAGAAAGTACAATTCTACATCATTGTCAGCTCCCCCCAGCACATGGGGTTGGATCCATTGGAGGAACAGGGCAGCAAACTGTCCCATGTGAGCAACCCCACGGAGATGCTTCTCCTCTGGGTGCAGTCTTCTGGGTCCTTCCTAAAGTCAGGCAATGCCAGCAGCAGGACTTGGGCCTCGACCAGGAGGGCACAGCCACACACCTCAATATACAATCAGAATTCCAAGCCTGGCTCTGCTACACCAACGCCACATCAACAAACACATTCTCCTCAATTTGTCACAGCTAGCCAGGTATGAAATAAAAAGCTTTCAGGATCTTCCAAACGCACAGGCTCCCCCCTCCTAAGACTTCAGCAAACCAATGAAAATTGCGTAAAAACAAACCATAGCACATTTTATAGGGGAAAATAACTTTGCTGCAACTGGAAACACATAACTTAGCTTTTCTCTAACAAAACGTACAGGAAATGGCTCTGCAAAAGTTAACTGAGTGATACTGAGCTTTCTCCAGAGTGTCGTATAGGAAATAACACTGCAGCAACAACTGCCTGATTTAACCTTTTGTCCAGACTACAGCACAGAGCCGTAGCACAGAGGTATCTGGCTGATGTTAACAATCCTCTGGTGCATTCTGCAGGAGGACGGCGGCACACAAAGCAGGTTATCACGCTCAGCAAAGCACCCCTGCCGTGGTCCAAAGCCTGGGCAGCCAATTGCTGATGGAAAACAGAATTTTATGATTTTCCCCTCCTGCAGCTGGTGGTTGGTTTTTACTTATGAAAGATATGGAGAGGTAATGCCCATCCTGAGGTGCAAAAAGCAGAGCAGACTTGTGCATCCCATGCATGCAGAACCATGCCTGACCTACAGAGCAGACGCAGCAAGGAGCCCCATCCCTGCAACACTTCATACAGCAGCAGCCCAACTGTCCCTCAGGATGACACCGCAGCACCTCGGGTTGAGAGCCACCACCTCCACCATCCCAGCAGGGGCTGTGCCAGTGGCAGCGATCCCCCAGCAACACCAGAGCAGCACATCTGCCAAGAAATCTGGTGTCAATATTTGCCCGGAGCCTGCAATCACAATTACATAAGCTGAGCCAGGCTGCCCTCCGGCCTTTCCCCCTGCTGCCCACACGCACCAGCATGGAGAACGCATTGCTGCACAGAGCTGGAGTGAGTCTGCTTCTCAGCATTCCTCTCCTTTAGTCAGGAAAGTGCTGCAGCATAAGGCGTGCATCTCGCCCACAGAATCCCCAGCACCTCACCCAGCCATCGCTCCGCATAAAACGTGCTGGCGGGGGGAGAAAAAGGCGAGGAAAAGAAATCAAAGTTCTCCCCATTCCCACAAAACTTGAGTTCCCATGTAATTGCTGCAAGAAGCGTTTTACCAGGACGGAGCACCCGGGGAGCTATGGGACACGCTCGCTGCCTGACCAGGTTAGCCAGCAGGAAAACATTTTCTTCAGCAAGCTTGACGCAACCACCAAAGTTGCTCCGAGATGAAATAAAACTGGGGCAAAAGCCAAAAAAACCTAGAGCAGGGACAAAACCCTCAGTGCAGGAGGCTCACAGTAAAATACTCCACACAGAACAGCACTGATTTTAATGCACCAAATTGGCTGCTGGGAGAGAAGCCAACTCACGGCAATATCGCAGCTGGCCTCGGGAACGGCTCATGGCCTGGGGTGGTTTTTGCAGCCCCATGCTTATGTGGAGTCATGTGAACAGCATTACCTAAACTGCACCTTTTCCATGAACACCTTCTCTGGGATAAAGGTTCTCATTTTGTTCTACATAAAAACACCCTCTGCAGGTTTATAAGCTTTAATTGCTATGGAAGCACATAAAAAGTGTCCAAATAAGTCTATGTAATGGTTACACATTAACTGTCATACACCTCCAGGCTTCTGTTATCCATAAATTTGCAAGATCAATAAATCCCTTATAAGCAAACTTTAAAAAAAAAAAAAATAGTTGCTGCTGAAAATGTTCCATTCCTATCTGCTAATAACTTCGTTAAGCCACTTGGAAATTCTTACCTTTATCTGAAGCCTCCTGCTAGGGAAAAAGCTGTCTTTCAACACAAAGAAAAGGAATCAAAAATGTCTATTTCTCTCTTGCTCGGAATTGGACATGTGCCCACAAGGCAATGCAAGAGCAGTGCAACGGCAGGCTGGGAAGGACTTGGCTACAGCAAAACGTGTGTGAGAGCCTGCAGAGGCAGAGCCCCTCCAAACCCAAGGAGAAAAGCCTCCAGGAAACACCGGGATGCTCTGCATGACTCCTGAGGAAGGCAAAAAGGATTTTCATTTGTTGCCCTGTACCTAAGGGGACTCAGCAGCACGGTGCAGCCCTGCTGCTTGGTTGCTGCAGTGCACTAAATGCCTGCTAAATTTTACACTGGGTGTATAGAGAAGCCCTGAAGTGCAGCACAACGCTCAGAGCAGCGTGGGGAAGGGGAGAGGGCGAGCGAGAGCGAGGCAGGCAGCCTGAGAGTGATTAAGTGTTGATCAAATCCAACTATTTCATAAAGTTTCTGGTATGCCCGACTGGCTTCTACGGTCTCCATGCTTTGCTGTGAAATCCCTGCGATGTTTATGAGAAGTCTGCAAATGGCTCCTTTGTCGCCTTTTTGTTTTTATTATCACTCTTTAATAAAGAAAACACAAAGCCTGAAGCTGTTGGGACACCAAAATGTCATCAAACCCCGGCTGCCCACCACCTCACGCTGCCTGTCCTTTCGGGGCATGGGTAAGGGACTGCCCTCTCCCTAACCTGACCCCTCTTTCCTGCTGTGCAAAGCCAAGCTGGGCACAGTGCTGTCCCTTCCCTATAGTTGGGAGCACCAAATTTTGGGGGCAGAGCTGTGCCAGCAGCACTCAAGCCATGCCCAAACCCTAAAACAATCCCACAGCCCCCCCCATCCACACTCACTGAATCCCCATTGTAAACAGAGAGCACAGCCTGCATTTCAGGCCAAATAACACAGGGAGGCCCTTGGAAAGATGGAATCGCTTACTATCGGGAGGGAGGGAGATTATAGAGGTTATTTAAATTAAAAACAAACTAGACAAACAAATAAGCCTCATTTCCCTCCCCCCGGCCGCTGCTGCCTGCTCTGCACATGTTATCTGCAAACTGCGGGCAAAGCAATTCCCTGCTCCGTGCTATTTCACAATCTGCTCGCTCTGAACCTTACACTACGTAAGGAATTAAACAAACATTTCCTCCTTTTCCTTCTTCGGGTGTCTGTCCCCCCCCCCCCCCTCCCTTTCCAGGGCTGGGCTCTGAAGTCCAGCCCTACATGGGGCCAAGGCGTAGCCAGCAGTGGGGCTCCCCACCAGCCCCCAAAAGCCCACAGCTTCCCCCAGAAGAGGCAGGGAAGAGTTTGCACAGCAGCTTGTGATCGCACGGGTCTATCCATACAGCAAACAGGCAGCCCCATGCACTCCCAAAATACACCAAGGACAGCCACAGGGAAAAGGAAGGCGATACCAAAACACGATGTAGAGATAACAGGAAAACTTTGCAGAAGTCAATTAAAAAGGCAGTCAGCCCTAGAGACAGAAATCCTCAGGAAAGCAGTGCTCCTTCCACACCGACTGCTTGCTATTACATGTAGCTGCAGCAGCAAACTGGCAAATAAAAGCCTTTGCCTCAATCCGCTCATATTTGCAACAGGTTTACATTACGAATTTGGGTTTTATCTGGCTTGCAGAAGACTGCAAGAGAAAGCTGGGAAGTGAGAGCACGGAACGAACCAAGGGTCCGAATGCTGGAGACCCAAGAGTCAGGTTGTTGGCGTTTTTTTGTGGTTGCTGCTATTTAATGGCAATGCCTCATTACGGTTCGGGATGAAGGAAGCTTTTGTTAACTACCTGCTCTCTCCCTCCCTCTGCACCTTCCCTCGGGGTTCTGAGATCACATGAAAAACACATCCCAAGCTCCTCGAGAGATTTTTCTGCACAGCCAAGGCTGACAAGACTTGACATTCCTGAAATGTTTAAATGGGAGGAGAGGGAGAAACAACAACATTTTTTCAAACCCACTTTATACATCGTGCACAAGCAAAAACTGGCCCAGATCCAATTTAAAATATATATATATATATACACACATATTTGCAAAATCACCTTAAATACTTCAAATGTTCTGGATTGAAAAAAAATCCTTTGCTGCAGAGCAGATGTAAACCCCTGCACCAAATGCTGTGCATTCCTGGGGGAGCTGCAGAGCAGAGCCATAATCAAGCCCAAGGACAGTACCAGCACCAAGCCCCAAACAGCCTGGCAGCCCATCACGCAGCTGCGACCTGAAGATATCTTGTGCATCCTGGGCTCTGCGTTTGGGAAGGGGCTTTGGAAACCCCTTATAGTACAGGGATACTTAAAAGCCAGGCTCAGAACTAAAAAGTTCAGCTAACGAATGGGCAGCAGTCAAGAAACCCCATTTCAGCCAAATGCTAGGAAAAGCACATTGCAATCAGCAGCTGTTTCATTAACTGATTCACACACTGGCTCATTTTGGATATTTTTCCAGACTGGAATCTTGCTTTGCCCAATGCTTCTGGACAGACCTGGGTGAGGAGCAGTGTCCTCACGGATAATTACAGCCTGTAATAAAACCCGCTGCGGGCGATACAAACCAGATGTGGGAACAACTGCACGTGCTCCAAAAGGTACCGCTGCCCAGAGTGCCAGCTGCCAGGAGTGAGCACCTCAAAAACCGTGCCACAAACATCACTTAACAGTGGGCAGCATGTCTGTGGGTGCAGAATGGGTTACATGGAGCACACCAGGTGCTGCTGGCCAATTATTCTTTCTTGGTTTACTAGCGTAGAAATTCGGGCATCAAAGAGGACCGCTGTGCTCCACTTGTGCAATAAACTCCTTTCACCAGCATCACTTCACACTTTCCAGAGTGCAAAGTTCGCGCTGATATTGTTGGCTTTCTCACTTGCTGCTTTTTGGCACCGGCCTGCCTGCTTGGCTGTTCATTAATATACAATCAGTACCTTAAAGGCTTTGTTCCACAGGCCTAGCTAGGCTGTGAGCCATCCTCCAGCGAGCGCTGGTTTGTGAGGGACAAGCAACAAAAGTTATCTGCAGGAGTGCAAACGTGTTTAGATGTTAGGATACAAAATTAGGAAAAACCCAAACCCTATATCCCTACCAATGGGTTTTAAAGAATAAAGGATTATCACTATCAACACAAATAGCATCCAGAGAAAACTTGGAAACAACACAAAGCATCAACATGCTTTACTCCTTTATGCACCAGTTACATTCAATATTTTCACCTTTCCTATGAGGAGATGCTGAGAAAGATGGGGCTGCTCAGCCTGCAGACAAGGAGACAGGATCTCATCAATGGCCATAAATGCATGAGAGGAGGGTGCCAAGAGGTTAGAGCCAGGCTCTTTTCAGTGGGGCCCAACAAGAGGCAATGGGTGCAAAGTGGTACAGAGAAGGTTCCATCTGTACACCAGGAAGCACTTCTGTGCCATGCAGGGGACAGAGCAACAGGTTGCCCAGAGGTTGTGAGGTTTCCTTGGTGATCTCCAGGAGACACTTAGATGTGATCCTGCTCTAGGAGGCCATGCTGGAGCAGGGGTTGGACCAGATGGACCAAGAAATCCATTTCAATCCTGTGATTTTCATACAACCTGCAGCACCACAAGGCACAGGTGATGCAGCAAAGGCTGCCTATGTGCACCAGCAATGAGAAAGCTGCCATAGTTTTTGGTCAGCTAGCTTGGGTTGCCATGTAAAGCCAAGAAAAGTAAATCCCACCTATTTTTTGAGCTCTTATCTCCTGGCTTAGAACAGAGCAGTCCAGCTTCATCTGCTGACAGCATGGCTGTGCAGAATACCCCATCACCACAGGGCAGAGGAGGGCAGCCACAGACAGCCCAGGCAGCACGCAGCCCAGTGCATGCAGGCCCACATCAGGCCGCGCCGAGCTCCCGGCAGCTTTGACATGTGGAGGAGTCATGCCCATCAACATGCCACGCTGGCCCCAACCAAGGGAACATGCTCCAAATGTCCTTCTCTAAAAACCAAGCCATTTTCTTTGTTTACTGGGCCCGCTCAGCATCATCAGCTGCCTTGCCTTCCAAACCAACCTGGCAGCCCAGATGGGAACAGGCATGAAGAACTGACCCCAGCCTCCCTTAATACGTTACTAAACCCTGTCTTATTTGTCTTCCCTGGGAGACTAAACACAGGTTATTAGTTCAATATAAAACTCTTAAGTACACGCTTGAAAGACAGAGCACAAAAACAGAGTTTAATTGTTAAGAGTATTAAAAAAGCACTCTCTAGTTGTTTCAAGCCCTTTCATACCACATTAAGAAGTTTCTGTCCCAACTTTTCAAGATTTGCTTATGATGGAGATGAGCCCAAGTGGAAAATCAAAATCAAGAATCCTTGAATTCTGAGGGAAGCTTTATCTGAGTCTAGACTCATATCTGCACAGAGTGCAGCGCAGTCGAATTTCCAGCCCTGTTTATCACTGTCACCTCATGCTCTCACCCCACCAACACAAGGTCATGACAAAGTTTCTACCCACGTCCCCCAGATCCATAAATTGTTACAGATCTGGATTCACATCAGTGGGATTCACGAGATCAGCCAAACATGCACACGCTGGAGAGGGAAGACAACACGGCTCTTTAAAACTTGAGAGTATTTTTCATTTATAAATAGTTTACATTTTTTGTATCCAGTGGTGGACGACTCACTCAGTCTGTACGGAAACCAAAGAAATATCATGTGTGAGCATTAACCACAGCGTAACAGAGATAATAAACAACAGATGGGCAGCCATATGCAGCGTGGCTGGTGCTCATGGTAGGGGAGGCAAAGAAAAAGTAGTAAGAAAAACAGCAAGCATCACTCAGCTGAAGGCCCTGTGGTGTTTCAGAGTTCTGGGGACCTGTTTCGCCAGGTTAGGCTCCAAGAGTAATCTGAAAAACAGCTTGAGCGTGCAAGCAAAGCACCTGAGTGCTGCTGGGCTCCTGGGAGGCCTCCAGCCTTGTGGGCTTTGACAAGAGAACCAAGCCAGGTGACAAGCCTCCTGCCCAGCATCTGCCCTCACAGCAAATAAAACTAAAATGGATGCTGACATCTCCCTTGTCCATGCTTTCACAAATGTTTTAGAGATTATGTCAAACAATATCCCATACCCCACACAACGGATAAGTGTTTAAAAAAAAAAAAAAAAGCAGGACAACTTTGTATTTGCCAAGCAGAGAGACCTGGACCTGCAGCATCTCTACTGACATTAGCCTGCCAAGACCAATTTGATGCATTTTCTTACCGCAAGGAATTCTGCAAGTATGCTGATAATGTTTAAGCATTAATGTGTGTCCTTAGGTAGAAGGAAAAAAACCACTCCAAAATACACACTTTCCAGAATTTGCCAACATTTACCAGATGCAAGAGAATTCCCAGACCACTCATCTGCCACAAGCGTGCAGACACCAAACCAAGAGTCTCAGCACACACCTCCTCCTTGAGCAAAATCCTACAGCCTGACACACTTGGCCGAACAAAGGTTTGTTCCCAATTATATTTCAGATTCTTCTAACAATAACTGCGTGGCGTCTGGCACCAACACATCTGAGCCTTTGAAGTGGTTCTCAACTCCAACAGGAAAAAGAGGGAGGACAAAAGGGAAATCAACCGGCACTTTTGGTTCCAGTCAAACCACCATGCTGAAGAGAAAACTTTAATACCATAATCTCTGAGCACACCAGAAACGTTTACAGCTAACAAAAAAACCCCACACAGGACAGCAACACGCTGGTGCTGCAAGATTTGGGCCAAGGGGTGCTTGTGATCAAATCTCTTCTTGATGTGCTTAGGTCAGCATCCTCATGGGGTCTAAATAAGGCTTGCAGGGCATGCAGGTACACGGGTACTTCTCTATCACTTATGACCTTTAGGGATCCAAATCCCTTTTCAAATCTCACCTTACTTGACATCGGCAAGAAGCATGTGAGAAATCAGTGCACAGCAACAAGCCTCACTTTTAAAATGCATATCTTATCTGTTCTGTTCAAATAAGCACAGTGTGGTTTAACAGCAACAAGGTGGCAGAGCGGAACAGCTCCCGGGGTGGAGGTTTTGATTGGAATGATGGTCATTTAAAAAAAATAAAGGGATAAAAACGCCTTTTCATTTTCCCCAAGCTACATCCAAGTCCTACCAACTCTTTTTGTTAGGCTGGGCAGTTTCTGGAAACATCTTCTGACCCAAAACATTCCCAGAATTTCAAGAATCTGCTCCACAAATCTTGAGGCTGTTTCGCTCAGGAATGCTGAGATGTGGGCAAAGGGAAACCAAACGGTTCCCTTGAACATCGCAGAAAACTTTAAAGTCTGCCCAAGCTGAAAAATGCAAGAGTCAAAACTTTGAAGGAAGTGCGGGTTTTCTGCTCAAAGGCAGCTGCATTTCAAATATCGTCCAGAACATAATCTTCCAACAAGGGAGCGCGGCCGTGCCAGGACAGCTTGTGCTCCTAGCAAGGCTGGTGGCCTCCATGTGCTCCCCTCAAGGCAAGACTGGAGTTGAAGCAAATAAATAAAACAGACTTTCAGATCAAGTTGTCTCAGCCTTTATGAAGCAGAGACGATCGCGCTGTGAGAAGCTCTTGGCAGAGCTGCTCCTCCCCAGACAAGATCCACCTACTTCCCAACGCCCCCCAAACACATAGGGTGGGCATGCACTTTGTCTTCTGCTCATGTACCTCCTAGGATGACAATCCTGGGTCACAACTGATAACCAAGGACTTGACTTAGAAAGAGCTGTGAGGATAACAGGGCCTTCTGGTCCTGCAAGTGCTCTTTTTATTGCCTATCACCCAGCAGCATCAGGAGAACAGTTTCCTGAGGGTGAGAAGTTTCTCTGGCTGGCTGGAAAGCAGAGATGCAAGAAGGGACACATCTTACCACTGTAAGGCAGGCAGTTTTGTAACTGGTGGTCAGGATGCTCAGGAAACCAGAGAGGAAGTAATCGGAAATTGTTGGACAGGGAAACTTCCACATTTTGTACCCAAATGTGCAGGCCTGTAGCTTGCAATGAATTGTTCTCTTATTTTAGCCATGTCTCTCGCACACAGAAAGCCCTGTGGTTTAATTAGCACACGCAGCCCCAGAAGTGTAGCTACCATCTCCTCCTCCAGAAAGGTGGATATTTTTGTTATTTTGACTTTTGAAAAAGTTGAATGTCAAGCTTGCACAGCTTCAACATGCACAATCTGCTTCAGAGCGAGCTGTATGCTGGCATTACGACTTGTGCCTGGGGAGCTGCAGAACCTCACCTGAGAGCTGGCAGAGTGCTTGCAGCCAGAGGTGAAGCAAGCAGCAAGGGAGCCAGGCTGGGAGCACAGCAGCAGCTAACCGGGAGCACTGGTGCTGCAGGAGGGGAATGCCATCTGGGGCATGCAGCAGGGTGCTACGAAAAAAGCTGTCACAGTCCAAGGAAAACAAGTATTCTAGGAGCTGGAGCAAGCCACAGGGACACACAGATGAATGCAGGATCGTGTTGGTCAGAGGCACCCCTGCCAGCTAAAAGGACAGCTCATAAGGCTCTTGCAGAGCAGACCACAAAGTGCTAGCACTTGAGACACAAGTGCTGGAAGGAAACTGGAAGCAAGCAGCACTGCAGTAAACAGCCCAGGCTGCTATCTGGCATCACCCGGGGATGCCATGCTACTGCACAGCTCTACCCTTTCCCTAGGGATACTGGCAAAGCCCAAGGAGCAGGACTGCATGCCCAGCACATCCGCACATGCAGCAGTACTGCCAGGCTGGGAGGACACAGGCACCCAGGGTGATTGCTCAACACTCACAGGCTTGGAGGCACAAAGTCCTCTTCCTGGAAGCTCTCCTCCAAGCAGGGAGCAGAGAGTTGACAAAACTGTTCCCAGCTGTGGCCGTGACCATCACAACGTCTTGCTGCTTTTGCTGAAACACTTCCTACTGCTGCTCCCAGTCGCCTGGGCAGCGCTGCATGGAGGAGCAACCATACTGGGCCCAACAAGGCCAGAATGCAGGAGGTACCACCACTGGTAACTGCCTCAAAGAGACCACTATACAAGGCAGAGCTAGAGCCAACTGTTATTTGAAGTAGACAGCACATACCCAACACGTTCTGCCATATCCATACAGCTTTCCGTCCAAGCAGATCAACCCAATGACCAGCACACATCTCCACTGATAAGTTCAGTAAGAATGAAATCAGAACTCCTGGAAAGGGTTCAGTTCAACAAGACATCAAAAAGCCAAGCGGCTTCCTTGGGGAGCTGGGCTGAGCCCCACAGATAAATACATTTACCAGAAGTCCAGGGGCTGACCATGCTGACTAGAGATGCAGCCAGTAGTTTCTTGTTCAAGAGGCCACCAACCAGTGATGACACGCAAGACAAGAGCACTAAGGAAGCAGGGTGAGGCCTCAGCTCTGCAGATCTCTTCCCACACCAGGAGCTTCCCGCTCCCGTTCATACAGGAGAGCTGAATCTGCCTGGGCACAACTTTATGATAGCCAATAAGCCATTTCCTAACCCGCTAACAAGGAAAGCAAAGGTCATTTGTCTGCTCTTGTGAATGCAGAGTCATCCAAACCCTCCATGTTCACCAATCTCAACAACTTCTGGGCAGCGATCTGCTCAATAACAAAGGTTGGAGAGTGGGAAGCAGGACAAAGTTTACAGCCCTGTCAAACAAACACAACTCTCAAACACTTCCATACAAGGGAGGCCTAAACATGTGAATAAGATGTATATGTTTAACGCAGCACTTGTGTGCCATTCTTCAGAAGAAGCCCAAAAGGTGTTTGAAAGCCAAGAATTCTTATTAAGACTTGCTGGGAGGAACAGAGTTGTTTATAGACCAACACAGAGAGGAACAGCACAAAAACACGTTTAGCAAAGGAAGAATGGAAAGTACTGTGACATTTCAAAGTGAAACATCATATGGTTTGCTTAAGTCTCCTACAATGGGAGGAATCTCCCCATTTTGCCAAAGCAGATGAAGCACAAGTGTTGCTCTGACTCTACCCCTGGCTCCAGAGGAGACAAAGGCTTTCAGGCAAGGTCAGACCAGGGCAACACGGGGGTGAGCGGAAGCCCCAGATTTAATTTTATTCATTTACTTTAATATAAAGACCCATGCTAAAGGAAGGCGGCTAGTGCTTTTCTGCAGCTCTCGAGCAGTTGCCCATCTAAGCATCACCTAAAATAAGCCCTGGAAAATTAAGCAGAGCTTTTAAGGACTGCTCATAGCACCAGAGGAGGCAGAGCAAGCTTTCCCCATCTTCCCCCGGCTCACAAACACAAAGAGGAGGACAGACAGGCAGCAATGTTTGGACAACTGGAACACATTTAGGGGGTGATTTTTCACAGGGCCTCCAGCCAGGCAGTTTCCTCTGATAGCCATTTTATTACCCGCAATACAATTTGCAGACCAGCAGCTCCCCTACCTACGGGGGCTGCTGCTGCACCAGTGCTGCCCAAGCATCACAGGGAAGCTGCCCAAGCATCACAGGGAAGCCACCCATCAGCACAGCAAGCCCCACAAGCAGGCAAAAGCCTGCTTAGATGCTAGCACTGATGGCCAATGCTAGGGCAGCAAGCACTGCAGCACAGAGAAAAGAGCATTCCATCCAGGTGGGCATCCATCAGCGAGCATAGGCTTTGGGCAACTGGGAAAATATTGTGATGCCTGATCTGCATCTCTGTGCTGGAGGAAGCAACACAGTCCAAATCTCATGTTTTGCTGCTTTCATTCCTCTCACGCACCTGAGGGCTTGTCCTGCTTTTCTGCAGTGAGCAAGGGCCTGCCAACTGGAGGAGGTGGTCTGGAGAGCAGTATCTTATTTCAGGGTTTCACAGCCAAATTTCCACTGAACTCAAGGTATGCATTTTCTAATCTGGAAGGATTCATCTAAAAATAGGCACCTGCACTGAAAGGGAAACGCTCTCAGCACACAGCCTGCACAACGGACTGGTTTAAGAGCAATGCAGGACTACACCTCTGCAGATTTCCCAGCCTGCTGCAGACCAGGTGGCTGCCTGTACTTCAACCCCTACTCAAACTGAAAATGCAACCAACAACCAAAGCAGACTCCTGAGCTTAGCCAAGATACCCCATCACACCCTGAGGGGTGCCCCCAAATAGCAGGGCCTGCTTCTAGACTTCCTCAAAATTACACAGCTGTGGCTGGAAAGACAACGTGCTGAAAAGATAATGAGGGAGCATAACGTACTGCACATGTTGTGGTCCTGGGCTGAAGCTGGCACTGGCTGGGGGTGAAGGACTCGAGCTGCAGCGCAGGATTTGGTTAACTATTAATGGATGACTCAGCTCCAACAATAAAATGCATTTTGCGTTCTGCGTTAGCAAAACAGCATCCTGGTCCTTGACTCGGGCCTGAGTGCACTGCAGGAGAAAAAAAATTATCTCTGCTCTATTCATCAGCTTGATCCCATCAGCTCCACGTTGCAAAACAAGGAGTCACACTGCGCGATTAGGTTAGCAGCACAGAATGATGATGTTAAAAACTGATGAGCTGGGCTAACTCAATCCGAGGTGTCTGACAGCAGGATCAGTGCAAAGCCTCGCAGCCTGATTGGGATTTCTGGGTGCGGTTGACACGCAGGACAATGCAGCAGGTCTTATCTGTGCTGGGTGCTGAGAGGTGAGAGCCACCAGGAAGCTTCGCACCTCAAGGCAAAGCTCCAACCTCTCTGAGAGGGATGGAAGTAGCCAAGAGCCAAAGGCAGCACTGCAGATTCCAAGCTCCCACTGTGCACTGAATGGGGCAGCTGTGCCAGCAGGCATGGGGCTCGGCTGCACAAGGGGAAACCCAAGTGATGGGAGAAGGCAAGCAGCCCCATAGCTCACTCCTTCAGCCCTAGACTTCAGGATGGGCTCCTGCAAGGCTCAGTCACCCTCTAGCCCCATACATCTGCAGGGCAGTTTGCAAAGTAAAGTCAAAATACTGAGCTGCTACAAAACCATAAAGGTTGGTTTTCCTAGAGAACAACTGCTGTGTGTTCATTTCTCTGATGCCTACTGGGCTTCTTGTCCCCCTGCTCTGGGAACTTTCCCTCCCCTTTCCCCCAGCCCATCCATTCTACCTTTTCATGCTGCACCCATTGTAAAAGGCACTGAATATTAACACAGCCCATTGAGCACTCTCCTTTTGTAGGGGACCCTCGCGTTTCAAATTGCAGTCACTGTGCAGAGAGAAAAGCCTCAAAGTGATTAAATGCCAGAAGCTTCTCAAAAGGAGAGAGGAATACGGAGGTGGCTGCGGGGGTCCTGCAGACTTCAGCGCAGCAGTCAGAAGGGCTTCGGATCTGCACTACGGATCTCACGTGCACATCTAACCCCAGACCGGGTGGGATCACTCCTCCCAGCCGGGGCTCAGCTCAGGATTAAGACACGAAGATCAGACAGCAGATGAAGGCTCGCTGCTGTTCTCCAGTGGGAGCCAATAAATGTCATGGCATGCTGGGGGTGGGCAGCGAATCCCAGACACATGTTCACAGGCAGGGCGGATTTATTTGCAAGCGTGCAGTGCTGCGAGGACAGGCTCTGCCATCACCCTGACCCAGCGGCCCCCCTCCCAAAAATCAGCCCCCAGCAATGGCTGCTTCATCTGTGTCCCATTATTTAAGCAGGCTTGGAACTGCCAGAAACTCTCCCCCTGCAACACCTCCACATTCATCTCCCAGTACCTCCTCCAGCCGAGGAAGCTGCCTTAACTGTTGCTGTGCTCACAAGATCTGGCCCTAGTTTAATAAAAAATTTAAGTTAATCTGGAATTTTGAGCACAGGCATCCCGGTCTTGTTGCCTTCAACCAAATCTCTCCCTGTTCACATTCCTGAGCACAGCAGGGCTCTGTCCCAGGCTCCCAGCTCAAATGCCTGTGGCCAGGCACCCACAGGACTCCCAGCAGCACCCAGGTGCTTGCTGAGAACATCAGTGCCAGGCAGACAGCCTCAGGGCAATGTAACCATGCCCAAATTCATCTTCCTGGGACAGCTCAGAGCAGAACCTGAAGGGACCCTGCCATGCTCAGCACCCCATGTCCACAACCAGCCAAGGGCAGGGAACTCCCTCCTCATTCAACTGTTGCTGGAGATACAAGATGTGAGCATTTCATTCTTTTATTCCGTTTTGCAGCCATAACATTCAGTCCTTCTGGGCTGCTCTAGCCCACGAAGCTCAGATCAACTCATCCCTTCTTGAGCTGAATTGAAAGTGGTTGCACTCACATGCACAACAGCTCTGGCATAGCACAACAGAACAGTGCACACTCTGCACACAGCCACCCAGCACTGAGTCAGCTGGGTGCTCATACCAGGGCTGCGTGGGTCCTGCACCATCACAAGGTGCTGCAGCTGGCTGCGCAGTGCTGTTCCTCCTAAGAACCCCAACCCTTGCCACTCTGCATTGGCTGCGAGTGACCTCAGCACGCTGCCCTTCTGTGCATCAGTTCTGCCCTCTGAAAGCCAAAGAGAAAAATCACAACTGCAAGAGCCGCTGCCAAGGAAGAAGTAACAATAGTTTCAAAAGCTCCCACTGCTTTTCCTGGGCACTGATAGCCCTGTTGACAAAATACGCAGCGATTAGGGCGGTGCACAACCCTCCCCAGCGTGCAGTTTCCTGCAGTCCAAACAAAAGCTTTATCTCAACACACTGAAAACCAACCCAGCACTGCTTGGGCACCGGGGCACTAATTAGGGAAAATAAAATAGATAAACTGCTACGGAGGGATTTTTGAAAGCACTCAGTGAAGTGAGGACACACCAGTGCAAGCCACTGAACATGGGATCTCCACATGGGTTCCTATGAGTGATGCCACCAGCAGAGCTCAGCCTGGGTGCACACACCTGGGCTGGGGGTCCCAGCCCCACAGTCCCGTCCCATTGCTTTCACACCCAGAACTGGTGAGTCTGGGAATCATGAAAAAGCAATGCAAACAACCGTCCTTACTTTAAAAGTAGACATTTTTGCAGTAGCTTAAACACCTATTTTTTCTTTTATATTAGCTATGGACAAGGGCAAAAAAAAAGCCCTGAATTATGCACTGTCAGATAGAAAAAATCCACCTTAGCCAATTCTTCTGTTAGTTTACTATTTACAGAATGACAAACCATATCTTCCTAAAGTGGCTACAAGTCCAACAGTTCCCAGGCAGCAGATTTATACAAGCGATTACTTTGCCAATAAAACTCACTGAACTCAAAGACATTCCAAAATCTGTTCCATATGAAAAAGACACTCCCGGGCATTCGCACTCCCGAAAAACACAATAAATTCAGTCAAACCAGGCTATTAATGCATTTCCCTGCATGAAACAAGACGCACTGTCCTATTTTTACATGGCACGTGGGGATTGTGGCATTATGCTGAGATGAAGAACCTCACAGGACAGTGCCCGACGCTGAGCAGAAGCGCACAGCAACAGGTGAGCAGGCAGCCACAGCCTCCTCTTAGTGACACCTGACAATCTGGGGTCAAACACAGTATTTCTGCAGCCAGAAGAGGGGAATGCAGTGAGAACCTGACAGCCTCTCATCATTCTTAACAGGAAGCTGGATGGTCTGCAGCGATATCTGGGTGACTTTTCTCTCCTCGCAGAGTTGAACCTATATGACTCACTGCTGTAATAGATACCTCCCAGTAATCTGTACATTGGTTCAAACAGCAGAGCTGTGGCAGTTTCCCCCCTCTCCCTTTCTGGATGCTCATTTCCAGAGGTTACTGACCAGCGAGGGGCACCGATCTCAGCCCAACTACAGGCACAGAGACGCTCATCGTTCATCTGTATCGCGACCGTGGAATGCACAGAGCTGTTAGCACTCGGGTTCAGCTCCGCCGGGCGAAGCAGCACCCGGGGGATGCGCCTAAATCCTTCCTAACACTTGAAGGGAAAACCTCGCAGCAAATCCACGACAGTAATTCTAAGCACAGGGATACATCGATGACCTCGACAAGCCGAGACGAACCGAGGGCCAGCAGGACGGCAGCGAGCCGCAGGCAGAGCTCGCAGCTCACTTAGCAAACCCTTCGTTTCCCACGAAACCACCCCAAACCGCCCCGCGGTGCCGCAGTGGGCGCTCAGAGCCGCAGCTTGGCAGCCCGGCCCCGTATTAGGGCAGTGCGGCGGGGCCGGGCCGGGCGCTGCCCCTCGGAGATGCCCAAATAAGGCTCCGGCGGAGCGCAGCGGGACCCCCGCGCCGGGCGGCACCGCCGCTCTCCTCACGCCCCGCGCGGAGAAAGCGCAGACCCCTCAGCCGGTAAAAACACCGTTAGAACACCCGCCCGCCCGCGGCAGCGGCCCCTCAATACTCACACGTGCCGCAGCCCGGGGGACAGCTCCCGGGGCACCTCGGGCAGCCCCAGCCCGCCGCAGCGCAGCCGCTCCCCATCGCAGACGCAGCCGTCGGGGCAGGCGGCGGCCGAGCCCAGAAGCACCGCCAGCAGCAGCGGCAGCGCGGAGCCTCCGCCGCCCCGCGACGGCACCACCGCCATTTTGTATCCGGCACCGGCGAAGGTCCGAAGCGGAGCGGAACGCGGTCCCGGCTCTCAGCGCCCCGAGCGCTCAGCGCAGCTCCGCCACCCGCGCCATCGCCTCGGCCGCCGGCCCCGCGGGGCGCTCAGGGCATCCGCCGCGCAGGCAGCGCGGCGCGGATCCGCGGTCCCTCCGCCGCCGCCACGAGCGCTTTCTCTCGGCTACCGCCGCCCGGCTCCGGTTCCGGCCCGCCGCCCGCTCGGCACTCCCGCGGGACCCCGCACCCCGTCCCGACCCTGCCGCTCCGCTCGCCGCGGGCCCACGTTGGCTGCACCGCAACATGTAGCCGCGCCGCCCCCCGCGCGTCCGCCCATTGGCTGGCGGGCGGGCCCGCGCGCGCCGCTATTGGTCAGGATCGCCCCCCCACTCGGCGCCTCATTGATGCCGGCTGCCCGTCAATCAAAGGCGCTAAGGCCCGCCTCCCTTTCCCACTCCAGGTGTGAACGCGAGCGGCCCTCTCCCCCCGGCTCTGCTCCTCTTAAAGGGGCCGCGCCCGCCGCTCTCCGGCCAGCAGCGCGCAGGGGGGACCCGGCCCGAGAGCTTCCCCCAGCCTCTGTGTAACCTTCCCCATGTTATAGCATCATCCACGGACGTATCCTACAAGGAGGCAGTGCAGGAGCACAATGTGAGCAGTTCACCCAAAACCCAAGCAGCTGCCCAAATTCACCCAATGTTTGAAAGCCCCAGGTTCTACCATTGGAGGGGGCAAGCCCTGCACAGGTATGAGAGCACTCCGCCCCAGTCAGCGGCACATGACTCATCCAATGGATGCAGCAAGATGAGTTAATATCAGGGCATCCATGCCCGCCCAGAGGCTGCTCCTGAGCTAAGCATAGATCATCCAAGCACCTTTGGTCACATTCCTGGCATCACAGCCAGGTGGGTTCCAGGATCCAGTGATAGATCAACACCAAATAGAAAACCAAAGCCTCCGCGAGAGCTTCTCTCACCCCACTCTGGGGTCACCAGGACCCTCTGGTATCCCATCCAACACCTTCTCCGGTGACATTCAGCAGTGTCGATGACCCTGTGGGGCCAGGACAGCTGCCACGCCTCCATACAGCTCCAAAGAATCAATGGGCATTGTTTGAAGGCAGAGGTAGAACCTGAGGGATTAGGTTTTTGTTAATCCAAGGGAGGACATCAAGAAGAGAAGAGATTCACAGTGGGTCAGGGTTGTGTTTCAGCCTCCAAGAACTGGAGAAAATAGGAGAATGCTTGGCTTTAGTCCTTCAATTTATCTGAAAGCTGTCTGCAAACTAAGAGAAAGCAGCTCCCTCCCCTGACCAGCCAGGGTGACCTGATAACGGCCTTTCAATATCTTAAGGGTAACTGTGAGAAAGAAGGGGAGACGCTTTAGGAGGTTCTGTTGTTACTTTACAGTAAAGGAGGGTGAGGAAGTGAAACAGATTGCTCAGAGAAATGGTGGATGCCCCATCCTTGGAGACAGCCAAGGTGAGGCTGGATGGGCCCTGAGCACCTGATGGAGCTGTAGGTGTCCCTGTACACTGCAGAGGAGTTAGACCAGACAGCCATTAAGGTTTCTTCCAACTCAAATGACTCCGTGATCCATGCTAAATCACATTGCACGTGCATTGCTGATCAGTCCCCAGCAGCACTCGGTGGGAAATGAGTGCACTCACAATGCTCCTGCCTTGCCCCAAAGCCCGAGTCTGTGCTACGGAGTTGTGTACGGAGCGGAGGATGCTTCTGCCTTGAACCTCATTAAGTCTAATTAAATAGCTTACAAAAGTATTTAGGAAAACAAATTTTAAAGTGGCAAAGGCATGCCAACACGGAAGAGATTTCTAATTCTGTCGTGTCTCTTTGTGGATTTGGATTTGGTTCAGAAAGTGCACACTTGGAAGGTAATTGCTGACAGCATGCAGAATCCATCAAGCTATAATTAACACTACTATTATTCTAATTGCCTCACTCAAGCTTCTGTGTTTTTTAATTGTAGAGCAATTTGCCAATAGAGAATTTAATTGCAATACATATTTTATACATTTTGGGACAAAGTACCATTATTTCTACTTCAGTAGAATGATCCTCAGTTGTTAATAGCTTTCTTTATTCTTCTCTAGGACTTTTATTTTTTATTTTTTGCCCGATAAAGGAATTTGATTGCAACCTCTTGTGAAATTAGTAAGGATATAATATACAGGAGTGCCCGGAGGCTTCACTTTGGATCATGACTCTATTAGGCAAGGAACTGTACATACATGCAGCAAGACACAGCCCTGAGGAGCTTGAAATCCAAACAGAGAAGACAAACTGAGGTGAGAACAGAAGCACCATCGCCGTGGCACAGATGGGGAATGCAGCCACAGATCACTCACCTCAGGCGACCCCGTGCTGGTAATTAGGAACGAACATTCTCTCTCCCACTTCCTGCACATCACAGCAATTATTCAGCACAGCCACAGTGCTACAGAGCTAACAGTGGTCCTCAGCACCAGCTGATCCTATGGCTGATGGCTATGCGGTGTCAGCAGCTCCACCACAGCTCCATCAGCCTTCCAGAGCTGCACGGGTTACATCAGACCTGGAGGGATGAGGCAATGGCTGCTCACCACCCAGAGCTGCTCTCTCCCTGTGGTCCCAACCCTGCTGCTCAGAGCTGGTCTGGTTGGAGAACGTGGCAGATATGTGTGCAACCTGTGGGCACCCAGCAACAAAGGCTGATGGTGACATCACACCTCACTGCTGCTATGGGCAATGCTGGCTCAGCCTAGCAGAAGGCAGTACACGACAGGGAGAATTAAAGGAAGAGATCATGGACTGTAAGGTCAGTACTGATGTAAAAGTCAAGTTTGGGCTCCGGGTCCAAAGGGTTTACCTTTGGTGACGCATAAATTTTTTCTTTTATCAAAAGCAGAGACTTGCGCTTGAATTCTAGTCTTCCAGGAACAGAACATCTTTGATCAAGACCAGATCATCCTTTGTAAACGTTAAAGTTCACCCAAGAAGCTGCCATAGTTTCATTTTACACAGGCAGCGAGTCAAATTTCTTCCCCAGCCTGGGACTGACACAGGCATTCAGCAGAAGATGGTGCAAAGAGTGAGATCCAATTAACTCTGTCCCTGTTCTGTCACATCGATGCCACCTCTGACTCTTCCTCCTCCTCCCCTAAAGGGCTTGTTTGAAAACATCTGCATAATGAGAGCTTCTCACCTTTTTAAGATCAGCCTCAGAATGGCACAGCAGCAATTTGCCGTTGAGACAGAAGGGGGAGAGAAAGGAGGCTGTGAGCAACGGAACAGTGACTGCCGTTTGGATGGGCAAAAAGAATGAGGCAGAAGGCAGCTGGCTGCCCACTGAGACTGTGCCTTCTAGCACAGCACTGTTGTCCCCTCATGCTCAAGATCCACATCCAGAAGTTTCCTGAAGCCCAGTGATGAATTCGGCCCCATGTGCAAGCTGGCAGTGTCAGGGCTCACTCCTCAGCTCTGGGCAGCAGATCTGTGCCCAGTCTGACAGCAAAAGCAGAACTAGAGACACGGTGCTTCCCAACAGTGACAGGTGCTGACGGTGTTTGTGCTATGAAGAGCTCTATTAGTTGGTATAATAACTATAATTACAAGGTGTAACTTCTCATTGCTTTCACCTGTAGGCTGAGGTGGAAGCGGGTGGTTCTCGCAGCCCCAGAGGAATGCATGAGATTAAATCATGGAAGTGGAGCAAAGGAGCTGGGATCCAGCTAACATGGGAGGCACCTGCCCAGAGAATAACAAAGGCTTAGGAGTATCAGAAGGACCAGGGCTGAGAAGGTTGTTATTGAGTAAGAAAAAGCCAGATGGAGTAAGTGCATGATGCTCCTTCAGAAGCAACCAGCATTATTTAATAGCTACATGCTCCAGATGAAGGGCACCGTCAGCACGGGTGGTCTCTGCCTGGCAATGTTTCCAAGGCAAGCTCAGATGTAAGTTGCGCAAGTTGTGCCTGTTTGCAAAGGTTGAAATCCCATTCGACAACTGAAGGAAGATGATGGCAGAACCACCACAGCCAGGCTGAAAAGGGCCCTGGTGAGCAGCACTGCCTTTAGGTCAAAGCTCATTTTCTTTCAGCTGTTGAACTTGAGCTTTGTCCACAGTAGAAGCGCAGCAAGATACCTCATGACAGCTTCCATTGATTCTCAGACGCTGCCCCCGTGATTACCACGAGCTGTTACTACCAAACCACCTCTTTTCTTCATGTGGCTGGAAGATATTAGTGTTTGTCCATCACATTTGATCCCTTGTTTAGAAAAGAAATGTTTCCTTGCTCTTGAGTGCCTCATTCTTGGCTAGGGACAGAACTGCAGGCTGATATTTCTGCTTGGCCCTTGAAGCCAACTGTTAACCACACTTCTTGTCCTGCTGGTACCACCCAAGAGTGCAGCAATACTGCCATACAAATGGCACAGCATCATTATATGAAGAACAAAATATGTGGCAGAGCCCTGCTGTGGCTTAGAGGCTCCAAGAAGGATCTGTCAAAATATCTTAGACATCTGCCATGTATAAAAATCTCATGATTGTTCTTCAAATTCTTCTGCAGATACATCAGCTTCTCCCCAGTTTCTTTCCCCCATCTCCCTCTGCTCGTTACCAGCTGCGTCTGACACAAGAGCTCTTTTCCTTCCATTTATTCAATACCTGAGGTCATTATGCTCTGCTTTGAGACATCCTAAATCACTTCCATAGCGCACAGTTGGGATGACATGAAGGATTATGACTTCATGTGGGAATAAGGAGGAGCAGATGAAGACTTAATAGACACAGATCCTGCTTTATGCCAGTGCCATAACTAATTAGAAACAGGGGGGAACAAGTAGATGGTAACTGTCTCAAACTTCTTACAGAATGAGTCCCTAGCGCTCTCATGCCAGCATCACAGCAGTTAGACAGCTTTGTCCTTGCATGCCATGGTAGGTATTTGGGTATTGGCACATGGTGTAGCCCACAAACACGAGCAGCCATAGAAAGCTGCAGGGATGCATGATGACTGTGTCTGTTCTGTCCCAGGAGGATTATATTCCTTCTGCCTTTGAGATGCATTTTCCATCAGCTTTGCAGTGAGGCACATTGTAATGCAAGAGCTCATGCAGAAGTAACAAGGTTAAAGCAGTTACCAGGTTGTGATCTGGAGGCAGCTCTGCATGAAGAGACATTAGAGCTTCCAGCCCCTTCCCAGACCTCACTAAGCTTTCAACAAAGCAAGAACATATCTCAGTAAGCTATGATTTGTCCCCCAGATTGAAGAAAACTATGGAGAGCTTCCAGTCTCACAGCTGTGCTGCTCCAGAGAAGCAAAACTCAATCATGATTTCTTGTTGCTCTTTGGCTTCTATACTGTTCTGAGGGGTCTCAGTTACTCTCCTCCTGCCCCGCATGGAAGGACTCTATTCTGGTTACTGTGGGCAATAAACACATCATCCCCCACATCTTGGCAGACCCTTAACCAGCACCCAAAGATAAGAGCTTGCCAGCAGCCTCCTCATCCAGCTAGGGCAACATACAGCAGCATCTGCCAGGGCACTGACAAGAGTTTCTTTGTGAGCATAGCCTAGAAGAGATGCAGCATCCAAAGGAAGCACCAAAGGAGGAGGTGGTGAAAGAAAGGAAAAATACCACCCTTGTCTCTTACTTACTTTGCTGTCCATCAGACCCATTTGATGAAACACAGAACCATTACCAAGTTGCCTCTCTATGCAAAAGTTACCTATACACCTTCTTTTTCCAGTATTTATAGGGTTTATGGGATGCTGGCATGCCTCATGGCAGGGCCTTTCCCAGTGGGCTACACCTGTGGGGAGAAACCTCAGCTGCAAGCTATCAATTACTGTGTGCTGGGCACTGTGCATGCTGCTCCAAGATGTTATTCTTAACAGGATCTTTGAGGGAAGCTCTGCAGGTAATGGGTGCCTTTTTTCATAATGTTTTTGCTGCTCTTTTGCTAGAAATGCTAGGGCTGTGGTTCAGAGGGTTTCCTGTTCCCTAGAGCTTGTCCTTATTTCAGGCAGAAGAGAATAGCTCTGGGGCTGTGCTGGAGGTACAGGGGAGCCTGCTGGCGCTTGGCTTATGTGTGGTGATCCCAAGCTACAACATAAGGGGTGGGTCAGTGAGAGCTGCCAGCCTCCCTGGGGGGCAGGAGATGGCTTCTATTTTTGTTTGTTGCCTTGTTCACTTCTGTTAGTACTGATAATGGCTGAGTGACTTTATCTGGGCTACAGCATTGTATGAGCTCGTGTCATTGCGTAAGATGTTCCTTGGGACTTCAGATACGCTTCTGTCTGGTCTTGGACATGCTCAGGAGGGGTTATGGTGCATTTCTGAGTAGTTTGTGTATGGACCAATGGTCCATTGCTTTGGCATTGTGGTTTTCCTAAACATCTCCCTCTGACAGCTGGGTAGAAGGCAATGTAAACAGGAGGGTCTGCATGTATACGTAACAAAGCTTAGGCTGGCTTGTTTCTGAGATAGCCAGGCTGCACCAGTTTCAACAGCTTCCTTACATATGTGAGCCTGCAGGTGACCAGAATCTACTAACAGATCATCCATAATTTAATAAAAGTTAGCTCTCTGTATTAGCGTAAGGCAACACGTTGGAAAAAGCCATTAATCATAGTGAGTCTTGATGGCTGCTGAGTCTGCACCTGCAAAGCTGGAGCCTTGGGAAATAGTATTTTGAGCAATCTGCATGGCTTTGACAGAATGCCTGTAACTTTTTCCCATTACATCATTACTGGGGCCAACACAAAGGCTATCTGGGTTGCTCAAGGAAGTGTATTGTGGAAAACAATCCTACTTTGATGACTGATCCAGGCATTTATTTAGGCAAAGCAGAAGCAGTTGCACTGGCACATTTGATCTGCACTGTTAATGGGAGACAGCTCAGTGCATGCTTTTGTTACACTTGCTCTTGCTTGCATAAGTTCTTGAGATTATTTTTTTAATGAACAAAGCTGTCTACTCCTTCACGTGGCAATCCTGCAGTGTCACAATCCTACTTATCACTCATACTTTCCAGATGGGATTTTTTCCAAAATCTGGCTCAGAAGAATTTGCCCAGGTTGAAGAAAAAGCCACTCAGTATAACACTAAACAGATAAAAGTGTGGATGTACGCAGCAAGGAGGAAAAAACCACACGAATGGGATGCAATGTGTAGGAGTGGAGTAAAATAAAACAGTGACTTGATTTCTTGTTGCACCGACTGACATTTAATTGGCCAAGGAGACGTCAGTATCCCTTTGTATTGTTTTGTAGTAAGCATGCAGAAGTCACTGCTTCCCTCACAGGGAAGAAGATCTGTTACAGGACTTGCATTGATTTCTGGGGCTGTTGCTGGAGCACCTTGCAAACCATTTATTTTTTTAATGTTTGTCCTCTGTTAGCATTTCTCATGTGTTGCTGGCTGTTATTAAAGGCTTGCTAAATGCTTTGAATGAAAGACTTGCAGAAATGGCCAACTTGCTTCTGTGCAGTAGGACTTCCAAAGCTTGAGTGCTCCTGATTTGGATGTTGTTTAAATAAAGATAAACAAACCTTCTGAAGGAATGAGTAGGGCTTTCAACAATGTAATATCTGAAAATAAAGGTGAAACTTGGTATTGGAAACTTGCGTAGGGCAGTTAGGCTCTTCTCAGGTGTATGCAGTGTGGTAAAAGAGTGTCACTACAGAATGTTTCTGCATTGTAGCAATGATATCCTGGTTTAGGTTGTTTCTAAGACTCTCTCAGAGAGGAGAGGAGTGGGTTTTCAGCTGGGCAATGTGCTGCTCATTGCTTCAGCCACCACTGATAAAAATGGCAAGAACTTATCTGTGAGGGGCGATCTGTTAAGGTAAAGCCATGAGCAATACGTCTGTCCTCCTAAGCTGGTCTTTAGAAGACTCAGCCAGACCTGGTCACGGTCATTCCTTGCACAAAAAGCAGCAAACGGGGTGTGCAGCTTCCCAAGCTCACAGGTACAGGTTCAGCCTGCTGGCAGCTGGCTCCATGCTCTCCCACAGCTGCTGGGTCATTCGGCCATTTCCCAGCTCTGAGCTTGGCCAGCAGCGGCTCATCGCCACCTCCTCATTGTTCTTGGAATTAATTCTCAAACGTTTCAGGGCGTGCCTATTTATTTATTAATTTCTTGCAAAAGAGGTCTTGTAATTCATTTGAAAGTGACCAAAAATCCTTGTTCAGAATGCAAGGCAAGAGCCACGCATTGTGTGCCTGTGTGCTGCCCTGCAGCTACCGATTCCTCCTTCCCCGGGCAGCTCCGTGCAGGCAGCCCAGAGCGTGACAAACCTCTTGGCCGTCATCCTGCTTCCTCCCCCCTTCCACCTGAGCGCTGCCTTCCAGGTGTTACGTGCGTTTTGAAGTCAAAGAACTTGCCAGCTCCAATTAAACTTGTGGTTTGCAGACAAATTGGGAGCCGGCCGGAGAGGAAGTGGGCGGGAGAGCTGCGTGGAGCCTGCAGCAACCTGCAAGCTGCTCACTTGCCCCATGGCTATTGCAGCATTTGGGCTTTTCCTTACATTCTTTGTGATGTCTTTCTTGGGCAGAAGTGTTAGGTGGGCACAGTGATGGCACTGCTCATTGTCACTCTGTGTTAATCTGAATTTCCTTGCTCAGCTTGACTGCTCTTTCGGGAGAAATAAGGCTTTTGCAGGGAGTTTCTGCTGGTTAACTGTAACCAAATTCAGCATTGCGGTGGATGTCTCCGTGCCAGCTCAAATTCCAGAGGTTTCATGCAAATAGCAGTAAATATTCCTCTGTGAATATGTTAGAGATATTTGAACAACATAATTCCCAGACTGCACGGTGACCAAGTTAGAATCATGGGACGGTTTGGGTTGGAGTCACAGAATTAAAGATCACTTAGTTCATAGAGTAGAAACATAGAGTATCTCAAGTTGGAAGGAAACCATAAGGATCTTCGAGCCCAATCTCCCTGCCATGAGGGGTCCAAAGCCCAACTTCAAACCCTGGGTTTTGTTTGGGAGTGGTGGTAGTGGTGATTTTGATCCTTTTTCTATTTGCAACCTTGGACACAGATACATTTTCACTGGCACAGCTGCCCAGAGCTGTGGGTGCCCCATTCCTGGAGGTGCTTGTGGCCACAGATGGGGCCCTGGGCAGGTTGAACTGGTGGGGGGGAGCCAGCCCACAGCAGAGGGGTGAAACTAAATTATCTTTAAGGTCCCTCCCAACCCAAGCCATTCTATGATTTTTAACAGCAACAGAAGGAAGGACCTTCAATTTTGGCTCTTGCCAGAAATGGGACACCTCAACTGCATGTAAAAAAACGGACCAAAATGGCTCCAAAATGAAACATTTCCTGCAAAAAGTTTGTTTTGACAAATGTATTTTTTTCTGTAGCAAGTACTGTACAGTGAGGAAATTGTTCACCAGTTCAAGTGTTTGAAGCCATTGGAGACGTCTTTCTGAGCTTAAAAAGAAAGCATATTGCTTTTTTTTTTTTTCCTGTTTGCATTCACACTGCTTGCCAAAAGGGGCTCTGAGAGCAAAGTCAGATGTAAAAGCAGCAGGAATCAGTTTATTAGTTGGGAAGTGACTTTCAGCGCATCTTGCTTTTGTTTCAGTGATCTTTCGAACCTGGCTGTTGGCACTGCAGACACATCTACAGTTAATGTGTTCCTGGTAATGTTTTTCTCCAGTATCAGGGGTGTTGCAATGATGTTTCTCCCCAGCATCCTGGGGGATGTCCAGCCCTCTGGTTGCTCTTACTTTCTGTTCTGTGCCTGAAATTACTCCCCACATCGCCCAAGATATCTGTGTGCCCTTGCCATGGTCTTCTGCTGTACCCTTTTAGGTTTTACTTGCTGCATCCTCTCTGGCATGAATCGTTTTCATTTACTGCCCCTACTACACCCATAAAAGCTCCTTGTTGATGTCTCTGAAAGCCCCAGAATAAGCTGCATTAAAGCAGAAGAGGAGCACTTGATTGTGGACGTGAGGATAAAGAGGATTAGGGAAGAGTGCCAAATTTACTGTTTAAAATCCTGCACTTGCTGCAGAAAGTATCTGGCGTGTCCTTTGCCAGAAGCGTCTTTGGCCTGGAAATGAGCCCCATGTCTGTTGTTGTCCCAGCAGCAAGTCCTTTGCAGGAAGAGCAATCCCTGAGCTGTTGGCCCTGGGAAGGACACATGGGTCTCCATGCAGCCCTCCTCTCCTGCAGCCATCTCTCTGAGCGCGTTTCTGCTTTTCCTCTTGCCTGTTCCTCTGTCCTCCACCCCCCTCCGCCTCCATCTGGTTTCTATCTGGGCTGAACAGATGTTTTTCCACTTCTTAAATGTCTTGTGCTCTCACCTTGACGACGTCTAACAGCAGTTGTTCATTCTTCTTTCCCCAGGTGTAAAACCTGAAAAACTGGAGGGGCTGGAGGAGCACCAGCTTCTCACAGCCCTTTTGTGAACATTGCTGCTTGGTGGAGGGACGGGGAAACCTCTGTGTTGATTCACCTTGCAGCCTAGAACCCCATTTCTCCGTCCATCTCCCCTTTCCATTGTACACAGAGGATCAGACCCGTGATTTATGCTGGGGCAGTGTATATAATATTCTCACTTTCATGTTATAAATGTTTAACAAATCCGTAAGGTATCAAAAGGGCTCTCAGGGGAGATTTGCTAAGAAGGGCTGGTGGATAAACCTTTTGGGCTTGGCTGGAAAGCAGACGTACACAGTTTATTGCTTCCCCCTGCTGTGGGGTGACAATAGGTTAATTGTAGATTTTTTTCCTTAAAATAAAAGTTCCTCACTTGGCAACTCAATCAAGTGGTATCTGTCACGTGGAGGTCTTGTGAAGGATTTATTCCCATTTTAAGTAATGTTTTGGAGGTGTGTGCTCCATATGGAATACATTAGATAGAGAGCAGCAAGGTCTGCTGGCATGTGCCTGGGCTGGGGAAGGTGTGTGCGGTGGGGACTGGCTGCAGCTTGGTACCTTCCTGGCACCATCCTTCTCTCCTGCTCCCACTTTGTGGCTCTGAAGTATGGCAGGAGGGATCCCCAGAATCAAGGGACTGTGAGCATCACAGCAAGGGATAGGGAAGCTCTGAGCAGTTCTGGTCCCAGAGCTGGTGGCAGCCACTGCTGTGACCACTCCTGACCATGGCAATGCCCAGCTCCAGAGCACTGGGGATGAGTCAGAAGTTACCAGCTGCTTCCTCCCCCAGTGAAACCACCTCTCTTCTCTGTGTTCTCTGTTCTCTCTCTCCTCCTCTTGGTACTGTACAACCAAGTGAAATCATGCCACTTGGAAGCTTCCCTCTGCTTAGCTTTGCACTTATCTATTTTTTAGCTGACTGGACCCTTTCTCCCATAAAACAGCAGCAAACGATAGGACAAAAGAGTGTAGCACTTTAGAGGTGAACACCTGCTGGGTGCAAACCCAGTTTCAGAGCCACCAGCTGCTGCCCTGTGGGAGGCGGGTGCTGAGCAGCCCCTCCTGCTCTGCTCTGGGTTTTGGAAAGTGTCCTCCTTGGAGACCATATCTGTGAGTGCTGGCATTTTCCATGCCGCCTGCCAAGAGGGCTGTGCAGCATGGAACGGCCAGCCTGCACATGTTTTTTGCTCACTGGAGCACAGCAACCTTCCTGAGGGAATGGGGCTTTCATCATGCACTGTCCCTGGCCACTGAGCACCCATGTCTGTGCCTTGCAGATGCCTGAAAACCTGTTTGAGGGGCAATGTTGGGACACTGAAATGGGATGGGTGATGCTGGCATGTTGTCTCTAAATCTGGGGAGAATTGGGTCTCCTCTAGCATCGCAGCCCTTTGAGGTCTTTTTGGAGATAAGACCTCTCTGATGGGTGTGGTCAGTGCTGTGTGATGCTGCTGCCATTGAGAGCAAGAAGTAGTTTGGTTTTCATGACACGTATTTCCCTGAGCTTCCTGCCCTTGGAGATCTTGGCCAGAGCTCTGGTATTTCATGTTCCCCAACCCTGTGAAAGATGAAACTGGGCTCAGGGTGCAGCAGGCGCGTTACTAATGGGATGTGGAAGTGCCATATGGCCCCAAACGATCACTGTCAGCGAGACCGCTCCAGGAACCCCCCTTGGTGTGTGGGTAATTAATCACCTTCACCTCCTGATGTGGGTGGAGCTCCCATCCCAAGGGGTGCTCTGGTTGGAGGGATGGAAGAAGTTTTCCTTTCTCTTCTAATGCTGGAGGGGTCTGCACAGCAAGGAGGAATCCATCCCTGTGAGCGCTTGGCTGCATTGCCTTCATGGGCCTGAGTGCCTGCAGGATCATTGCAAAGCTTAACCAACGCTTCCCTGAAGCCACCAGCTGTCATCTCACTGCTGGAAAATCAGCAGCGCTTCTTTCTTTTATCTTTAAGCTCCGTCTGGATTAAGTTGAAAGTGGTATTACAGGCAAATTTGTTGATTCAGGCTTTTCTTACTGCAACAGACTTCCCTTTGTCCCCAGCACCTCTATTTCCCACATTTCCCTCTGTGTTGCAGTCTACACTATCAGTTTCTGGCCACAGCCATGCTCATGCCACATTTTAGCCTTTTATCACTGCAAACCTGGGGGCGTGCTGGAAAAAAAGTCTGAGCAAATTGTGTTTCAGCTCATCCCTTCTTTCACTGCTCATGGCATTTCTTCCCGATTTCTTCCCAATTTCATGGCAGTTCATAAATATTGCTGCCTGGGTAGGGAGCGATAGCAGAAGTGGTACTAGGAGAGTTTGCTGGAAGGATGCATCCTTTGGATGCCTCTGCTGAGACTGTGTTGCTGCAGCTCTGTGCTGCTGCGGTGGCTGTGGCAATGGTGTATTTGTGGGGGAAACCCATCCTTTTGATGAGAACAGTTGTCCTTGGTCACAGGGAAGGCCTAAGAGCAGCCAGGCTGGGAGCACTCAAGGCTTGGGATGGCACTGGTGCCCTTTGGATGGGTTGGGTGCCAGTAGTTGTGGATCCGGTAATCCCTGGCATTTCACCGTATCCTAAAATGCTGTTTCATTAAACTGCTTTCTGAAGCAGCTTTTGCCTCCCAGCGTAGGGAGGTAGGCCTCTGAACCAGCTGTGGTTTTCTGTTAGTTTGCTATACTGGAGTTTGAAACTGTGCCGCTGGGTTTGCCAGTGCTGTTCTTTCTGATGCTACCCAGTTGTTTTGCATGGCCTTGAAGTGGTTTCCCAGCTATTTGAACTCCCTAAATGACAATGCTTCATTATTGTCTGATGGAGAAGTGGAATCTTCTGTTTATATGTAAAGGTTCCCCTCCTTCCCCCCTACCTCCCTCAACATATGCAAAGGCACTGCAGAAACTGGAAACAGATAAAAAGAAGAAAAAGGGCTTTTAAAGCAAGTTCTGAAGTGTAAAGATGTGAAGGCCACTTAGAAATCATTGCCTTGCGCTTTCTCCCACACTGTGATTCATTTGGTCCGATCCATCATTGATTCAACATGCTCATCCGCCAGAGCCTTCAAAGACAACTGTGCATCTGCTTTCGCCATTCATCAAGGAGGAGCACAAAGGAGAAGGGCAAAGGAAAATGTATTGCCAGCTCCCTTTGGTGCTGTTTAATGGGTGTGAAAAAAGGACAGTGGAGAAGCTGGGTTAATGAAAGCCAGCACTGCTAGGGAAGAGCCCTCGGGACATATATTTCTCAGCCCAGGTATGGACCTTGCTAAATTTGATTCTGCAAAGGGACTTCAAAAGCGGAGCAGGAGAGCCAAGACGAGGTCAATGTGCAGAAGGGTAATCCAGTGCAGGTGGGGGCTCCTCCCCAGATGTGGCCTTGCAGACATTGAGGGGAGAGGGCTGCAGACCCCTCGTGTCTCCCATCTCCCAAATATGCACCGAAGTATTTTCAGGAAGATGAAGCTTTGCTGCTCCAGAGAGTTTTGTAGGGAGCACTATGTGAAGAAATTGGGCTTTTTTTAATGCCAACTCCTATGGAGAAACCCTACCTATTCTGTCCATTGCATCCTAAGTGCTCTAGTAAGTACAGAAGATGTTTTATGCTGGGGCACTGATTTGCCGATAGGAGTTGACAAGATATATCTTTTTTTCTCCTTCAAGCCAGTTCTGCATGTGGAATTGCTAGGATGAACTGGATGAACACTGACTGACTGGGGCAGAAAGAGAAAATCTTGTGGCCATATGAAGGGTATGCGTGAGAGAGGAGAGGATGCTTTTAACTCCCAGTTATGCCATAGAAGACCCTCCAGATCAGTCCTTCCATGGGCTTTCTCTGAAGCTTTCAGGCACTGAACACTTCTGCTTTTCCAGTAGTGAGGAAAAATATTTTGGGTACAGCTACAAAATAAACAAAAATGTATTTCTGGGCTTCCTCAAAACCCACCCCAAATTCCTGGGCCAACCCAGAGATTATTTGTCCTTCTTTAGCATGAGTTTATCTTGGTGGAGAAAGCTTGTTATGAGATGCACAGCAGAAGAATGCTTTGTGCAAACCATGGGGAGGACTCTTGGGCAACTTAGTGGCTGGTATAGAGCAACAAGTGAAACAGTAAGCCTCGCAGTTAATTATCTCACTCTTGGATGAGGCTTAGACCTCCTCCAGGGTTCTCACGTGATATTATTTATCACTAATATTATGTTAATTTCAATCAAAGATGCTTAGCTTGAAGTTTTGCAAAGACAGCTTCCAAGTAGTTGAGCAACAATTTGTTCTCGGAATAAACCAATTTGCAGCTGGGGCCTGAAATGCTTTGAAGAAGATGAGTTTATACTTGCAGGCATTCTGCTTTGTGCTTATCTTGATTTGGCCTTGCAGATCTTAGTCCAGATTTTAGCTGAGTGCAGTCTTTTCTTCAGCTTAGGGATGGGGAGGGGAAACAACCCAACCATGTGTGGATGGGTGAGTTCTTGCCCCAAATCCTTCCCCTGAGAACTAAATAGAGCTTCTGGACTCGTGTAACGTGCTGGCCAGTGCGTGCTCATTGGGGTCCTTTCCATGCTGGAAAGAAGATACAGATGAAAGCTCACATGAATTAATCATCTTTGTGCTTTAACTCTATACATAGAGAGAGCTGGAGGATGGGCCTCCTTGGGAAAGGCTGGAAGATGTGGACAAGAAGTCTATATAAGTGCTGGGAGTTTTTAGCACACCCACCACAGAAGCCCTGCTAGTTGTGCGTTCATGTGGTTCATCTTTCAGATGAACTGGACAGACTTTCTTTCTTTTGATTAGCGTACTGCAGGTTGGGTTTTGCTTTTCCTGGCTTCCTTATTAGTACCCACGCTGCAGCTTTTTGCTCTCAAGTTCCCCCGATTTCACTCAGTTCTGCAGCTTTAATGAGAATGGTAGAAGCTTGTTCATGTGCCTGCAGCCCAAATTAAGCACAGCTACCCCCTCTTGGCAAGTTCATAATTGTTATGGAAATATTATAAATCATTCTTGTGAGGTCCCAGCTCACTAACGAAGGAAGCAGGACAATGTATGCTGCTAAATGAGCATCTTAATGTTAAAAGGCTCCTGATGGACATCTGGGACAGTGAGGTCACATAGCCTCAGTCTGGGTGTGGTCAAAATTGCAAACAGACATTGGTTTTAGATAAAACAGCATTAATGCACTTTTATAGAAAGTTAGTAGCATGGCTGCTGACCTTATGTTTGGCAAAAGTAGCCAACCCAAAACACGCATGCAAGGCAGATGGGGAATGCGATTTAATTAAAAAAGAAAATGTTATTATATTCTGAGAACAAAGTGGTAAAATCTTCTGACTGCGTAGGAATTTCTATTGAGAAATGGAAGGCACTGACAGGCTGGGCTGGGAGGGGACATGGGTCTGGGCCATCTTCCCCTGGTTAGGAGGAAGAAGGACAGTCTCAGGGTATCTGCCAAAAGCATGGTTGGTTGTTGTCTCTGGAGCAGCGATGACTGGAAAGTGGCCAAGCATTTTTTTCCATCTGGAGCTGTGTGATAGCAGCGATGGCTCTCCGCCTGCTGGAGCTGCTGCCGGCACCCCCGGCCCCACCTGTGCCTGCCCTGGGGCCCCCAGCACCGCACACAGCAGCCAGACCTGCAGGGAGTGGCAGCTGAGCGTGGATGCTCACTGCCCACAGGAGATGCCTCTGGGGATCTGTGCAGATTGCTCTGGAAATGGGGTGATCTAAGGGGTTACCAGGGGAGGTTCAGGTGGGATAAAAGGAAAAAGTTCTTCTCAGATAGAGTGGTAATTCATTGGAGTGGGCTGCTCAGGGATGGGGTGGAGTCACCATCCCTGGAGGTGTTCAAGGATGTGGCACTGAGGGACATGGTTAGTGGGCATGGTGGGGATGGGTTGGGGTTGGATTAGATGATCTTAGTGGTCTTTTCCAACCTTATTGATTCTACGTTTTGTTTTTGTTTTTAAATATGGATAGACACCAGCTTCTAGAAACACATGCCAAGGGTGCTGCAGTGGACAGGCTGCATAGTTGGGCAAAGCTGGGTCCCCAGGCTGGGGGGAGCACCCAGTCTTTGGTGCAAGCACAAGGGGACCTCCTCACCCAGGACCACCCTCACCCAGGGTCTCTGGTGGGTCACAGAGATGTATCAGCTGAAGGAGGAGCAGCTTCTCCATCAGCATTGGCCATCAGATGTCAGGGTGACATGGGCTCTGCTCTTCAGGGCAGGACCCCCTGACCTTCAGAGACTTGGAGACCATCACCTATCCCTTGAATGGCCCCAGAGAGGGCAACGCAGCCCGTGACCCTGATCCTCCAATCCATCATCCAGTCCTGTCCCCATGCAAAGCCTATAAGTCTTCTGGACCTGGCTCAGCGGGTTCTTCAGAGACCGGGGTGAGCAGCTCTGGCTGCAGCCACCAGGTCTTCATTTGTAAATAAGCACCTAGCTGCTATGGTAATGCTTATTTAATTTGGGCTAAGTATTTCTACAGCTGTTCTGGGGGAATCATGCTGGTTTACACTGAATGTTAATTCTCAGCTGCTTACAGCTGCAGAAGTGTATCGGTCAGCCCTAAAAGCAGATTGTGTTGTGTGGTGAGATGTGCCCACACTGACTTTCCATGCCTTTGGGGTTCACTGAAAAGAGCAGTGGCTTTCCAGGACTGCTTGCACTCACCTAACACAATATAGGGACCAATATGCATCTGTTCTAGCAAAGCAGGTCTTTAGGTATAGTTTGCCTAAGGCATTTTGAAAGAAAAGAAATGCCACTCCACTTCTCAGGTCCAGCTCTCTTTTCTTTACCTGTCCTCTCACCATGCCACAAGCCATGCTGGGTTGCCTTGCTTTGATTACACAGGGCTAAATCTGTCTTTGCTTTGAACATGCAGGGTGGGCCAAAGCGCAGGATCCAAGGGGCCATCCACAGAGCACATGTCATGGTGCCCATGAGCCCGGGGACTGTGAGCTGAGGGTGGAGTCGATGAGCTGAAGATGGATGGTCCTTGCTCCAAGGTCCTCCAGGGACCACCTGACCTTCTGCAAAGACCCCACAGATCCCCTCTCTGCACTGCACCTGAGTTATATTAGTGCCGAGAGCTCTCCCAACAGTGGGATCGATGGGCTCCAGGGCTGAAATGCTGCCAAACCATCCTGCTGCAGCAGGTGGGCTCTGCTCTTGGCCCTGGCTCCTCCAGCACTGTGAGCAGCTGGGGAGCTGCTATCCTCAGCCAAGTGTGATAAAAGCCTCCCTCCATCCTCCCCTGGGCTCAGGCGGGTTAGAAAGCCCGGTTTAGCTTGTACTACACAGGATGCTCTTTGCAAAAAGTGGATTTTGGAGCGTGCTGTTCTGCAGCAAACCCAGGAGCTGCTCTTTGTTCAGGGTGGTGTTTTGGAGCAGGTTTTGGGGAGCAGCATGTTGCATTGCAGCATCTCTAGAATCCTTCAGACCCAGCATCATCTGCAAGCTTTGCACCACCTGAGACGATGCTGTGTCCACGACGTGCTAGGAGAAGCTCTGACAGGGCCCTTTGCAAGCTATCGTGCAATCTGTTTATAGCTTGGGATTGTCTTTGACTTTTAAACACTGCAGTGAGGAGTAAACGCAGCGATCCCAACGCGGGCTTTGTTATGACATTCTGTTGCGGGCAGGAGGCAAGCTCCGGCTCTAATAACAAACACCCAGTGTTATGACACTTTTACCTTCCCAACTATTTATGCAAGAGCAAATATTTTATTTTAAGGTTTGAAATGGGCGGTTAACATAAAGCAGTCCCATTCCTTTAAATACGGCCTGGTTTTCACTTCAGGAGATGTTGTTCAGTGGAAAGATTAATTGTGTTTTATAGGGCTGTATTGCCTACCTACCAGTTTCTGTCTTGGAAGGAGCGAAGATGTGGCTCCTTGTGCTGGTGCCAAGCTATCAGCCATGAACATGTGCAGTTCCTAGGAAGAAAACAAAACGTGCTACAAAAAGTACACAGAAATCAAGGGTTTGGGTAGTGCAGTTCCTTTTGGGGGCTGAAAAATTGATTTTAGCTGCAATGATTTGCAACAAATCTACCCTGTGCTAACACCCTGTGCCTTGCAGTGTAAAATGAGAAGGGAGTTTCAAAGAAATTGAGCTGTTTTCTGCCTTGCAGTAAACATTTAATATTTCCCTCCCATAGCTTCACCGTGTTAGAGAAATCCTGTGTGCATTTTCATCTCCTGAGATTGAATTAATTAACTTGAATTTTCTTCTTAACAACACATAATGACTGGGGAGAGCAGGAGGAACTGAAAATTTAATCTTGACTTGTCAGCAAATTCCTGCTCCAGCAGCCAAAGGAGAAGCAGCCATGCACTTGCATAATGCCCTGGTGTGGCCGCCTGCCTGTTTTGATTAAAAGGATTCTGGGGGTTTAGGAAAACTACAAAGTTTATAGCTATGGTGATCTCCGAAAAAGTGATGTAAAACACCATAAAGCTGCCAAACCGCCACTGTGGTGCTGGGATTTCATGCTGGCCTCCTCTGCAGCAGGGATTTTCATCCTGGAGAGCGCTGTTAAGAAAATAGTGTGGATGGAGAGGGAAAGGCTCGCACCATGGAGACCTTCCTTCCCCCTTTCTGAACACTGCTCATTTTCCATCAGTGCTGCTTGGAAGCTGTGTCTGAAGCTGGCTTGGCGCTGGGAGCCAGGAGTTCTTCTGCTGTGGTATCACCTACTCTGCTTGCTGGGATGCCAGTGAGGCTGTGATATGGTGCCTTGCAATATTAGCAGCCTGGAGCACACAGCCGGGGTGATGTCTGGCTGTGAGCTTTTGTCAGCTCCCGCCATTGCAAAAATGAGCAGGTTTTGGGCTGGAGCTGTTGGGAACATCTGCCTCTAAGAGCTTAGGGAATGCTCCCTCTTTTGGCAAATTTTGATATCTGTTCCTATTGACAGTAGAGGCGAAATGCAGCTTAGGAATTCTGAATTCCTGACTTTAAACTGCACTGAGATTGCAGCCACCTTTTCTTGCAGTAGGTGCTGGAGGGGTGTGCTGTACAGCCAGAGGATTTACATGGCCACAAGCATTTCAACATCCTACGCCCTAAGGAAGAACAGCCAAATCCACAGCAGAAGGGAGGGAAATTGCACCTACTCCCTGCTGAAAGGCAGCAGCAGGGATGGAAGTATTCAGAAAGCTATGTCTGATGCGATAAGGGCTGAAGGATGAAGATTGATGGCTTGTTTCCATCCTTCTGGTTGGAAAGGTCTGGCACAGATTACCCGTGCAATTGGGGACCTCATGTCAGCACATCAAGCAGCCCAGCAGGCTGTTTGGGTGCACAAACCTCTTTAGGTACCCAGTTCCTGCATGAGGTGAGGGGAGAGAGTCTGTGCTAGATAAGGCTCAGCTGAAGGACTTGTGTCAGGGGTATGTGCAGTTCTGGGCTTGGGATGTGACTCACTGATGGGAAAGCTGTATTTTCAGTAAGGCTCTGCCTGGTGCCAGTGGAAAACACGAAGAATCAAAATACCTCCAACATATAAATGGGAGTTCTATAAAACTGAAGGTTTAATTGATATTTTTCTTCAAATAGCAGACTAAAGTTGAGTAATTTAAGCCATTTTACAGCAAAGGCAATTGAATAATTGCTAACGGCTTTCAGCTGAATGTATTTAAAGTCAGGTCAGGGACCTGAACTGATTTAAAGACCAAAGGGCATTCCTTTCTCTTGCAGAAGAATTAGATTACAATGATAATTACAAGGTGGGATTCAAAGTAGAACTGAGATTTGAGCATTGCCTTAGCAGACCAACAACAAAAGAACTGAGCTGTTGAAGAAAAATGTGAAGAAGTGGCAAAACAAGGCCTGAAAGTTGGTGTTGTGTGTGTGAATGGGTGGGAGAACAGAACAGGAAGGAGATGGAGGTCCTTCTGGCTGAGAGATCTGGTCCAGACAGTGGCACAGCTGTGAGTGATGGTCACATAGGAGTGGGTGATGCCCATCTGGGGGGGTGCCCATCTTGCAGATGATGCCCATCAGATGGCCAGGAAGTGTGCTGGGAGAAGTGTTGTGCCCGACTGATACATCGGGGGGTGTTTTGAGATTTGCCCCTGAAACATTTGTGGCTCTTATGCATCTGATTCTTGAAACCATTTGTAAAACAAGGGAGGTTTGGGGAGGTGAGTGACTATCCTGTGGAGTGCTCAAGAGGAGTAAAACAAGAGACCTTCATGTTAGAAATCTGAATTTTAACATTTGTTTAAGAATAAAAATTGAAGGTTTTTTTAGAGTCGTTTGAATGAAAAGCCCTCTTGGCAGAATTTTCAGTGACTCTGCTTCCTTTGGAAGAAAGGCCTTGTACCATAACACTGACAAGAAGGTGGTGGAGCTGTGGCCTGCTGATTTATGGGTCCTGGCATCATGGCTGGCACAAGATTCCCTCAGCCGTGGCTGCGCCCTGCATCCATTCACAGGCTGAACAGTGGTCTGGGTGTGGGACGGTGGGCACCTTGGCTGGAGAGCCCACAGGGATGATGTAGCCTGTAGAGCAAAGCAGGCCACAGCCACATGCTGAGAGCCAAGTCCTAAAACCCACCAAAGCCAAGGGGAAGCAGATGCTCAGAATATTTGTGTGGGCTCTTCTCAGCAGATAAACCTCATGCAGTTCCAAAGCACAATGTATTGATACATCAGACAAGCTAGGACTCCTGCCCCCAGCTGCTGTTGGGGCAAGTCCTTGTTTTGTTTGTTCGTTTTCCTGTTGCTGGCTGAGGGAGCTGGCAGGTGCCAGTCCTCCTGCACAGCTGCGGGTCACTGGTGCACAGTTACACCATGCTGTGTCTGCTGGGCCTACAGTGCTGGCGGCTTGTCCTTATCCCAGCAATGGTGTCTCATCCTGCTATGGGGTGGTCGGGGGAGTGGGAGGGGAATCTGGCAATTTTTCTCTAGCACATTACTCAGTACCTAAGGAGATGTAGTTTAGATGGCGGTAATGGCCTCCACATCTCAGTGACGGGATTGCAAGATTGCTTTTTGCTGTCCACTGGAATGACCTTGCTCCAGTACTTCTTCAGTCATGGGAGAAAATAAACTCTTGATCACTTTTCTTCAAATAATAGAAAGTCCTTCATTTCCTCCTTTTTGTTTCCTTTTAAGGTCATTGGCTCTCTGACTTGCCTCAATGTTTACTTGGTTTCCCTAACTCCTACTGTGTCCTCCAGTAGGTTGGCATGGCCCTGCTCATCTCCATGTTGCTCTCCCTGATGGAGATCTACAGAAGCATGTTGTTCACCATGCCTATACGTTCAACTAAGGTCTTCCCTGTCCCTTTTGCTCTAATGATATCTAATGGCTTCCTTTCAGCCTCCTGCAATGATATGAGCACTTTCCATCGCACTTTCCTTCTTTTGATTGCTTGTGCAAGGCATGGCTGTTTGGGAAATTTTCCACATCACACATTGCCTTTTGCTATAATTCAGCTTATTTCCTTTGCCAGCCACCACATGTGGATGTATGGCCTATTAACGCTAAACTGTACTCAGCTTTTTCAGAATTACCCAGAATACACAGTGGATGGCTTTGCTATGGCGTACATGCCTATGATTACCTTTTGGCAGCCCAGAAGTATGAATGAATTGTACTTGCAGCCTTCCTTGGCAATTTCTGTGGGCTTCCTTCAGACTTCATAGCTTCTGGCAGAAGACGATTCCTCACTGGATCTTGTCTGTTCAGTGTCCTCAGCTGAGGAATCCTTCATTAAGGTCTTGTTTCTTGCAGACTCCCTGTCCTCCAGTCTTTGTCCTTACACCACCAGAGCACCTCCTTGTCTGAAACCATCAGTCTTCCTTTTCCTTCTCCTGCCTTTGTAACTTGCCCGCCAGTATTCTCACAATGGGATTTAGGGAGAAACCAAGGAGCCGCCAGTGGATTTTTAACATCCAGTTGCCTTTGGAAAAGTCCTAATCTTGCAATTCTCTGTTTTCTTTCCTATCACCCAGCTTTCCACCACACTCCAACGTGGGAACGGTTAAGCAGCATAAATAGCAAACAGGTTCATGTGCCTAAGCACTTCCAGATGCCTGAGCAGGTAATGCTTTGAAATGTCTTTTAAATGAGTGCTGAGTTTTGACCTTCAGGATAAATGCTGACTGGCATGACACAAATAATACTGATCTAGAAAATTATGCCAAATTATCCCTACCAGCTGTAATGGTGGTAATGGCTCAGAGACTCACACCTCAATGGAGTTATTTCCTGCCAGGACACTGTAGAGTCTTGCAGTTACTGTCACCAGCTTATTCCTTGTATTACTGCGTCTTTGCTAACTGTCTGTGATTCCCCATCTAGGTTTAAACACAAAACTTCTGCTGTTAATTTATTATTTGTGTGTACATCCGTGCTCCAGCCTGTCTGATCATCCTCTTGTGCTAGACCTAAGGAACCAAGTGTTGTATGCTCTGCGTTGCTCACCAAAAGCTTTTTCCTTTGGCGTAGTTTCCTCATGCAGGGATTTTGCACCTGGTCTCTGCAGCACAGAGGTGTTCATTTCCCCCTCTCTCCCTCCAATAGCAATTCTCTTTCTGAGTAGGATGGTCAGAAATATATTTAGCCAAAGAGCTGAGCTGTATGTTGTATTATTGCACAGCATGATCAGATTGTATTCCTAGTGACTGCTAACAAATATTTGCTTCTTGGAAAATGTCTTCTATACTTGGGCAAGGAATTAAACTGCTGGTTTAAAATACATTTCTCTGTTTGAGAGGGATCACTTTACCTTGTGCTGAGTGATAGCAAACATCCAACATAATTTTAGAGTCCTTCTTTCCTCTGATTGTTCATATTTCAAGTTTAATAGTAAAACAAAATATTAAAGGAATATTCCTCCCTTTACTGCCTTCTGTCTGCTCCCACTTTCTCCCCCAAAAGCTGTAGGAGACCTTTCTTCTTTCCAATTAACTCAGTATTTCCTGTAAGGCTAAGACAAGTGGGTAAGAAAGGAGTGTAAAGCGAGGAAAGACATCTGTCAACTATTGGAAATACTTTCCATGTTAGAAATTGAAGTGAGCCCACACTGAAGCCAGATGATCCAGCGAGAAGAACAATTGCAGCGTTGGCTTGAAAAGAATGCGGGTGATTTGTTATAGCTGTCCTCGCAGTAGGCACCCAGTTGTCATGTTCATACGAGAATACCTTGGAGATATGCTAAACACATATCCCGTTCCCATCAGGAGTGCTGAAGAGCCAGAGCAGGCAAGGTTTGACTTGCATTTTCTGGAAGGCATAAATTATCATTTGTTCCTAAATCTCCGTCTTTTCAAATCTTTCTCATTCCTCTCTGCCGTCCCACGACTAATTTAAAGCAAGCTGTGAAGAGCTCGTGTTTTGTGTAGGCAGTTGAAAGTGTGCATTTTACAAACTATTGAAACTCCTGACAGACCGAGGCTGCGTGCAGAATTTTGTAACAGTCTGCTTCTGACTATGAGCCTTATGTAATAGGTCAGTGGAGACCCATTTTGGTAATAGCACAGTAAAAATACAAAACACTTTTGGAGAGGAGAGACCCAGCATTTCAGCTGATCTGACACGTATTCTCTTGCATTGTTGTTTATTTGTTTTACTTTTTAGTTTATTTTGAAGCTTTAAAATTGCTCTGGCATAGGCTGAAAACACACAGCCTTGTGAGTCAGGGCATGTTTTAACAGGAGAAAGGGTCCGCAGGCTTCCAGGGCTGTCCAACTTCTCCACCCTTCCTTGCACTAGCTAAGTTAATTCTAGTTGCAGAGAGAAGAACCAGCTTCATCCTCCTAAAGAGCAGAAAACGTGATTTCAATCCAATAGTTTCTGCACCACTTGGTGTCCTTTTCCCATTTCTGATCAAAGACCAGTTTTTCAGTAGTCTCTTGCCATCCACGGTTCCAAGAAGATTCCCATGAATCAGCCAAGTCATGGCTTTGCCCTACCAGTTTGACATTGCACTCTTGTATTCCCTTGCACTTGAGCTCCCTTATTGTGCCAGGCTCCAGGAAATCATAAGAAACTTCTGTGAATGACTAGATTACTCTAAAGGGCAGAGGGTATCACAAGATCAACAACTGGAACTTACATTTCATGAATCACAGGATTTACCCAGTCTCCCTGGCAATGAGCCCAGCAACTCTTGTTCCAAAATGGCCTACCAGTGAAGATGTCAAGAGATGAAGACTGTGCTAACAACTCTTTTGTTGCCTTCATGGTTAATCATGATGCTTGAATTTGTTTATATTCATTTCTAACACAAATTCATACAGTTTCTTCCTCCTGGAATGTTACTATGGGGTGAGGAAAGGAGGCTGCGAAGGTCATTGCTGCATGCTGAGGTTCCTTGGAGCAGCCTGAGCTCTGGATCTCACGGAAAAAGAGCAACCTGGCCTAGGGAACCCACCAGCACTCTGCTGGCAGCCAGCCTGAGTTTGAACAGATCTAGGATTATCCCTGAGCGCACCACATCTTGCTTGCTTTGTCCTCCTCTGCTGGCTTTAACACAGAAGGAGCTATTTTAAATGGAAACCTTTCGTGAAAACTATGCAAGATATTCTCTTCCAAAGGGTCAAACCCATGTCTCATTGCAGGGTTTCTCTCTCTTGAGCTGTCTCTCCTGTCATTTAATAGAGATGAGCAAACGGACTTGATGGAGAGAGGAGTTGCTGTAAGGCTTATGTCATTGCACTGTGGGTTTCTTTGCTCCTCTCCAGGTCTGGAGAACTCTCCACATCCATCAGGAACAACAGACCTGTCCAGCTGCTTCAGTTGTCTTACAAAAGTTTTATCTTTTCCTGTAGCCATCGCCTTCTTGCAGCCCATTGACCCCTCTTGCATACACCAACTTGGTGAGACATCTCTGGCCTCCAGCTCCTGCCTCCATCCTTGGACCTCATCTTCTTTCTCCGTTGCACATCCCCTAAGCCCAGCCTTACGACATATGTGCGATTTGCAGAGAATGTTTGTCACAACCAGGTGGTTGAAAGTAAAAATGCCACCAGATCTGCCTTTTGTAACCATGCGAGCAGCTTGTTAAAATTAGTCACGCGCTAAGCTGCAGTACATCTGTGCTGTCAGCCGGCCAGAGCCATCAACACTGCGTCTTCTCCAGCGTGAGCACAGATGGGAGCTGCTCTGCCAGCACCGGGCCCCAAATCTGGGCTAGCACAGATTCAATACGCTCCCTATTTCCGCTTTTCCCCACTTTAATTTGTGAAGCTTTTCTCAAATTTAGCCACTCACCTTGTCCTAAGCTCCTAAGCATTGGCGTGTCCTGAGTATCCTGATAGAGGATCCCAAAACAAAACCTGGGAAACCTTGATGCTGGAGTGAGCTTTAGCAGAATTTGTACTTGGCTGTTCTGAAAACTATTTTTTTAAAACTTAATTGAGCAAGGGCTGCAATTTCCAAGGCCTTTTGGAGAGTGAGGTACCGAGCTGTCACTGGAAGTTTATTAAATTTGGGCCCAATTCTCATAATCAGCTTGAAAAACTGCAAAGCAAAATTCCTGCCTGGCTCTGTGCTGCGGTCCAGCTGTCGATCTGAAGGCACCAAACCTTCTGGCAACTATCAGCTGTCCTCAGCATTGAGCAGGAGACATCTTTTGGAGTTTTCCGTGTGGTGCCCTGTTTTTGGGATGGGGATGGCGGAGGAGACAGGTGCTGCTGCCAGCAGTGTGGGGCTGCACCGTGCCTCCAGCCCCACTTCCCTATTGAGAGCCGCCTTTGATGCACATCCAAAAATTAGGCTTTGGATCCATCGTGCTTAACTGCTCTATCAACATGCCCCACTGTACAAATACATAAACATCTTGCAAGCCTGTCCTCAAGCCAAGGGTCTCATGTTTCTCTGTGTCCTACCTCTGGTGACTTCTGACTTGACGTAACTGACATCCATGCTCACCCAGCCCTGCACCCCCAACCTCATCTTCTTGCCCTGCTGAGCACCATTGCTCCTCCTGCAGCCCAGAAACACAAGGTTTTCCTTTTCCCACTCCTAAAACAAGGGTTATCATGACTTCCACCAAAATTTCTCAGCCACCAACAGCAACGGGTCCAGCAGCCCAAACTGAGGCAGAGAACAGGAGAAAATTGTGCTGTCTTTGCCTCTTTCAGAGCACGTTTGGTGCTGACTTCCAGACATTTTGCACATAATTCCCTGCCTGTGAAAGCCTGACATTGTGCCGGGAGGACACAAACACAGAACCTTTGTGCTGAGGGTATTATGCTTTCCCCGCGCACTTGCTCTCTGCTCGCACATGCCGTCTGGACAGCCCTTGGAGCTCGGTCTCTTGCATACCATGCTTTCTGATGGAATTTGGATTCAAATGTGAAAATTCTCCACCACACAATAAAAGTGGCATTTCCATGCCCTTTAGCACATCAGTCTTTTCTTGTGAATAGAGCCCTGAGTTCTTTGGCTTTTGCCGTATGGAACAATTGATCCCTTCAGTTAACTTGCCAACAGTAATCGGTTTCTCCTAGCCATAAATTTTAGCTATTCTTTTTTCTCCCTTTTTTTGGGTGTGAGTCGGTGGGGAATAAAGTAATAAAAAGAGACAGCCATAAAGTAGACAGCTGTTACTAGTCAGATCTTGCTCTGGGAAAGAAGCGAAGCGATTATCAGCCTGACTGTTACCTGTTGCTCTGTGATGAAGTTTAGCTATCAGGACAGGTTGCTTTACAAAGGGTCTCGATGTTAATGTTCTCTCTTCCAGCTTCCACTTCCTCTGTACTTAGGTCAGTTGTATTCAAACTAAAAGATTAACCAATTTTAAGCACGCTGTGGGCTCTAATGCTTGCTGGAAGAGGTGAGGTAATATCGTCTAAGAGTGCAAAGCAGTAGTGGGACAGTAGTTTTGCTTAGATGCAACTTTTGGATACACCACTTTTCTCTGTTTTGTGACACTATTTGTCTGCCTGCTCTCTGCCTTGCATTGCCGGACTGCTCTCTCATTTCACTGAGGCTTTCCCTGCATGTGTCTGTTTCTGAAGGAAGACCTTGGTGCTCCTCGCTCTGATAGAGCTGCAGCTTTGGCATTGGTGACACTGGAGGGGTTCTCCAGAGCACAGCAGCATCCCAACACCAACTCCATCAAACTTTCCCTCTCCTCTTCCCACTGCTGTCCCTGATTTCATGCTTCCCATCAGGGATGGGAAATGCTCAGGAAAAGAATTTCCCCCTGTCCAAATTTGAGCCCTGCAGAACTAACCATACAGGACCTGCTTTCTTCTAAACCTGGAGTGTGTCTTGAGGATGGACTTATTTGTAATAAATTTGACCTGAATGGAGACTTTTCATTCATGTGGCTTGGTACAGCATGATTTTTTTTCACACTCGTGTGGTTTGTAGCAAGCTGTGAGCACTTGCCTTTTCAGGGCTTGGGAAGGGAGAGCAGCTTTGAAACTGCTCATAAAGTTGTGCAAGGGAACTCGATCTTGCTCAGTTTCCTTCCCTGTGTGCTCCACACTGCTGGTATCAGCGAAGGAGGGTGGGGACCCCTGGCATGAGGCTTATGAGAGGAAACGTGGCAGGTTTAGGGTCTGATCCCTCTGCATGACAAAAGAAAGGCTGTGCTGCTCTGTCAGCCCTTGGGAAGGAGGACCCTCCTACCTGGGTTGCTTGTAGTACAACCAGAAAACCCTCCTGCAGAGATTTCCTCCTTCCCTGCCATTGCTGGTCTGCAGACGTTTGCTTTTTCTCCAGCAGGATCATGGTTCCTACAAAGCCCTTCCAAAGCTGATGTCACTTGGGCAGAGATCTGCCAGATTTCCTGACCTTTTTGACACATTCCCAACATCCACAGCCCCTGGGGACCCTGTGAGATGCCGTGCGTCGTGGCCAAAGGCCTGGCCAACGTCCCCCACTAGAACCTCTTAATTTTCCTAATGACACTCTGGAGCTCCAGTTGGATTTTGGAGAGGACTTAGGCTTCTTCCCACTGTTCTCGCTGAGGACTGGAATGAAATATAAATATTTTAACCCCCCTCAATTTGGCAGCTGCTCCCCTCCCTTCAGCTGACGCTGTTTCCAGGGGCTGTGTGGGTGCTGCAGATGTCATCAGCCCATTTGATTTTGTTTTGATACCAACACCCAACGCCACCTTCATGCACAGAAGCAGAGTTGGAGGCCCACTTTCAGAATTTGGTTCCAGATGTTGACAGGTTGGAGCCACCTGGGCAAAGCAATGATCCCCAGATGCACAAAACTTTGGGCACATTTTTGAAGCAAGAATTGCTTTTCTTTGTCTCTACCTTGAGTCTACCCATATGTGAGATTGCCAGTGCAGGGACTGCCTTCTGACGGTGTTTGCATAGAGTCTGGCTTGAAAAAGGACCTCCTCCAAAATGCTGCTGCCACCCAGAGAAGATTAACAAACTCAAGGGACTGCCAGAAATAATATATGTAGCCCTTACTCACATTCTTGTCATGATCAGTTAAAAAAAATAAATACACATAGCTGTCAGTTTACCACAGCTGAACACAGTTGTATTATCTGCTCCGCTTTCTGATTTATTTGTTAAAGTACAGCAGAGCACTTATGCTCTGTGCAGCTCATAGTTGTTCTTTCACCAGCGGCAGAAATGCTTACGCATTCCAGTAGTTAAATGATGCAATATCCAGGTGGGTATTCAATGGCCCGTGACAAATCTGGAATGACACAGCAGACACCATAAATATCTTCACTTGAACAGATAGAACAAAACCTTTTTTATAAACGTGGTTGCCCCCCCCCCTTCCTTTCCCCCATAGGCTGGCCTTATTTTTAAAATACTCTTTAAAAATAGTCTAGGGAATCATCCCTGTCCTCTCTCCAGCCTGTTCCCTTCTGAGCTTTCAGGACGCGGAGCCTGTTGTGATGCAAGCAATGGATCTCTTTCCTATCAGACAGATATTTCTTGGCATTTTTTTAACTTTCAGAAGTTCAACTGTGCAAATATTCCCACTCTGTTCAGATAAACCCCTCAAGCCTATGCACATTCATGGGGTTTTTTGCATAACTTTGGAGAGTTTTTGAAGCATGGTCATCATCTTCTAGGTGACTGCGCTCTTAACCAAGGCAGTGTGCTGGGTGCCAGGGGTGCCCTTCAGCAAGGACGTGTTGTCTTGCAGACACAGGGTAGACCTGAACCCTGCCCATGCTGGTGCTTCAGCATCTTCTTCGAGTTCTGTTATTGCCACATTACATATAATGCACTGCAAAGGGGTAGCTGAAGGATGGAAGGAAAGCACACCTTTATTACCAAATTACGATGAAGTGAAGTGAGGCTGAACTTGCTGGATTTCTAACTTTTCTGTTAAAGCTTTTAAAAGAAGTTTTTCAAAGGTTAGGGAGGAGAGGTAGGTGTTTTTTTCTGAAACGTTCCTTTTGCTTCAAGGTGAAAAGGTATGTTTACATTATTTTATTTAATTACTCGCTGACGTAAAAACTATGGTTTTCTTGGCTCTGTTATTGAAGCAAACAATGGTGTGGGATCCTCAGTGTGGTATTTAGCTTATGGAGGCATTGCTTCCAAGAGCATTGTACCCGCACTTGGTACCCCGACACGAAGCAGTTGTGCCATTCTTAAGGACTGTCCTGATCATGGAAAGGCAAAGCTCTGAAAGGCAAATTGGGGTTCAGGGTTAGCAAATCCTGCTGGCCACAAGTGCCAGGACAGTGCTGTAATGCTCCTAGGGACACTGCAAAAGGGACTGAGATTCGTCATCTTGAGTAGTGGGGTCCCAAGGAGCAAATATGGGTTTTGGCATTGCTTTGCATAGGATTCGATCTCCTTTGGAGTGTATGGCAGACCTCGTGTGCAATTGTTCCCAAACAGGCTATCAGGATTCAGAAAGATGTATTCGGTGCTGCTGTCCTTGCTTAGGGGACTTTAAAAAACGCTCCTTATTTTTAAAACAGTAGGATTTCTTTACTGATACATGTGTGCCTCAGAGGGAGATACTGAGTCTAGTAAAAACATCGTTCTCTCTGAGTGCAATGACGATTTAACAATGCATGCTGCTATGGGGCATCTCAGAATCATTTTTCAAGATAGGCAGCTCTGAAATGCAGAGCGTGCAGCTTAATGGGCTACACACGGGTGTGCTCCTGCCCTCACCTCCCCTCTCTGAAAACGTTCTTTATTCGTTTAAATACATCCTTTAAGAATAAACAGTGAAGAACTTGTCAATTTGTCTTGTTCTCCGTATCCCTTTCTCCTCCCCACAGTTAAAACCATGTTATAGGCTAACATAGCTGATCTTTATCTGTTCCCAACCACTTACCCCTTCTGGTATTTTGCAGTCACTTTCACTGATACTTGTGTGTTTATTTCTGTTTAATCTCTAGCGTCAAAGCACTAGAAATCTCTCTTGGTCTTGAGTTATGGGATACTTGTTCCTACCACCAATTAATGAGTGACGTAATCACAGCTGCGTCTCAAATGAGCCTGCCTGAAAATACCTCCGCAGTGCTTTCCAGGCACGACTGCATTGTATTTGCATGCAAAAAAAACCTCTGCTCAGGTCAGGCATCAGTTGCCCTGTCTAGGAAGGGTTTGGGGCATGAGGTCCCCATGGGGTGTGGGGTTTGCCCTGCAGCAGCTCTGTCCAGTGGTAGACCTCTGCTTGGAGCTGTGTGCATATCCCCTTGGCTGCCACTCGGCTCCCCAGCAGCGATGCCTTTCTTCTTATGGCTTTGAACTTGCAGACTCCCCTCTCCTTTGGCAGAGTTTAGGTTTTCAGCCTATTGTACAGAACTGTTAGTATTTCTCTGTGAAACAGTGAGGATTCTTTTTTTTTTCTTTAACGTAGACAAAACAGCCCTGTTTTCCATGAGGTCATTCCATGAAACACTCGACGTTTTTCAAATGATGTTTTGCCCCCAAAAATGTAGACAGAGGCAGAAGATAACTTGGAAAACTTCAGTTCCACTGGCTGAATTTTGGCAACAACAACTGAAAATCCAGTGTCTTGTGATGGAAAGTGTCTGACAACCGCAACCATCGAGAAGAGCTCCATAAATTAACCCTGGGAAAATCACTTAGCTTGTAGAAGAGATTGTGCATATGCATGAACAGGGAGAAGCTACTCGTTTCTCTCCTTCTCTAAAAGCGTAATTTCCTAGAAAACCTCCCTGGCGCAGCACCAAGGCACTGAGGAGAATGGCCAGGCATGACTGAATGGACTTTGTTTTGTTCCCTTGTTTTGCTGATGTCTTCCTCTGCTTGTCCTGCTTTCCCCTCTCCTCATCTGAGGCATTGTGGCCCGTATCTGCAGCATGTCTTCTGGGAAGATTTGAGTTTCCATTAGTAATGCCCATCACATGTTTGTCAGGTTCTGTGCACAATTCTCCCTTAGTATTCCCAAAGTGTTAAACTGCATTTATTATGCAGGACACCAAGAGAAAATTGGCCAAGCAGAAGGATAATTGTGTTTTTTATATTTTCTCCTTTTTCCTCCTGTACAAGAGATTTGTTTGGTGAAAAGACAACTGCATTTTTATCCAGATTTCCTCCTGCTATTACAGAGCTATGCTGTTATTACTCATTCAATTTTTATCTTTTATGGCAATGAATTTAGGGTTTTTTTGGCTGTGAACTCTGGTTTGTTCTGCCTTTGTCCTGATTAGCTCACATTTGCTTTTCCTTTACTTCCTGCAAGAACATCTTTTCCTATAAAAGCTTTATGTGTTTATCTTTTAGGCATTGATTTGTAGACCACCACCAGGCCCTTGTAGTTAATCCAAAGGCAAAAGCCCCAGTATCTCCAGGAGATGGTTAAAATCTGACTACCAAACGGAGTCCTGGGCATGGCAGGTGCCTACATGTATGTTAGGGCCATTCCTCTGGGTCAGATCGAATTTAGTCTTGCCTTGTGTTTGAGACTGTGTTGCAGATGCCAAGAGGAAAAGGACAGGGAGAGAGTGTCCTCATTCCACCTCGGCAACATTTTGATTCTTGGCAATCAACAACGTCAAGAGTTCCCATTCTAGAGGTTGCGTTCCTTCTTGGTAGTTAATGTCCGTGTCTCTAATCCCCATTTAAACACTGTGCTTAGTAACATTTGTCTACATCGTGGCTAACAAAGCCTTCTGTAAGTGGCTTTTTTATTTTTGTTAGCAAAATATTTTTGGGTTCCATAAAGCGTTTTCCTTAAAAAAACAAACGGAATAAATCTTGGTAATCTATCATATTTAGCACTGTGAAAATCACAACAATTCCCCAGCCAACCCCATTGTCTCAGGCTCAGCTCAGACTCTGACAGCTTCCTTGGTCAGTGGGAATTTCCCGGGCGCTGTGATCATCTCCAGGGAATTGGGCTTGTCTCAAGGCGAGTCCTTGAGTGCAAAAGTTCTGCAGTTGGAGTCCTTTCAGCAACACTTTGCTGGATTTCTACCAAGAAAATTGGTCGTCACCTTCTGTCTTTGACCCTCCTCCTGCATCATTTTTCTCTACCTTAAGCAACGCTGTTTCCAGGGTGGGTTTTTGGATCCACTAGTAACACTGAATAAACCCAACCTTCACCCCAGTCAGAATCTCTGCTCTACCTTTTCTCACTCGGCACCAGGTTTCCCATAGCTGTAGGTCTGAGGTCTCCACCTGAATGACCGGTTGAGTTTGTCCCATTGCTGGAAGCCCGGCTCACATCTCCTCACCCACAGAGGAAGTCAGTAGACATCTTGCCCATGCTGCTGATAGTCCTAGCTTAGGTTGAGATGGAAATGTAGAGGAAGGATGACTGAATCTCTTATGGGGAGGGTGCAAGCTCATTCCCACTGGCCAGGAATACAGCATGAAGCTAGAAAATCTCTGCTCAGAGCATTGGGCAAGAGCCTGTTTTACAAAGTTGCCTGAGTGCCTTGGCAGTGGCTGTTGTTTTCCAACCCGAAGCAAACCATCAGGGCAACAGATGATGTTTACTTCATGTGACATAATACTCAAGTCAAATATTATTTAATAGTGCTTTCTTTCATGTCCTGACAACTCCAAAAGTGCCTCTGTATGACAAAAAGCTGTCGAACAACTTTTTGCAGCTTTGTCTTGTTTTGTGTGCAGAGTGAATATTTGTCTTTTCTTTGGCCAAGTCAGACTGATCCCAGAAGAGCAACATCAGGTCAGACTGAAGCCATTTGTGTTCGGTTTTGCAAATGCAAGTTTATCACGTCCCACAGTGGAGACTGCAAAAGGGCTCTGGTGGCTTTTGGACTGAATTTACAGTCAGTTAGTATGCCTCGTGAAGTGGAGGGATTAGGAAGAATGTCAGTAACAGATGACAGGAAAAAGGCTCAGATTATGACCCAAAAAAGTGTCAGTGACTCCCAGATGCTTGGCTCAGGACCGTGCTCCTAGCAGCACCCCTTAGTGGGCACCTCTATATTGTGCCAAGTGTTTGAGATCAACCTTGCACATCCAGCAAGGCGTGGATTGAGGTGGTGCTGTCCAGAGGCACCCTTACTTTTTCAACAGCATCTGGTTTATTAACTTCATAGAAGTCATTTTCACAAGGAAATGACACATTTTAGGGATTTGAACCAGTGTCTTGATGTATCACAGGAGGACTGCCCTGGCAGCATGGTATACATGGCATACATCATTTTCACGGTGTGCTTAAACTGATTGTATTGTTGCATTCACTAGATAAAGTAAACACAATTTATCCTGATGGAGAAGTGTCTTTGGAAATGATATTTCAGGTGCCTGAAGCTGAGAGAGGAAAATGTGGCTGTTCTTCATCCACTACAAGTTTTCTCTTTCAGAGTCGACAAAGCTCCTATCAGTAAAGTAGAAATACCCAACAGTTTGTAAAAAATAAGAGAAAATATTCTTAGAGGTACGGATTTTAGAAGCTCCCAGAATGGCTGAATGTCACAAAACATCATAAATATTGATTGGGATTGTTACATGAATTTGCCCAGGCAATGACCATGCCCTTTGTATCCACTTTTCATTGATAGTCATTCAGGTTTCACTGGCAGCCACATAAAGGCTTTGAGGCCACAATGTCAAAGGCGTGAGTATTTGCAGAAGTTGAACTTCACATTCCTATGTAAAAATCATTGGAAAAGAAGTGCAGAAGGAAAAGAGAAAAAAAAAAAAAAGGTGGAAGGGAAGGGAGGAATATTCAGGGCCTTGTTTAATAACAACTGGAAGGAAAACTGCTCTTGGAGTTGGCTTTGTTAATGGTTTGAGTGTTGGAGTGCTACCACATAGTCTATAGCCACCAAGAACAAGTAATATTTAGCTGACTTTTTCCAAAGCAGAGTTGCTGTGCTGGTTAGGGTGGATTGTCTCTGTGTTTTAATTACTCAAATAAAACTTTATTCTGGACTTGCTCAGCACAACCGTCTGAGCAACATCTCTGAATTAAAACCATCCAGGAGCCTTATGTACGTGCTGACACTAAATCAGTTTTAAAGCTGCAAAGGATTATCTGTGTGTTCTCCGAGTTCCATCAGGTCCTCTCAATGTCCTTCAGCAGTGGCTGTGTGTGGCAGCCTAGGAAAATAAACTCCAGCCCATTAAAGTAGTTGTTGCTAGGAGTATTCGGCTGACAGAGCCTACTTTATCACAGTAAAGCTGCACTTATGGCTGATACAGATCTAAGCCACTTATGTTGATGTGTTTGGAAGCAAGATGTTTGGTCTGTTTTATGGGTTTTATTGTTTTCAAGATGATTGATGTTGCAAAAGGCTTTATCATCCTGTCAGCAATAAACGGAGAAGGGACACAAGCTGTCCAGAGCCACGGAACTGGTAGCTCCATCGAGGTCTCCTGACTCACAGCTGTAAGCCTCGTCCTCTCAGTCACCCTTCCCCAGAGCACTGGGCCATCATCAAATGCTCCACCGCATCCCAGCTTAGCTGTGAGCCTACAGCAAGGAGAAGGGTGTCCATCAGCAGCTCTGCTGGGCATTGCTTAGAGAGCTATGGACCTTGTGGGGTTTTCAAACCCAGGCAGTATCCCTAGCCCCACTTGGGGCTTCTGCAGACACGTTGTAGCTGATCCGTCTTAACATTTAGATTGGAGACAGACAGCAGAATTTAATCCAGAAAAGATGGAGACAGAAGCTTTTAAAAAAGGACTGTTTATTAAAGCTCCCTCTCAACTTTAATGCCAGAAGGGGTGCTTTTAGAAGACAGAGGGTTGGGTACTGCTCACTGCTCTTCCTTTCCCCATTCCTCGTGGGGTGCCAGGCACTCTGGCTGCTCTGTACCCAGCACTACCTGCTGCCCTTCCAGCAGGGCCAGCCCGCTCCTCTGGCATGCAGAGTCAGTGTCCAGCAGTCATTTGCATCTCTCGCTTTGCTTGCTCCTTTCCTGCTTTTATAGGGCAGCATTTTTCTGCCACTTCTGGCTGGGAGGCAAGCTTTGTCTGAACAAGCAGGAGGGAGGCCTTTTTGGCAGCTCCCCATCTCCTCTCTCATTTCCCCTGGTGTTTTGGCTCTTTCTCCCCTCTCTGTTTATTCCCTTAGGAGCCCAGACACTAGCAGAATTGTTGAGACTCCAGAGAGGGTGCAGCAGTCGAAGTCATGCATTCACATTTCATTTTGTAGAGAGAGAGAAAGAGCAGATGTTGGGTGCAGGGGAGCTGCCTTGGGCTGAGAATGGGGTTATTGGTGCAGATGCAGTGCCAGACCCATGCTGGTCCATGTCACTTAGCTGTAGAGAAGCCTGTGTCAGCCACTCAGGGCACCATCCAGGATAGGCCAGGTCACTGGGATGAAGCTCGCAGTGGTCACATCAGCAGTGCCTTTAATCCCTGTACTGAGCGCCTTTCCTTTAAGGAATTCAGATTTTGGATGCTCAAGAGAGAAAATGAGGTCTGGTTGCTGTCAAATTTGGCTAATTCAAGCAAGGCTTTGAGTCTTCACCCAGAAAAACTGGGAACTGGGGGTGAAAAGGGCATCTCCGCCTCTGCCCTGACATAGTGAAAAAATAGGGTGCTCACTTTGCTCTGCTCACCCTCAGCTCATGGAGCAGCTCTTTGCCTGGTGCAAGCCATTCCCTGAGCAAAAATTGTTGGCTCAGCCTGGCTCAGGATCTGCCTTTCCCCCTGCTTTTGTAGCTTTTGGAATATTTACTTTTTTTTCCCCTGAAATGTGATTATCCCTAAAACTTCTCTGCAAATCTCCTGTATTGCCCAAAAGATAAAACCCAGAGATAGGGCTCCTGAGGACCCTGCTTATGTCCATCTTTCACTGCCTTCAGCAGGGATGTGCTGGGAGAAAGGAGGGAGAATGCTGCCTTCAGAAACCTTCCTCTCCTACCAGCCTGGAATGAATTGCAACAGCTGAAACTCTTCCTTTTGCATAAAGGAACTTTTGAAAGAGATTTTCGGAGCACTTTAGTGGCGACTGGAGAACAGATTCTATGTTCTTAAATCCAAAGGCTGCAATTTGAGGTTGAATTTAACCCAGGGAACCTGGTGTCCTGTGTTAAGAAGCTCAAACCAGGTAACAGCATTGATCTTTTCTCACCTATGGGGGAATAGGTCTGATGAGGATAAACACAAAGCTGGATGAGTGGAACTTATCCATCCCTAACAGCTCAGCCAACCTTTAAATCACAGGGACAGCTTTGAACCTCAGATTTAGAACCACAGAATCCTTTGAGTTGGAAGAGATCCTTAAAGGCTATCTGGTCCAGCCCCCTGCAAAGCACAGGGACACCCACAGCTCCATCAGTTGCTCAGAGCCCATCTCCAGCCTGACCTTGGATGTCTCCAAGGACGAGGCACCCACCACCTGTCTAGGCAACCAAGATATCTCTGTTGAAGACACCGCCTTGCACATCAGGCACATCTGAGGAGGGAATAGCAGGACTCAGACTCCAGACCCACATCTGGCAGGCAGGGCATCCAGCTCGCCTACCCCAAGTGAGGCATGCAGTGCACAGAGCGGCTTTCAGCACTCTCCAGTTCCTCACAGGCCAGCAGCGGGGAGGTTTGTCTTCTCAGCAAGCCACGTCGGAGGGCTTCCTGCACAAGGCGTGGGTCCGGGTTGAGCCAGCATGCTTAGGACCACACAGAGAGCCCAGCCCTCGGCCCGGGTCTGCTTGCTGCCCGTGTCTGGCTCCTGCTGGGCAGCTGTCACCCGCTGAGCCTGCGCTCCTGCAAGGTGGGCTGCCAGCGTCCAACCCATGGGACGCAGCAAGGGCATGCAGGCTGTAGTGCTGTAAATTGCCCTATAAATAGCCGAGGGATTACCTTTCAGGAAGATGCGCTTAGTGAAACAGCAAGCGAGAGAGGCTGGTTTGTTTGTTGATACAAATGGTCTCCATGCAGTGTGCGGGCCCAGCGAGGTTGGAAACCCTATCAATATTTTGGTGACACAGAGTTACTAAGATGCTGTCAAACCCCGCCGAGAAAGGGAGCAGATTCTCTCCCTGCGCACAGCCTGCTCGCTTCACTCGCACTCTCCGTTTCAAGTGCAATTTTATGTTTTATGGCACTGCTGTGCAGTGTTGCTCCATCCCCTCTTTGCGATGCTGAATGCAGCACTCTCCCTTTCCTCCTGGGGATGCTGAGCGCTCTGCGTGGATTTGGGAGCAGCATCCCAATGGTCAGGGGGTACAGCAGGCAGAGGCTCAGCCGAGGTCTGCTCTGTTTGCTCTGCTTTCCGTGCTCCAGCTCAGAGCCTTGGCAACCTCTGTGAAAATGCCTCGGGGTTAGAAAAGTCTGAAATGTGTTTGTTTCAAATACTTGGCTGGGCTTTTTTTAGGCAGGGTTCCCAGCACAGGTGTGAACTTTTTTTGGGTGCTGTTTGTAATGCAAACACAGAGAAGGAAGCACTCCCATACTCTGCCTGGATTTCATAATGCTTCGGCATTGAGGTTTTTTACCTTGTGGCCCATGGCAATGTTGGTTTTACTCCTTATTTATTCATTTATTACTTAAAACCCACCCTCTCTGCAGGTCCTGAGCCACGTCTCAATGTTGGTGGGCAGCTGGAGGTGGCCCTGTCCCCACACAGGGGCACCATGCAGGCACTCTTGCCCTGTTGTGCTCTCACCCTGGAGCTATTTGCTATCCTTGTGTAAATGAAAGGAAACACCAAGTTTCATCAGCCTGGGATCCAGGGCACGTCAGGCTGCTTTTCCTGGTTTCAAGCTCAAACCACATTCACGCTTGAAAGCCCAGGGGGATCTGCCTGAGCCCCACATTGTGCCCAGAGCCCTCTCTGGGGCTCCTCAGTGCAGCCAGAAGGAACAGCTGTAAAGCTCTGCTCAGATAAACTAACCTACGAGCTCCTCACACTGGCCCGTGTGTTGCCTGTAGCAACGCATGTGGGGTGCGTTTTTCTTTTAAAGATGGGACTAAAGTGTATGTTGTTTGCTTTACATATGTATTTTTTTCAAGTTTGATGGAGCAATCAAACACCTTGTTGTGATAGGACTGTGAAAGTCAGATGACATGCAAGGGGTCTGTAGGGCTCTTGTCAAAACATGGCTCAAATGTAGGGACATGGAGTTAACTTCATGAGATTATAATGAATGTTGGGCAATATTGGACAATGAATAGTGGGCAATATCGGTGGTAGGTGGACGGTTGGACTTGATGATCTTAGAGGTCTTTTCCAACCTTAATGATTCTATGATTCTATGATCTATGAATATTGTAGACCTAAAAGGAGCCATTCTGCTGAGGCAGCTGTGGACAAGAAGAGGGTGCAAGGGTTTCAAGGAGCCTGTGACCATTTTGAGAATGTGCCTCTGTGACACAGGGGTGGAGATGTGAGGACATATGAGGTGCTCATGAGCTCTTTCTTGTTGTATCTCATTTATTATATATATTATATATGCATTTCCATAGTCAAACAGGCAGGAGGTTTTCACCATTAGTACTGCAATCCTTTTTGTTCTGTTTCTAAGAGGTTTTTGGTGGCAAAAGCACCTGAGCAATCTGTAGGCAAACCTCTCCCTTTAGAAGAATTATATGAAAAACCATCTTTTCCCATGAATTTTGATCCTTATTTTGTCTGGATTCACTGAAACACCTGAAAAACAAAACTCAAACCCTCAATGTTTGCAAAACATCCACTGAGCCCCCCAGCTCTGTCTACTTCACTTCCTTCCAGAAGAGGCCTGGTTTGCCAAGGTGGATGTCCAAAGATACTGGTTGGTATTTTTATTCAAGAAGAAAAAAAAATCTCATATTTTAATAAAATAAGTGAGGGTCTGGGGGTGCCACTGCCCTCGGGGTATTGAGATGTGGGTCAAAGGGAAAAGAGGATAAAATTAGTACCAGCCCTTGTCCTGCAGCCCTCCCACCCCAAAGCCCCTCCTAAATGGGGGAGGGTGGGTGAGGCACCTGCTAATTGCTGGAAAGGAGACTTCCCAGAAAATCCCTAATGCAATCACTGTGCTGATACAATGCAAGGCGGGGGTCAGACAGAACACCAACGCCCTTTGTTGGGGTGGGGGCAGATGCAGAGTCTTCCCTTGGCCTCACCCAGGCATGAAGAGCAGGTATGCAGCTGGGGTTATGCTCAACAGACTGCAGGACAGCTTTCAGTCCTCAAAGGGTCGTGCTTTGCTGCCTTCAGCGGTGGCCGGTGCCCACCAATGCCTTCCATGTCCTTGCTTTGATCCAGCCTCAATGCATCTGAGAGAATGGGGAAAGACGGCTCCCAACATGTGCACTTTCAGCTCTCTGTCTCCTGTCACTCTCTGGGGATAAGCTATAGGAATCCTCTAAAAATATTTTAAGGTCTTATACAGGAATCCTTTGAAAGAGAACCAGTTATAGCTCTTAGCACCATTTCCTTGCTCAGGCATGACCTAGAAGTTGTAAGTACTCACATTTGTTATCTGTACTTCACTTCAATGCTAATAGTAATTCCTGCTTTTAATTTGATGCTGATTGATTGTGAAACTGCGTGTAAGCCACATGGCACGGTGTTTACAGTTTTACACCATTCCCATTCTCCAGCAGCCACATCGAACTATTTACTTAGCTCCAGACATGCTGAAAGGACAGCCAAGGAGGGGCATTTGTTTTGATTACTTCATTAATGCTTTATGAAATCAAGAGAAATCACAGCAGAGCAGCCACGAGCGCCCAACGCACACGAGGCACAGTGGAGGGTGAGGGTTATGAGCTGGGAGCAGGTGTGTGTGGTAGTGTTGTACACACCTGCTCTTCAAAAATAACCCCAAATGTTATCTTTGTCACGGAGGCATTAACTCTTACTAAGGGCAAAAGCGTTATCTTACTGTGTTTTGCTCCATTATGGAGGTGTTGGAGTGTAGCAGGCACAGCTGGTGGGCAGGAAGGGCTGTGTGAGCTGTGCCCCATTGTGATGGGATGCTCCTCAGGGACAGGGTGTGGGCAGCCCCCCATTCCTGCAGAAGTGCTGGCTGCTCCTCGCCCCAGCTTTAATTGCAACGTGTGGTTTTGCAGTGTTTTATCCAAGCCAGGCTCTTGTCTTGAAACTGGGAGGGTGCGTTCTGGCTGCACTCAAAATCAGGAATTCCAAATTTCTGCAGAATCTGACAGTGGAGAGAGTCATTTCCCGCTGAACAGATGGGAACGACTGCTCCCATGGCTCTGGTATGCATGCACATGTGCAAAGGGCACTTCTAAAGCAGCGCTTGCCCTTTTTTCCCCTGGTGTGCCTGTGCGTGTATGAGCCACAGGTGCTTAATATGCACGGCCTGCATTATTCGAGCTTAAAACATAAAATAAAACAGCAAAGAGGCAGACAAATCATGACAAATATCAATATTCATTGTAATCTCATTCCTGGCAGTGTCTGGAGCCTTTTATGATAGCCAGGCTTCTAAGGAAACCGATTCATATATAAAAGATTAATTTCTTGAAGGTAAACTGCACATACAAAATGAAAACCAGGTTAAGGGGAGAAATGTGTGCTGGGTGCTTCACCCTGGCTGGGGTGGAGGCATCTGGGGATGGCTCCAGTCTGAGGTTTCCAGAGGTGTTTTAGGGCTGCAGCACTCAGCTCCACTCATTTCAGAGGCTGTTGGTCACCCACATCCCACCAGGGGCATTTTCCTTTTTGGATAAATACTGCTCGAGTGTTGCGAGTGGTGCAAAGGTTGTTTTCTTTCATAAAGAGCTCCAGGTAGATAAAAAGGAGAATATATTGCACTCTGATAACTGGAATATCAGTAGTTTGCCTCATTTAGTATTCATTTTAAATAGATAATAAACTTTAAAGAAGAAAACCCCTATTTGTTTCATATGTTTCCCATGCTGCTTTGCCAAGGACAACGATGAATTCAACGGTGGGTTTGCTTACAAGAGCTCCCTGCTCTTGTAAGACAAAACAAAAGCAAAAGGGAATTCAGGGAATGTTTTTAATTCCAGCTGAGGAAATCTCAGGGGTTTCTACAACCCCTGCTGTGTGCAGCATTTTGCCCCTGCCTGGCCCCACTGCTGGCAGTGATGTGTCAGCAGCAGCTGAGGAGCAGCTGGGTACCCTCTGCATGGGGCACAAGGCTGAGCCAAAGCAAGGGAAGAGGGCTTTGGGCAGCAATATGGCCACGCCGTTGACCATGCACTGAGTCAAGGCTTCAGTGAGCTTGGTTTGCATGTGCAGTTACCAGTTTTCTGGTTGTCACCACACCTTTGCCCTCCAGGCAGCATGAAATGGATGGGGGGAAATACAGAGAACATCAGCTAAAACAGCTCAGGGGTAATTCAGAACTTCTGACACTGTCCTTTCCATTTCTTCATGGAAAAAGAAACCCCAATTCTCCTTCTTCTGGAACAAAATTCAGTATTTCTACATGAAATTAAGATTGATTCTAGTGGTATCAAAATTGACGTAGGTTGCCCCAGGGAGGTGGTGGAGTCACTGTCCCTGGAGACGTTCAAGGACTGTGGAGATGTGGCAGTGGGGGATGTGGTCAGTGGGCATGGTGGGGGTGTGCTGGGATCAAACTATATGTCCTTTGTGTTTTTTTCCAACCTTAACAATTTTATGATTCTATGAAGATCCCACATATATAAAGGCAGTGCATTCTTAGTGTAGTGTAAATCTGCAACAATTTGTTAACCCTCACAAAAAGAAAAAGCAAAATTGAGCTCCTATCTACAATGTTTTGCCATGCCAGAGAAGTACAGGAATAATTTTAATTTCAAAGGAGAAATGGTTAAAATCAGAATTGGTTGAAGTATTTGCTTTCTGGCGGCAGCAAGGAGTCCTTTGAGGTCTTTTAGGCAAGCTTCAAAGACACCTACAAGTTGCATGATCGAAGCTTTGTTTTCAATTATTCATTTGCTTTCAGTATCTGAAGGTCATACAACAGGCTGGGATGGGGAATGGAGCTGTCATTAAAAATTTACTTTCTTTTTGTACTCCAATTAAACTTACAGATAATAGCAGATAAAAACAGCCACGCAATTGCTTTCCTGATGAAGGCACTGATTTATTGATACTGAACTTGGCTTCAGTATAGTTACACTCGGGATGAATTTGCAAAGGTTTGCTTCCATTTTAGGAAGAAAAAAATTGTCAGCTGTAAAAACAGCAGGATGTGATACTGTCCTTGATGAGGATTTTTCTTGGCAGAATGGTATACGCATCTTGCAAGTCCATGATGTGCCACGCTCCCTCTGAGGATGCAGTCAACCTGAGCTCTCATGTTAAATTAGGGACCCGGTCTTCTCCACTCCCTCTGCAGTCAAAGGAAAAGGGTGCAGGGTTGGATCCACCAGAGGGGATGGCAGGACAAAGCACTGGCCTTCTCCTGTGTTTTCCAGGATCTGTGAGTTTTGTAAGGTTAAAAGCAAAATCTTTCTTGAGGAATCACCCCTGCTAGACCTGCAGGTTTGTGTTCTGACAGCATCAGCATATCAGTAGGGACAAAGTTATCCAAATGGTGAAGTGCTTTTGGAAATCCAGCCACGTAACTTTGGCATTTAAACAGTACTTCCTTCTGCAAAAGGCAGGGAAGATGCTGCAGTGAATCGATACCTCCTGCACATATCTTGGACACATTGACTAATTGGGCCAATAGCACCAAGAAGAACTGCAGAAGCAGTTGGAATATGCAACAATAAAGTAGCCTTTTGCTATATACAATTTAGAAAAGAAATGGGATATCCAATTCAGGTCTAGATTTACCATGCACGTACTCAGCTACATCCACCTTGTACTCTTTGACAGAGAAAACTGGGTAGCTCCACCAAAGCAAACTCTCTGCAATGACTCATCCCTGATCACTGGTGATTTGTCCCGAATTACACTCCATATATTTGCAAAGGACTGCAGACGTACTAAAACTGTTTCTAATGTACACAAATTACATCTGGAAGCCACTGTTAAAAGAAATCATGGTGTATGGAGGCAGATCCATTGGAATGAGCAGTGTAGAAATAGAAGAAGGAACTGAGCCTTTTCTTGCTGTTCCAAGGGCCAGGAATTCACAGAAAAAATCCAGTAATTTTCAACTAAGTTGATTAGACTGAGGATACTTGAACTTCTCTTTCCAAGGCTCTTTTTTTCTATGCAGTTCTCCATCTCTTGTTGCAATAGTGTTTGTTTTGTCCTTCTCAAAACTAAATTTATCATTGCAGCGATATTAGGAATTATCTTGAACATTGGATCAAAGGGATCGTTTTACTGTGGCATTCATTGCTTGTGAGCTTAGACTTCACAGCAGTTACCCACCCAACAACAGCCTCTACTCATCACTTGGGTGGGGTACATTCAGAAACAGTTGATAATTCGGTAATTGAGTCACTACAAAGCATGTGTCTGTTTTGGTTAGGAATGTAAGAAGTCACAAAAGAGCTGCTTATGCATTGTGATAGGACATGCATCTTTTTTCTTTGCGGTGAATAAAACTGTCTCTTGAATATCTCACAAACTTTGGTAAGAATTTTAGAAATGTTGTCAGTATTTTTTTCTGCATACATATATGTAGAATTTCTACCTATGGTAGATATAGAATATCCCATTACGTTTGATTTTTAACGGCCAATTTGCTGTCACTCTACAGGCAAAATATTCAGTTCTACATCTTCCTTCTGGAGGCCTGGAGACAGGCACTGTATGGTGGGAGCCAATGAGACAAAAATGGCCCACAGGTTCAGTGGGTTGTGTCACTCACTGAACTGAACTTTCATCCCCTTTTTTAGTGCTACTCAAATGTGCTCTTCAGGAGTGTTGAGTTTCACAAAGCATCACAGAAGTTATCTTCATGCTGCTTTCAGGAAGACTGATGGTAGAGGCTTGCTTGTCATCACATTGTCATCTTGTCCAAAGAGACTGGATCGCAATAAGATAAAGCTCTGGTGTGACAGAGGAAAGACTTAAATGTATGCTTCTAAGAACAACCTCTTGCTATAAGCCTGTAAGATGACTAAGATGGATGAGGAAGGCTTAGGTTTGAGCCAATCTTTGGGTCCTCCTCATGCCTTTGATTCTTTCTGACTGATAAGACTATACGCAACGAGCGAGAGCGCTGTGTCTAAGCTATGAAAACAGCTGCAACAGAGGACAGATCTTAAATCTTCTCTGGATGGCCATGTGTATGTTTGCATCTATCAATCAGACATGTCTTCCTGCTTGACATCCGCCTGGTCATTGTTCTAGGCAAAGTTTAGGGAACTATTTCTGCAAATTTAAGTGGAATTTGACAAATAGTTTCAGGCGAGTTATTGTATGAGGTGAATTTTCTAAACTGCCAGCTAATAAGTTTTTAGCCAATACATTTTTCTTAGTTGTTAGTTATTTTTCATCAATGCCTGAAGCAGAAAGAGGAATAATGGGTCATTTTAATTGTTCCTTTCAATATATTTCATGTTTGGTCACACCTAAACAAGATGTACTCATCCTAAACTGTCTTTTAAAGAATGACATGAACATTAATGAAAGAGAGGATCCAAACTGCAGCAGAGTTGGGGTCCAGGAGGACCTCCAGTTCTGGGAATGCACCTCACCAGGTCCACTGGACTTTCTCATTGAGTTGAATGACAATCTGGTGAAGACTGCTGGAGCTGCCATTTGCATTCTAGGGGTGATTTTTTATATCCAGACTTTTCTCCGTGTACCACTGCCTCAAATGCTCACAAGGTTCATGCAGCCCTACACAGCAGGCTCTTTTATCAGAGCATTGCAGCTGAGAGGAGAATCATGCAGCATCCTCAAATGCAATGCACTGCTTCCCCAGGTGTTCACCTTGGTTATTAATTCTTACCTGACCAAGAGGCTTAAGCATTTGCCTTGTGCAGTTTGAGATTTTCTAGGAGTTTTCTGAAATTGAAATAACTTCTAGACTGTATTATTATTTTTTTATTATTATTTTTTCTTTTTTTTTCTGATAAGCAGGGAATATTTTGGTGTGCACAGAATACCTAATTTCCCACATGGATAGAATGTTAAGAATGGGATCCTTTCTTCTTGGGTATCCACAGAAGCAGCCTGAGATCCACGTGCTTTTCAGTTTAGATGAAAAGAAGAGCAGTTCTGATTTTCCTCCACTGGATTTTAGTGAAGCAAAAAAAGTTAAAAAAATGCTTTTAAGGTGAGGACAATTATAAAGTAGGGTAGCTTAGAAGTACAAGTGTTAGAAGTTAACTGAATTGATACAATTACATGGACAAAACCTCTTTATCTTATTGCAATATTAACACTAGTGTGATTTTTCTCCCCTTCTGAGAGGCAGTGTCACACTAAGCTGATATCAGTGTGATTAGATAAATGTTACTTTTACATGTATACCGCCACAGTGGACTGCGTGTGTACATTTCTAATGATTGGGCTCTCCTTCCCATTAAGAATATCCTTTTGCCTTTTAGTTATCATACAGTAAAAAATATCCCATTCCTGGGAAACGAACTTCAAAGTATTTGGAAAGTTGGAGTTTATCAGAATGAGCAGATCAAACTGGGCTGTGTGGATGGTGTGAGGGAAAACTCTCCCACGCAAAGATGGAAAAAATTTCAGACGTATTTTGGTTTCAGTTAGTGATCTGTAAATTCCCTGCAGTTCCTGGGTGGTATCAAATTTAAATTTTTTGGCCTTATTCCTTCCAGCATGAATGGCTTTGGTCACAGAAGAAGCCTCCTTGAGCTCTTCCCTAAGGAGACCTTTCCCAGGGGTTTTGGTGGGAGGACTGTGGCACTGAGGGACGCGGTTAGTGGGCATGGTGGTGATGGGGTAATGGTTGGACTGGGTGATCGTAGTGGTTTTTTCCAACCTTAATGATTCTATTTCAGTTCCAAAGAACTCGACACCTCTTGTACCTGCATGCAGGACAGGACTAAGAAATGGCCATTATTGAACCAAATGACAAAATTTCTTCTCCCAGTCCTGCCTCCTATATTCCTTGCCCATGCATTCAAAATAATGCCGTTCTCAATGAAAGACAGCAGGAAACTAGGAAGCTGATACCAAGTTTCAAAGTCTCTTTTTTTTCTTTTTTTTCCTTTTTTTTTTTTCTTCTTTTTTTTTCTGCTGTAGTTACTGTTTCAACAGGAAAGTGTTTAATCAGTGCAAGGCAAAAGTCAGAGAAACAAACTGGTGGTTTCCAAATAGAGAAAATGTTGGCCCTGATTAGAGGGTTTCTTTCTCAAGGCAGAGTAGACAATACAAAATGTATGATAACATGCTCAAGATATGCCTAAAATCCCCAGCAGCAGCACTGTGAATGAATGGCACATTTCCTATCACGGCTCTCACAGTTCAAGGCTGATAAGAAATGTCCTGTGCAGCAGAATGCACTTCAGAAAACCTTGATCTTCTCTTGGGCATAAAATGAAACCAAAAAAGCCCAAACCTCCACATAAGGGCAATTAAAGGAAGCAGTCCCCTCTGATTTTTAGCTTGTAAATTTAATGTTTTATTTTTCATGTTGGGCAATTGTATTCTCCAGCTCATGTAAAGGTAGGGAGACAGGAAGAAAGAGGATATTTCCTTTAAGTTTTGAGCCGCAGAAGTGAAATGCTTGCTCTCCCAGCGGGTACAATGTCTTTTTGTGCTTTAAAATCTGATTGACACTGGCAAAAGGGACATATTATGCACATAGCACGCGAAGCCCTTCATATCCTGCTTGATGTGTGAGCTGAAGTCGTTAATCTCACCCATTTCCTATGCTCAGCAGTGTGTGCCAAGATGTTCAGAAATAGCTAGGGATTTGGATGCCTTAGCTATTGAGTGTCCAGCTAAAGAAACTTCTAAAGGTCTTGGTTTTCAGAAAGCTTTGAACAGCCGTCCTCTGAAAATTAGGCTTGTAAAACGTCTGTTGGAAAGTGATTGGTCCTTGGAGGCCTCCATGGTTCAGACATTTTCACACCAGCAGGTTGGAGTTGGTGGAGCATCTTAGGATGGACTTCCATAGAGTCATGCTGCCATGAAAGCAGAAGGGTCAAGCTGCAGCTGAGATCTGCTGGGTTGGACTGCTATTGTTTTCACAGGACTTGGACATGACTGGCATGAGCAAAGGTTTTATTCTCCCTGGGATAAAGCCTGTGATCTTTAAATGTAAAGTGAAGGAAAAAATGAGTACTTTCAAGTTTAAAAGAAACATCACGTTTGTCTTCCTCCAACTAGAAAAGCAAAAGCACTAGTTCCTCTCCTCTCCTCTCCTCTCCTCTCCTCTCCTCTCCTCTCCTCTCCTCTCCTCTCCTATCCAATGCTATCCCATCTCATCCCTTCCCACCCCATCTCATCCAACCCCACTCCATTCTATCCCTGCTCTCCTCTATTCAGCACCACAGCAGCTTCTAGGAGCACTGGTTGAATATGTCTCATAGATGAACTCTAAGGTCAAAATACCAGAGAATAAACAATACATGGAACAGAACCAGCATGTACCAGCTTGTGTTATTGGCACAAAACTGAATAATACCTGAGTAAACATGGCAAAGGCAACTATTGACAAATTGGCCACTCAAGAGCCCAGTGACCTCTGAAGTGCTGGAGCCCTGCCGAAGTCCAGCAATGGCAAAGAATACGAGGTACTGCATGTTTGAGAGTGAAGATGTGGGCAGAGATATAAATTACATCCTGGATGTTGCAATATCCCATAACTGACACCTCTATTATCTACACTGTGTGTATACAGAATAGAATTACACACAATCTGAGGAATAAATTTAAAGAGAACACTTGTTTTCATCCTTTTGCTTCCAAAGCCCTTTTTCGTTCTTTTAGAAGTAGTGTAACACAAAATGATAATAATACAGTCTGCTTTTCAGGACGTACGCAGCCAGTTTGGCGCGCTCAGAAGATAATCTTCACACCTCTGGCTTTAAATAAATCACATTTCTACAGAGATATATATATTTTTAGAGCAGCAAGGCTGTTTCTCTTCCTTTGAGGGACCCAATGCAATGCCTCTCAGCCGTGTCTATGCTGTGGTCACCATGCAAACACATTTCTCAGGTCAGGAGGTGTCTGACATATTTTCTTCATTCTCACAGACCGCAGGAAGAGGGTTTGTCCATTCTGCATGATTTGAATTAGCCAGTCTGTTAATCCTTTACAAACCCTGTGTAGAGGCAGAGAAAGATTGCTTGTTGCTGCAAATAAGCACTGGTTTTGCTTACAGTGGTATGCACTTTGCAGCAATGATCTCATGTAACATGGAGGCCTTGCATTTTTCCTTTCCATATTCTGTTTCCAGACTTTCCATTGCCCTTCTCCCCTGCAAGCTGTCTCACAGGTAGGGTTACCCACGCAGGTTGAGGGTTCCCATTGCCTCCTGTCCTTGCAGGGCTCGCAGGGCTCTCAGAGCAATTGAGGCTGTGAGCATTGCATGCCTGCAATGTCCTCGGTAAGGAGACGAGCAAAACAGGAGGATAGGCTCTGCCTTGGCCTGACTGAGCTTTCTGAATGATAATTTCATGACCTCTCCGTGCCAAGAGTGGCCTTGAGATGATCTCCAGAGATCCCTTCCAACCCCTGGGTGATTTGGTGAGAACAAGTCATGCTCATGCTTTATGCACAATATATGCCGCTGATTTTTTCTGCCGGCACACAGCCAAAATCTTTCACTGGTTGGACAGAGGTGTGTGGATAATGCATATTAGCAATACCAATATCTCATCTTTAGAGAGAAAGACAGATCTCCTTTAAAGCGACTGCTCTAAAGATTTATGAAACACCTGCTGTTACTTCACGCTTGATGTTTGGCTACAGCCTGCTCTGAACAGCAATCAATTCTGCTTTTGAACACAATATCTGGTATCTTAAAACACCTTAGTCCACACCAAATGAAAAAACCTTTTCCTCTTAAAAGCTGGGATATTTGTTCTCCTGCTGGTCTGAGCATGTGGATGTTTCTTTCCATTCTCTCACTTCGGCCAGCTGTGATTCCCTTCTTTGTCTTCAGACATGTACGGGCCTCACTTGGGCACGAGCAAAGCTGGGAGGCGATCCCAGCTCTTCTCACACAGCTGCTCTGAGGGCTCAGCCCATTGCCACCACACATCTCTGCTGCCCTCCTGTACCATGATTCCTACATCCCCTTTCATGGCTTTGCTGGGGCTGCTAATCTCATTTCTCGCCCTTCTGGGGGGTTAAACCGTTTGACCCGTGACCCCCAGCTGGTCCGAAGGCTCCATCAATCCTCCTGAACAGTTTTGCTGCAATCAGGGCTTTCAAATCACTCTTTACATCGTTCCTAAAAGGAAGGAAAAAAGCACCAAAAAAATTCCCCCAGCCATGTGCTGTTTTCTGTTGTTCTAGCAGAAACCAAACATCACTCATAAAAACACAGGCAAGAAAAATACAGCTTGCTGGTTGCCAGAAAAACAAACCGTAGCAGAACACAGAGGGGCCTCTCGCAGGGAGGAGGCAGGGAAGAAACACCTGTGATTTCCATCGAAACTCCACTGAGAGCCCCATTCCCCCCGTTCTGCTCCAGTGAAAGCTCTACCCCTGACCCTGTGGCAGGGTCTCCATTGAAGGGTCCCTCCTGGTTGGGCCCCGAGCGCGGGACCTCTGAATTACAGCGCGCAGCTGATGAGCACAGAGCGTGCCTGCCAATGTCCTCATGTCATTGCTATGGTTATCTGAAAGTGCGCTGCAGATGTTTGCCTGCATGGAAAAAAAAAAAGAGAGAGAGACTCAGGAGAGGGAGATGAAAACAAAGCTTTAAATTTTTCCTCACGACTGTTCTACCACAGCTATTATAAAGCTTGGATGGAGGCAGAGCTGTTGTTGGGTTTTGGACTGTGGCGGTCTGCTGTGAATGTAGTTACTGCAGAGTTCTTTGGGCACCAAAATCAGTGAGGAGAGGGTGACTGAAGTGGGTGGCACTCTGTGGGCACCAGTCCTTAGGGGGTTCCCAACATTGAGCCTTCAGGGATGGGAAGCACAACTGCACCAGACTGGCTCCTTGCTGGCAAAGCAGCTGCACTCTTTGGGAGCCCCTTAGGGCCACCGTGCAGTGCAGATGTGCCCACTGGGTGCTCACAGCTCTAAGCTTTAGGATACAGCTCATTTAGCATGAGGAAAGGAATCCAGACAGCTTGGGATGTTCTATGATTCTATGCTGTTGCAAATATGGTCTCTTAGTTGCCCGGTAATGTTATCCCACTGACTGGGACAACAGTAATGTTGCACGTTCCTGATCACCCTTCTCCAGGTGCTCCTAGATCACAACACACAGACTTGGAGGAGAGATCTAAGACTTCTTAACGTGAACCTAAGCACGGAGCTTAAACATTTGTCTTGTCTGTTTCATGGCTTTGCCAGACTTGGTGTTTATAAGAGACAGCAGGATAAATTATGAGAGTGACAAGCACTGAGGATGTAACATGGAAGGTGTATCAAACAGCCCCTCAAGGAACTGCTTTGTGTTGCAATCACTGCAGCACTTCTCCCAGCAAGATAAATGCAATTGAGTGCAACCAAATGCCCTGCAGGCATGTGATAGGAGTGTCCAGCTCAAGCCCACTGGAACCAAAAGGAGATTTTTCCTTCCATTCACATAAGACCTGAACTATGTTAGAAATGAGTGTGTGTGCCCTCTGCCCAGCAGCAGCCCACCAGGCTCAGGGGTCTCATGGCAGGAGATGATCCCATGGACTGTGGTGAGGAAGCTGTCCCTATGCTGTGCAGAAAGAGAAATATTCCAGGGAGAAAGCTGCTCTGTTATTGCATGGGCACACAGTGTGCTCAAGGGCATTTGGTGAGGCTGGGCTGGCTACACGTCATTTTCAAATACACATTTTTCTTTGCAAAAGGGAGTGAAAAGTCCTGTTTAGAAAAGCCAAGCCCAATTCGTTTGAATAGAAAATGGTCTTGTTATAAAAAGTGCCTTTGCCTGTCTCTGGAACACCAACCCATGCACATAAATGGCTCAAATAGCAGCACATGCAATGCTTTGGTGACCTGTCAGCAGAGCTGCCTGACTTACCTCGTGCATGGCAAAAGAGGGAGCTCCTGCTACAACTACAGGAGAAATGATGCAAGAGATAAGACTCTACCGAGTAGAGGAGGACCCCAAGGTCTCTGCCACCTGAAGCTCTGCTTGGTGTGCTGAGAGCTCCCTGAGCATGTCCACAAATGAGGAATTTCCACCGATACAAGTTTATTTCAACACTGGAAAACTGTGCCAAGTTAATGAGAAGTTCTTGATTTGGGTTAAGTTTTTGAAAGTTATCGACACATTGAAGATGCTCGCTAGTATGGTTATTTCTTCCCTGCCTTCTCTTATCCTTCTCCTCCTTCCCTGTCCATGAAAAACATCAACAAACACCAGCCCAGCTGACAGAGAAAAAGGGCTTCAGGCAAGAGGAGAAATCAGGAAACGGTTTAGAAAGTATTTCAGTAAACATTGGCTTAAACACTGAGGAAGTGGGTTTCTTTGCATCTTGGAGTAGAGAATGCCTCTCTCATACGCTCTGGTAAATTATTTGCCATTTTTTGTACGTTTCCCCCTTTTCAGTAGGAGCTCTGCTTTGCAAATGGGTGCCATGTGTGCGCTGAGGCTCTTTTCCCCTGACAGCTGAAGGCCCCATGCACAATGCCCAGTCCCATTCCCTTCCAGGCACCATTCAGCCTGCAGCCAGGCACTCAGCCCATCACTGGATGAGGTTTGAGCAGATTGAAAATGACCCTAAGCAAATTTATATAAAAGGAAAAATTCTTGAATCAACACCAAAATTTCACGCTCCTGTAATATTCTGGATAAATGTTGTTTATAAAAGGGAGGGCTGTGTGGCCAGTGCAGTACTTTGGGGCTGTCTCTGAAGCCTGCAGAGATCTGGTGCAGCCAGAGCTTGTGCTTCTGCATCTGAGCTAATGTTACCACCAACTCGTTGTTTCAGCTTGGTTCTCCTTCTGAGGAGATCACTGTCCAGAGAGGGATAAAGGGTTCCTTTCTTCTGGGTAACATCTGAAATCACAGCCTGGGCTTTGGTAATGGGATACGGGTGGCTTCAGTTCTTCCAATAAGGGGAATGCTTCTTTTCCTTGTTGTTGTTAATCCTGGGAGTGGAGATCAGTTGCAGTGCAGGTGTCTGATTTTCATTAAAATTGCAAATTGGACTGGATGCTTGATCAGATAACAAAGACATCATTGAAACCATGTGTCTTCCTTCAGCAGCAGAACAGGGGACAAGACAAAGAGTTTCCCAGTGTATGTCCACTTGTGCATATTTACTGCAGAGAGCGAGTCTTAATACTTTGGTCATGGGTGAATAAATAGCTTCTAAGAAATGCCAACCCTATCAAGCTTGCTGCAGCTTTGGAACAGCTTTTGAGCTGAATACAAGAACTACAGTATTAGCTCTTTGGGGAGAGTATAGGATGTTCTCAAAGGAAAACAATTAACTGTAGCATCTCTCTGGTCCCACTTTGGTGGATCTTCCCTTTTTATCAAAGCACTTAAGTGTTTTCTCAGCTTTAAGCATGAGCTTATGTGCTCTGATGAAAAGGATGGACTTTCACACATGCTGCTGACTGCCCCAGTAGTAAGACCATGTGTTTTCTACTATGGGAAAGTGAACAAGTGAGAGAGATCCAACCAGTCATTCTATTCAGAAATCACATGCAAAAAGCTCACCTGGGGTAGGAAAGAGTGAGAGCTGATAGCATGTGCTGCCTGGAAAGGAAGCCCATCCTATGATGTCCTCTTGATGGCCAACCAACGTGATTCTGAAGCAAACACACAGGTGCTGCCTTTCCCAAGACATCTCCTTATGAGTGTGTTTCATCTCAATGCCTTCTTAAATCGTGGTTTTCTCTTCCTCTGCTTTGTGGCAAAACATGTGCTAACTATCCTTGGTGATGATGAATTGAGAAGCTAAGCAAAGCCTCATCCAACACAAAGTAGAGGAAATGTCTAGTATAGGCTCATCTTCATCCTTTGAACACTCCAGAAACCACTGGGAATGGTTTCCACCAATAAGAAAGGTGCTGAGCCATGCTTATAGATATGTGTGCATTTCTGCTTAACCTCTGTAAGACAGAAATCTCAGTGGTGACCTGTTTGCATGGTGTTTGCAAAGTTTTAAAGAAGATGTGTTGACAACAGAATACTTTAAATGACTACATCATATTAGAGCAAGCTGGAATGGCCTTATCTTGGTCATAGGTGGAGTTAGGTGCACCCAAAACATAATGCTTGTCCATTTAGGGGTGAAATAAACTGTTCCTGATACAGAGCAGCAAAGATTGTCCATGTTAAAAATGCCTTTTTTGGAGTCTTTTTACCAAATCTTCTCTGTTTTGCAGTAAATGTTGCAGGAGGTATTTCTCAGGGAGTTTAAACAGGTCGTAGCTTGGGACGGGAAACAATGCTGAATTTTTACAAAGAGACAGAAATGAGAAGTTCATTGTGCTCTGCACGTACCATGAGGAACTCAGCTGCTGAAGTTTAGTTTGCTGTCCTGGTGTCCTTGAGAAAAACTCATCTGCAGCTGTCTGCACTGCAAGTCCCATCTTATCTGCCGGGCAGCCTGGCTTTCTCTGCAGGAAGAATGTGATCTGGGCAGTGCTTGGTCCTGGGAAGAAACTTGGGCAGGGATGGAGCTCTGCTATGGAGTGCCCAGCACCCAGTGTGCTGCCTGCTGCTACAGCAGGCCTACGGTCAGCTCTGAGAAACAGCTGAACTTCCTATGCCCAAAATGCTGTGAAAAGGCTACAAATGACTACGAAACATTTTGTTTTCCAAGAAATGAGCATCACTGGAATATCACAGAAATATTTCTTCAGGTCTAAGACAGTATAGACGTACAAACTGACTGCTCTGACAGATTTCCATGCAGCAAGCACCCGTGGTTACTGCTGTAAGTAGGAGGTAGTCTGAAGATATTTTCATTCCTCTCTGAGCATCACTTGGGATATCTGTAGAAACACTAAACATCACAGTTCCGAGAAATCTGCCAGGGTTGTGCTCTGAAGTTTGCTTTGGATAAAAAGGGACTCAAAAGGTCATAGATTATCCCAGGACATATCAAAACACTCATTACAAATTTCCATGTTCTTGAACTTGCAGTGAGAGTCAGCCCCATTTGCTCAGCTTTGTTCAAGTTTGAAACTCGAGGGAACTTCTCTCTGCTTGCCAGCATGTCAGCTTTTGCTTTTAACAGGATTTCCAGCCTCTTCAACATGCAGAAGGACATCGCTGGCTTCCTCACTGCCATTCCTCTTGCCAGCTCTTACCTTTTTTCATGAGTAAGGTGAAGGCAGCACACGGTGGCATGCTGCAGCACATTGGTGCTCCTGCTGTACCTATAGAATATCAATGGATGCTGGTGCAGAAACAAACCTTGCAGATGACCATTAATTTAGCTGACCCCCTTGGGGTCAGACGTGTTGTCAGAAGATCATGTCTAACCACAGTAGAATGGCTGCAAGAGGAGGATGAAGTCATAGCTGGGCTACAGCTGTAAGATCAGTCGAAGCCCTGTGGCCAAAACTATCTAATAAAGGGAAGTGGGCCAGAACACCAGCACCAGTGACCCAGAGACTGTTTTGGTTGGGTTCTTTTTTTTTTTGTATCAGCTTAAACAACCTTATTTGGCAACTTTGCACTAAACAAAAGCAGGGATTTCGTGGCCGTCCTCAATGCTTTTGCCTGTGCTACAGTGGCAAGCCGTGTTTCAGAAGGTCAGTAATGGAGAACAGATGTTTAGATGTCTACAGCAACAAAGCAGATACCGCAAGCACAAAGCCTGTCATGGCAAGGAGGGTATCTCTGGATTACAGCAATAAAAAACACACTCTAGGAAACACAGGACTAGATAAACTGCTATTTTTTAGTTGTTGAGCACAGCTGCTTTCATGGCTATAAAATCACAGTCCTTGTAATAAGCCTGAACCAGCACCTTATTTTAGCATTGTGCTCTCCTGGTTCACGCAGGGATAAACTACTGCACAAGAAGTGTTGCAGGAGAGTGCTCTGCTGCCAGAAAGACAATACAAGATTAATTATTTGCCCAGCACACTGCTGCCAGGCTATGAAGAATGATGCTATGTATTCTTTTAATTAAGAAGAGAAACTTCCACTGAATAACAGAGAGACCTATTTTGAAATCCGAGCATTTCCGATATTTCGGAATTAGTTTCCATTCCAAACTGGGTTTCTAAGATGTGTCTATTCAGAAAGTTTTTTTTAGTAATGTCAAAACATAATGCAAGTCAAAATATGGATCTGCTGCAAGATGCCACAGATGTACATTTAGAAATCACTGCCATGAAGAAGAATCCATGTGAGTGTCTCTTCTCCTTTAAGCATCCACACACACTCCTGGAGTGCATTACTTGAGGTGTGCTTAGTTTTTGTACAGAAACCAGCTTCTATTTATTTTCATATGCCAACTGTAGCAATATCTCGGTGTGTTTCTTCTTCTTTCTTCTCATCAAAGGAATGTGATGTGAAAAATGCAAATAAGTGATTTCCTAAAGCTGTTTTCATGGGATGCATATAAACATACGGAACTACAGTGAGACGGTGAAAAGAAATATTGGAATCCTTCTATTTGAGATGATAAAGATCATCTTGTTCTCTTCCAGCTTGTTTCCCTGCTATTCTTGGATGAGGAATAAACAGTCTCCGAGTAAATGTTGCATTGAAATCCATTGAGAAAAAAATTAAACTTTTATATTACTTACTGGGAAAAATGATGATTCTACAAGTTGACGTTAAGGGACAGATTTTCAACATTATTCACCCATTGAAAATAGCTCCTATTGTTTCCAAGTTCAAAAGCCTCTCTGGTTATTGCAACTTTGTCTTAAATGAGCAGTTGGGTTCAGACTCTCCAAATGCAGTTGCAAAGCCATGCGACTTGGCCGTGCAGTTACAGCCATGCGGTGCAGGGATGGTGCCCACCACTGGGTCACGAGGAGCTGCCAGCCTCACTCCTGGCCCTCCATAAATGCACTCAGTATGAAAATCTGATGTGCTGTGAGATCAGGGGAGCATAATCTCATTAGTCACTATACGCCACACCAGCCCATCCTGCCGCCCACTTTGCACCCTGACCATTCTGGGGATGCACAGTGAGTTGGGGCTTTGATTAAAGGCTTGTTGCACAGATTGCGATTCCACCAGCTCTGCTGGCATTGTGTGGAGCTGTGTAAGTGTGCCCTGGTTTGTCCCCATATGTGGCGGTCTCTGAAGGACCACTCACTGATTGCCCCCTACCTGGGGCATGCTTGTGCCCCCTACCTGGGGCATGCTTGTCATAGAATCAGACAATTGTTTGAGTTGGAAGATACCATTAAAGACCATCTGTTCCAACCCCCCTGCAATGCACAGGGACACCCACAGCTCCATCAGGTGCTCAGAGCCAGCCCATCCAGCCTGACATTGGATGTCTGCAGGGATGGGGCGCCCACCACTTCTCTGGGCAACCTGTGCCAGTGCTTCACTGCCCTTACTGTAAAAAACTTTTTCCTTATATCCAATCTAAATCTCCTCTCTTTGGGTTTGGAACCATTTCCCCTTGTTCTGTCACAGCAGACCCTGCTAAAAAGTCTGTCTCCTTCTTTCTTATAGCCCCTCTTAGATACTGAAAGGCCACTCTCAGGTCTCCCTGGAGTCTTCCCTTCTCCAAGGTCAACCTTTCTTCATATAGACCCCTGTCTCCACCAAATCTCTCCATCTCACTCATCTTAAAGGACTCTTCCTACCAGTAATGCTATCTGGCATGCCTGCATCAGTTTCCAAAATATCTCACAGTTTTTACCTATTTTCCTTCCTGTTAGAAGGCAAATCACTCTGACTTGCATTTTCAAAATAAGATTAACAGTTAGTGATCACACTAACAGTGCATGCACTGATTGTTACTGGAAAAACCTGGGAAGGACCAGGATCCAAATTGTGTGACAGGTGTTACAGGTAACAGGACCACAGAACCACAGAACTGCAGGGGTTGGAAGGGACCTCTGGAGATCTCAGTCCAACCTCTCTGCTAATGCAAGTTCCCTACAGTACGCTGCAGCTCTCTTGGTGACAGCAATAAAAAAGGAGGCAATTCTCCAGGTTTTGCATGAGTTCATTTACTCACATTCCTTTCTGGTGTGTGGGATGGAAATGCTTCTTTAATTAAAATTGCTCCCAAGCCCCCAGTGCAGCAGCACTGAACTGGGCCATGCTGGGCACCGTGCACTGTGACCATGCACCGCAGGGTGCATCGTCCCATTTCCATCAGCCTCATGCAGCCCCTTCAGGACAGGTTGTGGATCTCCTATATACAGGAGATACATGGATAGGAAAAGAAGAAAGCAGGACAGTTTCCAGCATGAATGCACCATCCAGGAGCTGCCAAGGGTGCCTGCACACAGCCACGGCGCCGCATCTGCGCCCCGGCGCTCTGCTTTATTTCTTCTCGGCAAAGCGGCTCAAACACTTCCCTGAAATGCAAAATATTTTGGAAGCTAAAGATAGTTCAGGCTGAAAAGCAGACATCTGACTGACCCTGAGCAAATAAATATGAGTTATGAAGAATTCTTAGTGAAAATAAATCCCCATAGGAATGGAGCTTGTTACTGAAGCAGGCCTGCAGCCACCGCAGCCTCCACCCATAAACATCCGTCCATCCACTGGCACCCTTCTGGGGATGGGGAGTGCCCACAGTTTCTGCTGATGTCATCAAAACATGCTGCAGGTGAAGGAATTTCACAATACTGCCATACTTTGCAATGGACCTGTTGTGTCCTCTAGATTCAGTGATTGCAAACACTGCTAACAGAGATTGATGTCCCTTCTTTGAGCTCTACTGCTGTTGTTTGAGGAGGTAATGGAATCAGGTGGAACTCTAGGAAATCATAAGACTGATTGCAGAAAATATCCTTCTTTTAAACATATAAGGCTTTGGGTGTGTGCCATTACCATCTGGGCACGGTGCCAATGGGTTGATGGTTGGACAAGATGGTCTTAGTGATGTTTTCCAACCTCAGTGATTCTACGATTTCCTTCTTCACCTGCTTCTAATGAAGACTGTGTTGGATTGCAGCTGCTATCACTTACTGACGGTGGTAGGACATTGATGCTGAGCAGAAGTTACCGCTATACTTTCTACGCTGTTCTGATACTTGACAAAAAAGTATAGTTGGATATATAAATACAGTGTCAAATAAATAGACCAGAAAAGGATTGAGAAAAGACACTGTAGAACCAGGAATGTGTTTGTAGAGTGTGAATCCTTTTGTCTACCTTTCAGTGGCAAGGTAGCTTGGTCTCATGGGTTGAAGCCTTGTTCTCCCATGAGATCTCTCTGGTTTCCCTACTGTGAGGCTGATTCTCTTGGATTGAGGGTATCAAAATCAGTGCCCAGTGCTTGAAGGGTGCACCATGGTACTGCTGGGGCTATCACAGGCGGACACATCCTCAGTCCTTGGGAACAAAGAACAGATGAAATGATGGAAAAGATTGGCACGACCAGATGAGAATAATTCTCTCCTACATAACAGTGCTGATAGCTGCTGTAGTTTTTATTTCCTGGGGCTGAACTAGGGCTATTTTGCACAGAGTGGGAGGAAATCCCATTCTGAAATATCACAGTGAATATTAGCTATTAGAAATGCCTTGATAGAAACACCAGATACAGCCACAGCAATCAAGAGGAATATGCCAGAGATGATTTCACTGCCCCAGAAGCTGATGAGCTTATTGGAGGAAGGCACTATTATTAGCTACAGCAGACACTTTCAGCTTGCCTTGCTCAATACACTGTTCATGGGAGCTGTTTTCCAGTGTAGTTTATCACAGAGCACGAGGTCAGTGTGGTCTCCATCCTTTGAAGCCATACTGCATGGAATGGGAGGATGGGGAATGCCAGCTATAAGCTATACCACAGGCTCCATGGACAACTCCATGCACCTACTCCAGCTGCTCTGGCTCCATATTTCTGCGCAGGACACAGGAATTTGAGTGTGGGGATTATGTTCTGCTGCCCTTGTTGGAAGGTGTAGAGAGGAACCTACTACGGAGTTTAATTCCATGGGCAGCTCTGGGATGCTGCTTAGGAAAGATGCTGCTTGAGCCTTTGCAGACCTGGTAGCTTCCTCATTTTATATAGTGGTGATAAGCAATGAGCCCTACGGCCATATGGATCGTAATGTTGGTGACCTGCATCTCACAGCAGTGCCCATAGCCCATGCATAAGCCCAGCTGGTGGATGCTGCAGCAGTGTCCTTTGGCAAGCTTTGACCACGTTTGATGTCAGGGAGAGACGGACTTACTTAATGGCTCAGCTCAGCTTGAAAGCTGGTGGATGTGAGACCATTCGCTTTCTTGTTTGGCCATGGCAGATGCATTTTACTTAATGTGGCCAGTGCTGCTGGGCAGGGCAGAGAGGGAAACAAGATCAAAGTTTGCCCGATGCCTTCAAAGCCAAGCTACGTATCTTCTGACTGGGCTCTTAGCTAAAAGCTGTGCAGCCAGCCTTTGAAAATGCAAAGACCTGAGTGTAAATGTTCCATTATGCATGGGAAAAACCGACAGCCAGCACTTTTATCAGCAAGAGCGATCGGGGCTGGCCATTAGCCTAACGCAGCACTGAGAGGACAAAAAGTGGTCCTGTTGGCATGGTTCAGAGGCATGCAATGAGTTTTCCTCCTTGAAGGGAAGAACTTGGGCAGCTACTGAGCTGCAGAGGGTGAATTCAGCCAATGCAGCAAAGCCTGAGCACTTGCATGGCAGTTTGGTGTACAAGGGAGCTCCATTGACTCTCAATCACTAGATGTGATATTTTTGGTGAAGCAGTGATTTTAAACCACTGAAGGTTTGGCCTTGAATGTCTTTTGGTCTTGGTTCTCTCTTGGTAGATGGAAAATTCTTCCTTGTCTCCAAGGGGCTTTGGGCAACACATCAGTTCTCACCACTGAGGTGCTTGCAGACCGAGGTCATGAGTAACCTATAAAAACAAATCCTGCTCGCTCAGAGCTGAAGGAAATGAAATGGGAAACAAATGTTTGCCCCAGATCAGAATGTGTGCAGAGGAATTGCTTGTTCAGTTGGAAAAAAAGAGGAAAAAAAAAGAAGCAATTCTGCACATTTCGGTCTCCATTTGGTATCAAACTGCACAGCTGTGAGTACTCCAGGGTGGAACGACAACCAATCCCTGAGGTTGCTGTTATGAATCCCGCGCCTTCAGAAATACGACAGTTTTAAACAATTTGTTCCTAATTGAAAGAGGTCACATGAGACTGACTTTACGAAGTTTACATAACAAAGAGTAATTCTGTTAAGCAAAATGATTAATTCCTGTCATTGCACATCAAACGGCGCAGTTACAAAACAGTATTGTCTATATTTGCATTGCATTGAAAGCCATTTTTTCTCCAGTTTCCCTTCCCATAACGCAACCTTTTGACAGAGCCTTAACTCTTTGGTGTTATTCAGAGGAGGAATTTGTGAATGGGAAGCGAGTAGGCTGCTGCAGATGTGTGAGATGTATAACACTGGTGTGGTGGCAGGCAAAAGACAACAGCTCTTTAGAGGGGGCCTGGCTTACCCGGGATCCCAGTGCACTGAGAAATGCTTGCCCATACAATGTGTTGGTTGTCGCCTTTCCATGGCACAATGAGGCATTGAGGCAGAGTCACAGCCCCAAAATGGCAGATTGTTTCTTTGAAATGCTTCCACGGTGTGCTGCACAGATGTGCTAAGGACTCAGAAATGCCAACAGCTGAGTAATTTCATGCTTTAGTTGTCTGGGAGAACATGAGTACCTTCATGTCCATTAAGCCGCTGGCTTACAAGTGCATGGGGTGGGATGCTGGCTGTGCAGAGGGATTGAGAAACTTGCATAGTCCTTACATAATATGCATAGATCTGACACTAAGAGAACCTTTGGATTTGAAGCAGCTCTGTTACTGCTATAGGGCTGGAAGGGAGGCTGTCTATGTACCCATATGGCTACAAGGAGGCTGCTACCCTGCACATTGGGATGGGGGTGCTTGGTTGTCCTCAGGACAAAGCTGTGTCTGTGGGTGCTGGAGGACACCTTCCCAACTCACTGGGCAATGGGATAATCTCTTCAGCTTTTATAGGCTGCTACTGGTGAGCATAGGCAGACTGGGAAGGGCTAAGAAGCACTGGGGTGTGCAGAGAACCTTACTTGCAGTTTGGGCTGGTGTTAAAGCCCACTGCTGGATTTTAATACAAAGCCTCCAACACACCATGAAGCTTTGTGACCCTCCTGTTCCTGCCTGCTTGTCCCTTTGTTCCCCTTTTATCCCCAAGACAATCTCTTTCTTACTTGACCAGTGACCATTAGAGCTACAGAAGAACTGCTGAGACTGGTGAGAGTATGAGGGACAGATGGCATAAATCTGTATTTAATCAGGCTTTACTTCTTCAGCTCCTGGAATTCCTTATTTGTTCAAACAGTTTGGGATATGCCTTTGCCTACTCTGTAGAGCAGAACTGACTCACTCTTAAGAACTTTTTCTCTCTCACTTAGTTGATGTAGAGTGCATATTTGCTCATTTTGTACTTTTTTTTCCCCATTACTGTCCCTTTCCTTCCCTTTCTCCAGACTCCTCTCGTGTCTTTCCTTCCCCGCCTGCCTTTCAATTCAAAGCCCTGTTGGAGTTCTTCATTCTCTTCTAGGGCTGAGTCACTGACTTTTGTCAGTCTCCCACCATGGATAGCAGAGGGGAGGGAGAATAGAAAGAAGAAACAGACAGAAATTGCTTCAACACCAGCCAAAAGTTGCATAAAAAGGCCTAAATGTTATGGCATCTGAAACAAAATCAAGCACAAGCAATTCCTGCCAAATCTCCCTTGAAATGCTGGAAATCTGGAAGCGTTCAGTGCAGCTAAATGGCAACTTTCTAGCCTGGATGCCAGTGGAGTGGTCAGGGCAAGAATCTTGCTTTGCAGGTGGGACGTCCATGTTCTTGATCCCATCCAGGCAGCCAGGCTCTGCACCTCTTCCCTGTTGGGAGGACATTTGCTTTGCAAAGAGGAGGTGCCAAAGCTATTGTTGCAATTTGGTGGACTGATCTCTGACACGAGTCAGGGCCTGGGTCAATCTGGTGAGCACACGCTGGATTTCTGTCTGTTTCAGCCCTGGTTGTGCAAACACCAAGCCTGAGACTCCGGCTTTCCTGAGGTCTTCCCAACCTGTGTGCTCAGGCTGCCAGGTAAGCAGTAAAAATTTGTCCCCCATGCAAATTATCCAGTACATCTTTTTCCCATTTTTCATAGTAATTGATCTTGTATTCAATTACTTAGGAACCTGCCAAGTCTAATTAACATGTCTTGGATGAGGGCAAGATTTGCCATACTGAAATCAGACTCCTTTTTATTCTAGAAGAAAGCCCTGGGCTCTCCGTGGAACCCAGAATCCCAGAGCCTTTCCGAAAGTCTTGCAGTCGGGCCATTGCTTTCCCCATTCAATGGGAAATGATGGAACAAAAATTCTTGCTGGCCTGCAGCAGGAGGATCCACTTCTCCCAGGCCTTTTCTTGGAGAAACAAAGATTGAGAGTTGCTCCACAAGGACTTTTGAGCTAGATTTTGTCCTTGCTTTTTGTTTATCTCCTGGGAGAGGCATTCTTTTCTCCACTGATTATGAGAGTACTAACCTCAGTGTCACACCTCCCACGTCAAACACCAGTCCCCTTGACACCTACCATCTTACAATGTTTTTCAGGGCCCCGTGACAAACCCTACAAGATTCGCACTCAGCTCTGAAAGCAGAGAGTAGGTGAAGGTTCATTTCAATGTATGTGCACTAAAATCCACTATGGCCATAAAAGGGTATCACTTGCAAGTCCCAGGCATTTTCTACACCTCTTGCTATAAATCTAAGCAGTTTAAACTGTATTTACTTATTTATTTGTGCCACCAGCTAATCTGTTCAGTTGGGAAAGCAGATTTTGTATTGCTTGCCATTTCAGACTTTTTTTCCATCTCTTTCATGTGCTAAATCTCAAGATCTGTAATGTTGCAATCCATTTTTCTCCATAAAAGTGTTTAGTAACGATAGATTAGATTGGCCCTTCTGACAGATTAGATAGGTTTTTCGTTTTGGCCTTTGATGAAATTACAAGGAGAGCACGAGGCAAGTAGTAAAAAATGGCCTCGCAGTGAAAGGTTTGACTTCTTATCTTCATAGATTAGCACCCTGCCTCTGCAAACAGCTTCAAGAAAGCTTAATGAGTCTGTGGGGACTGGCTGTTATCAAGAATAGTTGCTCTCCTGGGACTTGAAGGGCAAGGAGCAGCCACTTTGATTTAATGAGTAAAAATATACTGCTCTGCCCACTGCAAGGGCTGTATGACACACAGCCATGGGCTTTCTTACTGCAGCACAGACATTGTCTTCTCTCTCTGGGTCTCATCTACATTTATCTCCAAGTATTTTGGGAAATCCCAGTGCAGCCAGTGGGACTGGGGCAGGTAAAAGGGATGGCCAGGCAGGAAAGGGACAGTAGGACCTGGTGTCTTGAACAGGGCACAATTTGGCAAAACAGTGTGATTTCCATCCAATAGAGACAAGCTTAAAGACAACACCTGGTCCACCTACACCTCTCCCATGATACGTATTCATGGCAGACCAACGTGGACCATCTCTGCCATTCCCTATGAGCTGGGTAGCATTTTCTGGGAGTTGTGAGATGAATACACGGAGTGCATGTGATGATCCACGCTCTGTAGCTGTCACCAGCATTCAGAGGACATTGGGCACCAGAAGGGCACTGGGTGGATGGGCAAAGCATAAACCAAAGCTCTCCTTGTCTTCTTTGGTGGAAAACATGTTGGAAGAGCCTTTGATGAAAACTCCTTGCAGAGAGTCTGTGACACATGAAACGTGCTGTCAGCATGACACAAGTCAGCTGTTTCTAGGAAGAGCAGGGGTGGGTTGAGCTTGTAGAAGCCATGAAGGATGCAGCACCTGGATTTTGGTCACTCACATTCAAAGCCTAGAAGCTGAAACGGATGTGTAGAAAGGCTGAGTGAGGGCAATGGGGAGTCGGCTGGAGAAGAAGATGGAGCAGCTTGTTTAGTCTGGCAAGGACAAAGGGCGAGAGGGTGGTCTCTATAAATATACATCTGCAAGGCAAGGCCCCATATTTATTTATTTTTTAATTAGCTCGTGTTTAAAAATGGGAAACTTGATTTTGTTTTTTGAAAAATAAATTCAGTAGAGATCCCAGCCATTTCCACACCTCAGAGTCCTGAAATGGAACTTTCTAAGCATTCCCTTTTCACTTTTATCTCATTTTCCAGAGGCCCACGTTTTCTGGTAGCGGGAGGCAGGGGGTCCTACAGAGGAGACCCTTTATCTGCAGGGTAATTTGTTTCGAGGCCAAAAGAGGACGATATCCTCCTGTGTGACATTTCTGATCCCCAAATGTGCCCTGTGCTTCCTCCCACAGCAAGAGCATCGCATGGAATATCTCATGGCAGCTCCACCCCAGACTACTGCTTTTATTTTTAATGAACTCAGAATGTTCTCATTTCAGCAGGCCTTTGCATTGTGGCTCAGTGCCTCGAGGACTGTCCTGGTCTCAGAACGGCTGCAGGATCGCATCCCTACAGGGCAGAGTTCCGGTTTTCATCTGGCTGTGTGGTGAGGTGCCCTATGGCAGCAGGACCTTCTCTGGGGCCGAGCTGGGCGCAGAGCTGTCAACCCAGCACAGAGCTGCTGGGATGCTGAGAGGGCTCTCACAAAGCACAGCAGGTGACTGCGCTGAGCTCAGGAACGCTGGGGTTGCTTTTTTTTTTTTTCTCTCTTTTTTTCTTTTTTTTTCCCTTTTCCTCCTCTTTTCCCTCTCTTTCTCGTTTTCACTTCTTCTCCACTTCTCTCCTTTATTTCTTTATTTTTCTCTCTTTTTTTCTTTTTTTTTTTCCTTTCTTTTTGACCAAAAGAAAGAAAAGATCAGCATGAAGCATTTGTAGATTTCTGAAGCCGTTCTCGCCCTGCAGCTCCCACCCATGGAAAAGCTTATGGGGTATCAAAGCAACATCTCTTCGCTGCAGCAGAGCCCTCCCCAGAAATGGAGATCTGGCTCCCTTTGGGCTCTTCTTGCAGAGAAGAACTTTTTCTCCATTTTATTTTTTGTTTTGGAGACGGTGCCCCTAACCCACATTTCAGCTTCTTAGTTCCAGCAGGTTTCATACTTTTCAAACACAGCGATTCCCCTGCAATTTTTCAAATAAGCAATTCATTTTAGAAATAGCACCTCGGCCTCAGGGAACTGCTATCTGTGCAACTGGCTTTTATTAATTGTGGAGAGGGACTCCTGGGGGGGTGAAAAGCAGAGCTTTCTGGAGATGAGAACACAGCCCTAATTTGTACTTCTTTATTTATTTTACAAAAGGCATGGAAATTGCACAGCGTCCCAAGGATTAGCTCAGTCTCCTCGCCTTACTCTGGGTACTGCTTGTATTCTGGGGAAATCACTTGAAATTTCAGAGCCATCTCCTTGTACAAAGGTTATGTCATTAACATGCATGTTCTTTGGCAGCGGCTCCACGTGCTGTTCGAACCAGGAAGGCATTTTTTATCTTGCTTGCATTTGAAAGGTGGAAAAGCTGTTTTTCCATTAGGGCAGATCATCAAGGGAAATACTTCGGGCTGGAAGAAATCAGTCATGGGAGTGTCGGTTCAGCTGTGCAGGGCCCCCCTAGGAGAGCTTGGAGGAGTTCGCCTCTGTCTGGACTCCATCTCACACAGCCTCCCACTGAGCCCAATGGCTTTTTGGGAAAGAGGGCTCCCAGGGAGCTTCTGTGAGGATTTCTGGACACCCATTGCAAAGTGAAAGTTGTACAGCTGGGTTTGGCACAGAGAGATTACACGAGGACTTGCAACTTGTGACACGTTCTGACAGTGTGAACAGTGCAGGACGCTTTTGGCAAAAGAAGGTTCTATTTTGCCCACAACTTGCATCCTGGGCTGGTCCTTCATTGTGCCATGTCTGGAAGCACTTTGCCATGCAGTTTGGGGCAATCTGGATGAATTCCATTTCTTTGGCTCAACATGAGTCCATGGGCTGGACTCATGCATTATGCTGCAGCAGGAGGATGAGTGGGAATGAAGGAACCGTTTTCACTAGCACAGCTGGATCCAGGAGGGAAATTCTGTCCACAGGATGTGTTTAGGTGCAGGGATAAAGCAGCAGGGCCCCCCACAGCTCCTTCAGGCCCCCAGTGCAGAGCTCTGGGCTCTGCCTGCCCCACACTGCTGTACACCCCCTGGATGAGTTCATCTTTTGGCCTGAAAATCCACACAGTTGTTTTACTGTTTGCTCTGTGTCTGTAACAAACACTCCTGATAACGCCTCGCTGCTGTTTTTCAAAACCTTTTCTTTTAGGAGTGCTCTCGTACATCAGGGATGCTCAGTTATCGAGAAAACGAGAGCTGCTGTTTTAGAGGGAAACAGGATTGCAGAGACATGGTGGGTCTTTGAAAGCGCACAACGAAGCTGGGGACAGAGGCACAAAAGGACACGGCTGTTCTGTCACCCAGATTCCTTCCTGTGGCTGCAGCAGCAGGGGGCAAGGCAGAGCCATGGTGCAAGGACTGACTGTGAGACCCCAGCGCTGCTCCGGGGCAGGGCATGAGACCCCCTGGAGCATGAACCAGGCTCTGGCTCTACTGCCAACCCCATTTCCAGCCAACACTGACTGAAATAATGTCCTCAGCTGATTCCGTTTCTCTCCCTAGAGAAAGGGCACACACAAAAAGGCAAGGTGACAGGCAGGGCCACAACCGGGTGTCCTCTGCCTGGTGGGTAACCAAAGATGCGTCCCCCGTTCCTCACGATGTGCAGGCACTGCCCTCTAGTGCTTCTGCCTTTGGACATCGCTGGAAATGTTGAAGAGAAGAAATGCCATCACTACGAAAGCAAAGCTCCCATTTGACCTGGGATGTTACTCCCATAGAGTCACTGGGAGAACTGGGATGTGTGGATGATTGGTGGTCCTCTCCCAGTGGTGCCTCATGTCCACATCGTGGTGTCCTGGATCCCTGCAAGACTGTGGTACATCTGTGCTGGGATGTGCCCACACAGATCTGTGTTGGGATATGCCCGTACATTCCTCTGCTGGGATGTGCCCACAGAACCCACCACACTTTGCTGACACGTAAATAGCACTTTGCAACCAACAGTGGTTCCCAAAAAGGGTAGCTGAATTCCTGATGAAACAAATGCCATTGGCATTAATGCTGAGAAAATTTGAATACACTCTGAATTAAGAAAATAGCAGTGTTGATTTAGATTAGGGACGTATTTTGTATTTACCTTCCTTTTCTTTTTTCCTTTAAGAAATGCTTTTTATTGTCTTGTAAGTGCTAAACTTTTTATTGCTTCATTTCTACTTCTCAATCACAATTTGTTTGCTGTTGGCTCCCAGTTTGAATCAGTTCTGCTTTCCTAAATGGAAAAACACTTTTGTCTGGATGCACATATGCTTAATAGCAAAAAAAAAAAGGTAAAGCAACCCCCACCTCTGGGTTTAAAAGAAATTGTTATTGGTACTCTTGGGAAAAGGCAAAAAAGCTTTTCTATTAAAACACAATGAAAGAGGAAATTTGATCCATATGATTCAGCGCACAGCCTCTTCCTTCTCATTTCTGGCAGCATCCTCTGAGGATGTCTTTTATCTTCATGTCATCTTGGCTGACATCAGCCTCAATCCACGTCCCACTCCCAACACACCTGAGCACAGCCTTGTTGCTGAAAGTGCCTCCCTTCCCTCAGCAAGGACGACGCTGGATGGGCTGTTGGTAACAAGACTTGTGCCTCTTGGAAAAGTGGTGCTCTGAGAAGTGCCTCGGTTCCTCTGAATGAATGCAGTTTCACTTGGGATAAATTGTTTTTTGCCCTCTCCAAGTTCCAACTGACTGAACTGCTTCCACTGAGACATCCTTTCCAAAACCAAGATGACTTTGGTTGACACATAAATATCCTGGGATGCCGTGATTGTCTATGGATCATGCTCTGCAGTTTCCTGTTGCAATCGGTACTTTGATACTTCATCCCCAGTGTAGATGGTGCAACATTAACAGAAGAGATTCAAGAGAACCACATTTCCACGTCACCATCTTCCTTATATGGCCAAAAAGTAACTCTTTCTTTTTAGTGAGTTGAAGCTCTTAGTTAAGACTCACTTCTTCTTAAATGATATTTCACTGCTACAGTAAATGATCAATTTCTGCTCCTTGTAGCCAAGGTCAGGTGTGAGAGAATAATAGTTTCCTACCTTAGCTTTGCACACCATGTAGAAATGATTTATTGCATTTCTAAAAGAGGATGCTTGACATTTTGAAAATGCAATGTAGTGCAACAGTAATTAAGCAAAAAGTAGACTGCTGAACAATTGATTGCCACTGTCAGCAAAGCCTGATTAACTCAGATGCTTGAAGAACTGTTTCTGCCACCTATAAATTAAAGATTAGTAATTAAATTTATGGGCCATGGCCACTGTCTCTGGATGGTACTTCACTTATAAGGGTCCCGATGAGGAATAATCAGATGGAAAAAAAATGCAAGTTGTTAACTCAAAGGCTTTCTACCGAGAGGCGGAAGGAAGAGCTCCTGAGGATGGAGTCATGGAGTGATGGAGCCACGCTCCAACACACTTCAACACCTCAGTGTTGTCAAGGCCCCACATTTCAGTTCTTCTCTTGTGCAGGCTGAGCAACAGGAAGGGCTCAGGGAAATTTTCCAACCTTTAAAGACCCCAAATTCAAGGCTTAGGTGTTTATGGATTCAGGCCATACTTTGGGCAGAGGCTGCTTCAGACAGGACTCACTGACCCCAGGGTAGACAAAGGGCAGAGTTGGAATTTGGCCAGTAGATTTTAATGGGAAGTGACAAACTTTTCAGTGAAATGAGACTTAGGGGTTTGGTGAACACGTTTTTTTTGTCCAGATTCACGAAAGCCATGCCTTCACCATCTGGGTTTATTGCAAGCATATTGAGGTTAGAGCTTCCCATTTGGAAAAAGATGCAATAACCGTGGTTGGCACTGACTCTTGCCCACCTTTGGGATCCCTCCATCAACCCTCATCACAGGAATCTGGGGCTCTCCACTGATCCCACATGCTGAGTATCACTCTGTAAAACAGATTCTGTAAACAATCAACACTCCCATATTTCAGTGTGCTTCAGGTGCCAGAATGGAGTTAGTTTTTTGGGAAATGCACACCTCTAAAGCCATATTCTGAGTGTTACAGACCTGTGAAAGCCGGGTGTCCTGGACCTCACAGCTGTTCACTCAAATCGTTCATTTTGAAGCATCTCACTGCAAAGTGAACTCCATCCCTTTGTGTTCCATGTGAGCACAGCCTTATCCCCATCCAGGGGAGGCACAGAGCTGCTCCAAAGTGCATTGGGGATTACATCTCACACTATGAGGACATCAAAACATCCCCGTTGGGCAGACTGGGGTGGGCAGGGCCATGTGGCCAGGGTAACATCATTCACACACGCAGCCTGAATGGGATAAATAGGCAGCAATTCATATTTCCATGAGTTTGCACACATTCACACAGCCGTACTGAGAGGAGAAGAAAGAGTTATTTATGATGTGTTCTGAACTATAAATTATATCAAAGTCAAAGCTCAGGGTAATTGCTGCTGAAGTAGATCCAAAGGTTGGCACTATGATTAAATAGCGCTGCTGCCTTTTAGGGGAAATCTAGTTACAGACAAACAACATGGAGGTCAGAAGCAAAATATAATTCAATTCTTAGCTATGAATTAATGAATGTGTTTTAGATTAATTTAAATCCACAAAGAGACTTCGTGTTGCAGAAATATTCATTATGAAGTTTACCAGATTATTCTTCTGGCAGGGATTCAGCTTTCCGGGCTCCTGCAGGTGAGCCCACATTGTGCAAAATGAAGCACAAGGAAAGCAAAATGTGGCAGCTCGGGGTCTTCTCTGGGAATGCTTTCTCTCCTTTCCAGCTGACCTGTATGATACCTGTGGCTGCCCTGGCTTGGTGTAAGATTGATGGTTGGACTAGATGATTTTAAAGGTCTTTTCCAACCTTAACAATTCGACGATTCTATAAAGGTGAAATAGAACAAAAAGTCTGAAAGTGCCATACATGAGCAAGTGGCATTCTTCCATCTTCTGTTCTGGGAGCACAGCCTCTTGCAGGAGAGCTGAGGCTTAAGCGTGTCCTTAAACGTTTCTGGAATGGTGAAGCCCTTCCCAACTGGTGTTTATGGGTGTGTGTGCTGGAAATCTTTTACATTTGAGGTTACTTGGAACACCTCCTACATGATGATAGTCTCTGGCTGCCTTCCTAATTGTGCAAGAAAGGAGCTCGTACAGCCAGCGACAATCCAGGGGATGAAACAAGATGCTTGCAGTGGTCAAAGGAGTGAAGACAAGCTGTACCAGCAGGCTCACAGCCCTGCCAAGAGCTGCTGAGCCCCAGTTCTTCCTCCAGGGATGGTGCCAACATGGGGAGGACCCTTGACCCCACTGCCTTGTCCTCAGAGGGAGAGGAGACCGGGAGGGTCTGGCAGGACATGAAAGTGGCTCCGACACTGCCTTGGCTTTGCTGTCCCTCCTCTGCTGTGCACTCATCATGCTCCTTCCCAGCACTGCAGGGATCTGTGATGAGATTTCACCAGGGCAGAAGGCTGCACCTGAAATACCATGGGCACACCCCGAGCATTGATGGCTTTGGGTTTGCACGAGCTCCTAACCACAGCATTTGCAGCTCTCCTTAGCTGTAATCTGATGATTGAGTGGCTTTGCTTTTTAACTTGAGTACAAGTTGTCCAAGCAATGTGCACTTTGATTTCAGATCAGCTGCTCTTGACAGAAGTGCCTTGCTTTTGCTGCATTCCTTTCTTTGTAAAATGTTAGTGGCTGAGATGATGCATATGTGTATTATTTGAACATCTGGGTTTTTATGACTTGGCATCTCGCTCCCCAATTAACAGCGATGTAACACGGCCTTGCAGGGACCTCCAGCTAGGGCAACTGCTGTGGCCAGCACCCGCTCTCATTTGTGACATCGCCCATTGCCCCAGGGCACCTGCATGCTAGAGGGAAGCACTGCAGGTCCTAAACATGGCTTGGTCAATTTTATTTTATTTTTTTTTAAGCAGAACATTTTTCTTCTCTTCCTGTAGTTTTATTTGGTTTCTTTCACAGAAAGCTGTGCTAGCCCTGGGTAGCCTTACCCTTCCCAGCTCACTGCTCCAGATGGTTTTGCTTTCCTTCAATAGCAAGATCTTTGGTCACAGAGGCCAGCAAGTAATAATTCATCAGCAGTTTTTGGCTGCTTTTAGCTCACAGTCAGGAACCAGGGTGGAAATGCATTTATCATGGACAAGCTCTAGCCATTAAACTTGGACTTTGCCTTCCAAGCACTGCAGTCATTTCTGACACCCAAGTTTCTCTCTTTGCTAATGGTAGGGAATCAACTGCAGCAGTTTGGGGTGCTCAGGACATGGCTTCCTTCACCCTTGGGTATGTCCATGCCTGCAGGAGCAGATGGAGACTCTTCCATAGCAATAAAAGGTGATTTCCAGCAGTCACTGACTCAGCCCTGGGCTTTCTGGAAAGCATTCACTTGGCTGAATGCAGACTGTTTCCAGACTCTGTTCACTTCAACTTCCTAAACTGGAATTTAAAATTCTGACAGTCTCCAGGATGAGGACATGGTTTAGTGTATCTATGTATCTATCTATCTGTCTATCTAATGATCACCTAAATACTTGGAAGGGGGCAATGTGTGGATTCCCCGTCCCTAGAGGTTCTCAAGGCCAGATTGGACGGGGCCCTGGGCAGCCTGGTTTAGTGAGTGGCAACCAGACCACGGCAGGGTCTTGGAACTGGATCAGCTTTAAGGTCCCTTTTAACTCAAGCCGTTCTATGATTCCATGGTATTTGTAACCTTGTTCTATTAAGGGCCCCAAATGGGAAGAAGGGCCCTGTGCTGACAGTGCTGTGCTGATGACTGACTCAGATTCTTGATTCAAACTGAAGCTTAGTAAAAGACTTGTATAACTCCAAAGAACTTGGGACAAGACCCTTACTAAGCAACAGAAGAAACTCAAAACTAAAACTCAATCCACAGTGAGAGGAAACTGCAAGAATATGAATATCTGAAATAAGCAGCACACTGTGAGAGATGGGTTAGGCTCATGGAGACTTCTCAAAAACCATACAATTAATTGAACCAGGAATGATATTGTTGTCTCCAAGGAATTAGATGTAACAGAAGAATTTTGGCTCCTGAGCTGTAGCTATAAAACTCCAGCCCAGTTTCTCTTCACCTCCCCAACCCTCTATGGAGGGCAATCTCCCAGTGCCCTCATGTTCCCTCACAGGCACTCTTCCCATTGCACTCCATGGGATGCTGAGGCTCTTGCAAATCAATTAACTGGGAGGTGAGGAGGGAGTTGAAAGACAGCCCAATGGGAAACATGTCAGCTGGAGGTGTATCACCTGCCACCAAAGCATCCCCAACTGTTCAGTGCTCTTCTTTTCAAGGCAACCTGGAGAACCTGATGGAGAGCTTAGCTTTAGCCAGAAGCCCCACTGCTGGCAGCCCTAGCAGGAAATTTGTACCTTAGAGGACAATCAGCGTCAGCAGGACAGGCTGGAGCTGGTCCTAGGAGCACACCTGGAGGACTTGCTGGGCTCTGATCCACTGCCAGCTCCCCTACAATAGGCCATCCCCAAAAGGGCATCTCGCCCTGACTCTGGTGCCAGAGGGCAATGCCTGCCATCTCTGCAGACTCAATCTGCCTGATGTTTATCTTCATTAAACACGTTGATTTTATTGACAGATTTGGAGAATGCAGGCTTGTGTGTGCGCTCACTGAACTCTCCTGGCCAGCCAAGGATGCTTGTCAGGGCTGCACCACACACCCAAGAACCTGCTGGAAGGGTCCCACCAGCCACAGCCAGCACATTGCTTCCAGGAATAGGGCAACACAGGCAGTGGCAGCCCTTGGGGAAATGCAGCAGTCTTCAGGGTTATCTTCAATTAACAAACTATATCACCCATGTCTGTGACTGCACGTAGGGCACAGCCCACAACTGGAAGAGGGATCATGGCAACAACCAATCACTGCACAGAGGTTCCAGGGAGACCTGGAAGCAACAAAAATCCATCCCTACCCTGCAGTCCTTGCTGGGGAAAAGGGAGGAGTGAAGTAAGGATTGCAAAATCAGGCCCATAGTGATAAAGGACAGCCTCAGAAATACTAAAGGAAAATCAGCCAAGCCTACAGCTTCAATATTAAAAAGCAACTGGTGTGTTTTCTTTTCTGTGCCTTTTGCTGCTGTACTAAAAAGCATCTTTTCTTTGCGTGAGAATGCCTTTGTTTGCCTGAAACAGGTCTTCCCACCCCAAATAAATACTGCTTTGAAAAATCTCATTGCGAAGCCCTCAGCGTTGGGCATTAGGAAAGGGAGCCTGGATGGCTCAGAACATCCACAGTGAGGAGAGCTGGCTTTCATCTGACAGTGCTTAAAGATGGTTTGACCTCTCCCTTCCTTTACATGCTGGGAGTTAACTTCTCATGTAAGTGTCCAGCATAAATTCTTCTAATGCAAATTTCCTTGTCAAAACTACAAACAGACATTTGATCAAAGGTCAGCTCTCTTTTGTGTTCCTGTTTGATATAGAAATTTCTATTTCATCTTTGACTGTCATGGTCAGTTAAGGGAACTGCAGCCTGATGGGAAATTACTGATGCATTTCATGTCCTCTCTCCAATGAGGCTTTTCCCCTCCCCTCTTTCATATCTTATGGGTGTTTTAATTTGAATATGTTTTCATTTTTTAATGGAATAGTTAAATTAGCTTTGAAAATGTAGCAGTATGACACTGAAAATTGTCTGCTTATTAACTGAAGCTCAATTTACTGCTATTTGATACCCCGGGAGCTGATCAAATAACGATTATTCCCTTACCGCTGGCTTTATTTCATGCTTAACTTGTGGATCTTTCTTTATGGGGCAGAGCTTGAAGGACAGTAATTGCAACAAATGGAAGGTCTGGGAAAAGTGTTTATTTTGGGGATCTCCTGGCACAGATGGACCCAGAAGAGTTGGAGCTCAGCAAAGGAATGAGTGCTGCCGGCTCATCCTGCCCCAGCACTGTGAGGAGCACTAACCCCCATTTATCATCCTCAAAGACAGCAAAAGGAACTGGGATGAGTGAGTCCCTCTGTTGACAACACCTAAGATTTACACCTGGGTTTGCTGTCCCTATTATCTGCCGAATTGTCTCCTGAGGGAACAGGAGGCTGCGCACCATTTGCTCTTGAGAGGTCACCCGGGTCTTGCAGCATCCAGGAATGCTGCTCAGTAATGGCCAACGTTAAGAGAGATGTCCTTCATAGCGACAAGAGGCACAACATCTCATTGCCACTGATCTCTTTGAAATAAATCACTCCTTGAAGTGCCAGAAACTCTTCCCATAAATCAGGAGATCACCCCCTCCAACCTGGCTCACTCACCCAGTGGAATGTGTTTAGATGCTCCCAAGGCTGAGTGATGCCATCAGCCAGCGTGTCCCTGGTGCTCCTGGAACCTGGTCCTCCCCCAAGGTCTATGCTGGTGCACAAGGGGTAATGCCCATGGAGAAATGCATGTGCCATAGCCCTGAAAATTCTCATGTTGGTGGCAAATGCAAAGCAGTTTTTATCCCAGATCACTGCAATTTATTTTGTTTTCCTGTTAAGTAGATTAAAATATGCACAGTTATGCATCACGGTCAGATGAAATAGCAGGAGAAAGTCACCTCATTAATGTCACCTGACAGGATCCAAACCGACCTAGCTGTGTGGCTGCCCTCAGGGAGGGGGCAGCACCCGGTGCTGGGTGACACTGCTCAATTCCCAGCTCAGCCCCAGATGCCGCCTCGAATGGGTAACGTAGGGCTGCTGCAGCCCGGAGGCAAAGGGAGGGAAGTGGGTTGGAAGCTCGGAGCAGGACGCGACGCGGATGTTGGCCATGCTTCTCCAGAAGGACTCCGTCCCTCCTCGCTCCCCCAGCGGCCGCACGCCCCGCAGCCCGCTCTCCTGCCAGACGGGTGACAGTGACACCAGATGGCAGCAGTGGCCTTCGGATCCCAGCAGCTCCCAGCCAAGAGGAGGGTGAGCGTTTCCCCGCGGCCGGCTATCCGAGGCCGGCTTCCCTCCGCCCTCCCTGCGCTGGGGCTCGCTCAGCATCCTGCATCCTGCCCGTATGGGCTGCCAGAACATCACTGCGCAGAGTAGCTATACACTGGAGTTGTTCTGTGTGTCAAAACAACACCCAGACCCCAGCATTTCAAGGCAAATGAGAAAATCCATGTCTTAGGCTGGGCTTTTGGAGAAGCACTCACCTAGCAAAACTCCCTTGAAGGTGGAGAACATGGGATCTTGCAGAAGAGTTTCAAGACAGGTTATAAACCATACCAACATGCATTAGTGGAAACACTGTTTACTTGAACATATTACATTAATTTTCTCACTTCACTATTACTGCACTGTAGTGCTTTAATCTCCTGAATAAGTTTTATGATAACACCCAAGTATCATAGATTTCTATATTGATTTAGGGGCTGTCCATTTAGCTATTTGCCCCTGTGTCACTCCAGAAATTATTAGTGCACTAACTGCCAACAGAAAAGCAAACCCCAAACACCGGAGTGACTGATTTGTGAGTTTGGGTAGAGAGCGCAGCAAGGAACAACCAGAAATAAATCCTTTTGGCTTCACTCACATACATAGGGCAGTGACCCAGAAAACAGCAGGACTGGAGGTCTGGGTTCAGCTCTGCTTGTACCCAGAAGCTTGGAGAAGCTCAGCAAAACCTCTTGTATTGGGAAAATCTCAGAAACACCAATAATGTTGGATCATGGATTCAGTTTCTTCTCATTCCTCCACTGTCCCATTGCAAAGCACAGCTCTGCCCTTTGGGTTTGCCTGTCACAGCCGGGATGAGCCCAGGGCAGGGTGGGATGGATCCCTTTGGAAGTGTTACACTTCCACACAACCAGAAAACAACAGGCAGCACATGAACAAAACCGTGGGTGTTCACATCTCCAACAGGAGCTTGCAGTGGCTGTGGATAGCAATAGCATTCAGGCTTTGCAACTTGGGATGCTAAGAAGGTGCTGCAGCATATTGCCTTGTAATAACATGAAGCAAAAGCTCAGCAGAAAGGCTGTGAACCAGATAAGATTGATTAAACAATTTCTAACCAACGGGGTTGCACATAAAAATTTTATTAAAACCTCAAGTGCTAAATTTATTTCCTGGGTCTGTCACTGCTATTCTTTTTTTTTTTTATTCAGTAGTGATAATTACTACATTAGAAATTAAATGAACCTCATATACTACATCTTTCAGACCTCCTAGGAGAGTTGTGAAAGTGATTTAGGGAAGTGAATTTGCTATTGTGCCTAATCAAGTTACAGTAATTGTCACCTATAATTTTAACTTGACTGCTATGTGTTTAATTGGGAGCTTTACCTTTGGATTTTTGTAACCAAGCTTCTCTGTATTTTCCTACTTCCCAGCCCCTCCCAAAATGCACTGACAGAAAACAAATCACTGCACACAGCTGTGCTGTTAACAACATTGCCCTTAATGAGTCCCTGATACTGGTTCCCCCAGTGTGGATGTGCATCCTTCAAGGAGCTCTGTGAAGCAGCACACTGTCCAAAGCCTTCCGAGAAGAGCAGAACGGGACCTCCAGGTGAGTGACAAAATAGGATATAGGTGAGCCAAAGGCATGTGAGCATCTCCCAGCAAGAGCCCCGGTGGGAAAATGGGGCACTGGTAGGCTTGTGGAGGCTGCCTGTGCCTTCCCTTGTTCCAGTTATGCGCAGTGAGCTAAACCCACAGGTTCCCTACTGTGGTCTGTGATGTGGGCAATGGTTCTGGTTACTCAGCTCTGAAATGGGCTCTCTGGATGGCCACAAGCCTGCTTCTTCCTCTTTCCCTTCTCTTACTAAAGAAATGTGCCATGTATGTGCATGTTATATATATATTTTCAAGCTTTGCTAGGACTTTGATGACCTGTAGTGCCTGTGACAAGTGCATTACAAGCTGCCTGTGGTGCTGCTGGAGCTCCTGTCCAGCACTGCACCCAGCCTGCTCTACTTGCTTTGGAGCCTGCAGAGATACTGCTTGCCTAGATCCCTGGTTTAGCAGGGCCAGTGGCTGGCCTTTCCATTGATACTTTGCTTTTGGAGCACTTCAATAGCATGGCTAGGCACTGAGCATGTTTACTCCAACCTGACCATCTTCAGCAGCAACACAGAAAGCAATTGGAGTGAATTTCTGGCTGCAAGCAGACAAAGTTTCTTCTGTGTTTCTGGAAGGTGGTGATGATTGTGGCCATGGAAGCTTTAAATGGGTTCATGGTTCTGAAGCACTCCCAGATGGTTGCCCAATACTAGTTTGAAAAAATGGGTTTGTTTCTGACTATAAGTAGATGTAGTAAAGGAATACTTGTCCTGCTTGAGTTTCGTAGTATATAAAACCTATTTAATTTAGATTGGGATCGGGCCCTCCATATTTAAAGCTACAGATCTTTACAGATGCATGAAGGGTATATTATGTTGCTGCAATTAAAGGAGTTCATCTGGATTTATTTTATCACAGTAGCATTCACAGAAATGATTTTGCTTCCATGGCTTGGAGCTCGCACTATGAAGCGATGTGTGCAGAATAGCAGTAACCTTGGCCCTGAATAATTCATAGTGTTTGTTAGCCACTTTTTAAGCCTCCCTGCTTAACCACAGAAGATTAGCATTTTTGTTGCTTTTTTTTCAATCAAAGTTTTGGAGCTGGGGAACGGAGGGGGGCGGAAGGGAGAATGTTGGCTTTCTTCTTAGCTTACTTTAAACAGTTCCCCAGGCTTTCAGCATACTACTTAGCTATTCAAATTGGGATATTTTGGCCTTAGAAGCATGTTAGCTAGTTCTCAGGCTCTCTATATTATACCACTTTCTAGTAAATCATGAATAAGTTGAAAGGCTATAGAGCTTTCTCCCTAATTTCTCAAGGGCCCTTTTACTACCAAATTTGTTTTCATCCCATGTTATTTACCTACTAGCTCTAATAAGCTCCTCTGGTGTTGTTCCAGTCTGCAAGCGTGGGGGTTTGGCAGGTAGTGCGTGGCAGCACAGGGAGTTTGAAAGATCCTGGCTTTGAAATGAGTATTGCTGGTTAGAAATGGGACTGCGTTCATTACCTGCCAGAGTTTTTCTGAGCTCTGTCTTTAGGATGGGATGCTCCAGTGGTGTAAAACAGCACAGCTCTGTTATGGCTCTCTTGTGATGCTGAATTTCACAGCTGCAGATATGAAATACTTTGCCTCAGAATCAACAGGACGGTGGTAAAAGCCAAAGATTTGGTTCAGAGTAGAGTGAGAGGGCAATGCTAACCTTTGAAGATGCAGGACTGGGGCTTCCTTTGCTCTGCTTCCATTCTAGGGTAATGCAAAGCAGCAAATGTTACATGTGTTTTGTTTACTGTATATATTTTTTTTAATCTCAAAGATTGAAAATGAAGAATTGCATTAATGATACAAAATAGTGAATCAAAGTGGAATCTATCAACTAGTAGTACTGTTGTGATGAGCAGAGACTGGGTATATTAGCCAGGCAAATTTTCTAAAGGGAAATATATGTATGTATTATATACATATATAATATATATACATCAAGATACACTTTGGAATCCAGTGGTGTGTATATGGACATGTAAGCTTCCTTAAAAATATTGTAAAAGACAGCATCTAGCCTTAAATGTAACTCATGGTATCTCTTAGAATGCAGTCTACCAAAACCAGCATGTTTCTGCTTGAATTTTAACAGCACCACAAGTTCATAGTGGGAAGTTGGTGCCACTTCAAACCTGTCAGCCCTCCCTGTTGTGAAGTGAGCTGGCAGGGAAGTGTAGGTGTTTGGGTGTTTGGTCGCTGGGTTTTTGTTTGTTTTAATTAGTTCAAATGCATGTCTTGCTTTTTGCTACAGGGTCTGATCTGTGGTCTTTATGTGGCTTGTTGCACCCAGAGCGGTGCTCTGAGAGCTGCTGATAATCAAAACGCAGGTCACCCCCCTGGCATTTGATATTTCAACCTTTTGTGAGTAAACACTTTGTTCTGTCTGAACAGAAGCGGTAAATCGCAGTCAAGGTGGACAGTGCCATCCCAAACAGAGTAGAATTATGGCTGTTGGCTAAGGAGCTGCTGCAAAACCTAATGACAGAGCCAGCGTCCTGCAGAAAGCAGTGCCAGGAGGCATTTGGAGATGATGACCTTTTGAAGAAGTTCAGATAACGTCATTTGCCAGCAGTCAGTGCTGACCTTGGTTACTGAGCACAGAGAGCTGCAAGCAAAGCTGATGAGAATGTCTGGAGGATGTGTGTTGGCACAGTCATGATCTCTGAAGGTGTGGCGTGATATTAATACCAGGTCATTAATACAAGTAGATCCATCTAGTGCCACCAAAAAGTAAGCCCAGTGAAGGGAAAAGATTCTTCTGACCCTTCTGAGGCAAGGCAAAGTACAGGTGTTCTCTGGAGTCACCTCTATCTCCTGCAGCTGATGGGACGCCAGTAGGAGGCAGGTGGCTGACAGCAGCTTGGGAGCTCCTTCTGTCCAGGATGATACTACATAGATGACATGGCTCTTTGGGGATCTGCAGCATGACACGGCTCTTTGGGGATCTGCAGCAGCCTCTTCTGTCTGAGTAAACTAAAATCACTGGCATGCAGCAGCCAAGACCTGTGGGCAAGAGCATCTTCCTGAAGGGGAGGATGTTTGGGTTGCTGTGCTGACAGACTTAACACTAACATCCATGTGTGCAGAGAGCTCTGTGGGCTTACTTGGTGGAGGAGAGTGAGATCACTGCTGTAGGAAACAAATCCCCCCATCTCTGCAGGCACTTTTGCTCTGTTGTTCTGTTTTTCAATGCCTTTTCTTTGCAAACCCCCCTCTGACACACCAGGTGATCTCTGGCAGAGGACAGAGGTGACAGAAGTCGATATGTGGCCACAGCTGCTTGAGTGCGGAGCACTGCTATGTGGCATTCTCAGCTTCCTGCTGCCCTTATCTCACTTTTGTTATTGCTATTCTCCCCCCTATTCTATTACATTTAAGAATAAAAACTAGGGATCTTCTGGAAAAACAGAACCAGGTTTTGAAAGACTGCTAAATCCCAAACTTTGCAATATAAACTTTCCAATCAAGCTAATTTTCCAAAATAATGCATTGATTTATTTTTTTTTTCCTTCTCATGGTATTGTTTGTTCCTCTTCTCTTGGAACTGCAGCTCATTCTGTTGTACACAGTTGCCAAGAACCAGTCCACAGCTCATGCTGATGTGTTGCTGGAATGACAGCTCCAGCTTTCACACGCTGGCGCACTGTATTAGCTGGGGAGTTTCTCTGTTCCTGTTCCACTATTAGGTTTCAAACCTCCCTGCTGAGTAGCTGTCCTCAAGTCGTATCAGGTAAGCTTAGCTATGCATTGAATTCAGGGAGTGGAACTAATCCCACACTTCAGCTTTAGAGGAGAACAATGATGCAGGGAGCTAAGCTTGGCCTCTGTCTGAGAGGTAAGGCTGAAAGAAACAGGTGCACTGTGCTTAAGCATGCGTTCTATCTATTTCAGGTCCATCTCTGCCTAGACGAATGCCTGCATGCTGGAGGCAAATAGTAAGTATGTACAACAGTGTGTCTTAAATATACTTACATCATGTCTGCTATATGTATATATAGCATGACATATACTTGGTTCATCTACTCTTTATTTAAAACTGGTAATGCCAGCATCATCCCTCTGCCTATACACTAGAAATGATAGAAAACAATATTACCATAGCAGATGAAAACAGACCTCAGTAAATGCATGCTGTTGCTTCCCCAAGTGTTGGTATTTCTGTCACTGGAGTAATTAAGTTCTGCCTAAAAGTTTTATCTCCCCTGTTCAGTGGAGAAGTCCCTGGCACTCAGTGAATTTTCTCCCAGCGTTCCCTTGGAGTCAAAGGGACATTCCTTACTGACGATGGTAGAATTGGATTTAAATTTTTTAATGATAGAAAGATGAATCTTTATTCAGATCTGAACTTATAAAATCCTTATGTATAAAGATCTGAGTCTCCTACCTGAAATGAGCAGATACGCTGGCTGCTAAAAATGGTGCTTAACTTTCTTATCAGACACTGAAGAACATTTGTTATTTTTTGGCAAATAGAGGAATAATTTAATTTCCCCTCAGTTGAAGTGTAAAAAGAATGGTGAATTTGAGTGACTGCCCTCAGATCTTGCCTGCTCAGTGCATACCAGAAATGAGAACAGTCTCTGCAAGAAGGAAGTGGCATTAAAATTACTTTCCCTTTTAGCGTTTATACTGCTGAGTAAAAACTGGGCTCCAAGTGAATAGATGTTATTGCAGGATAATGCAGGTATCTACATACTGATCTCTACTTACCTTTATATGTCAGCCTATCATCTTTTTATCAAACAAGTCTAGGAAAGTTCTGTAGTCGAGATATGGTAATAATCAGTGTAATTCCTTAAGAGTTAGCTTTGAAATCTTGGAAGCCCTCCCCCCACGTAGCAAACAGTGAATGCCCTGCTAGCTGCAAGTACCATGAGCCATTTTATCTCAACTATTTTACTAAGAAAGCTCTTCTTTATTCTGTTAGGTAGAAGAGTAGGCATGTTGTCACAGTGCAGTTAAATCCCACAGCTTATTACCATGGAATATATGAGCTTAGAGGATATGAAAGTGTTCCATCCAAGAGGATATGAAAGTAGTCTGCCCAGAGAGAGTTTAAGGCCTTCTATGCAAGGAACACAGTTCCAGGCTTTAAAGCTGCATTATGTGTCAGGATTTCAAAAAAGACACTTCTCAAAATTGGTCTTTTAAACTGGCAATTATTTCCTATATATCATCAAGAGAGGCTTTAGAGGTGAAATAATGACCCTAAAAAGACTGTTTGGAAAGGCTCGTCTGCTGTTTCAGAGGTGCATTGGCAGGGTGTGTGGGGACAGCTGAGCTTTGGCTGAAGTTCCCCTAGCCCTGAGACCCAACCTTGACCACTGATGCTTTTGGAGCTGATTAGGGTGGCAGCTCTGGATTGCAGCTGGCACCGCTGCAATGCTACTGCTGCTGCTTTCTCCTTGGGCTGGTTTAAAGTTGTGGAAGATGTGAGCACCTTGGATTCACGCAGTTGTAATCTGACTGTAGACTCTTATTTGCTAGGTAAGGCTACAGTGAGAAAAATCTACCTGACTATTTTGGGAGGGGGGTGATGAGACAGTGGAAAACCCTGCTGTCCACCTGACTGTTTTAAGTTCCAGAATCATTGAATTTAAATCCCAGAGTCATCTTTCTGTTATATTTCCAAGTGTATTTGCAGGCTATTTCTAGGAATCCCTTCTCCTGACTGATTTATTCTGTTGCACAGAGATTTCAGAGGCAATAGCATTTCATTTTTAATACGTAAATATTAAACACTCTTCAGCAGTCAATACCAGACCAGGCATGCTGCCTGGACCTCATCCTCGTTCCATTCAATAATAAAGCTATTGACTACAATAAGAAAAGGATCTAAAGCCACAAACAGAAAATTAAAATACCCCGTGCCAAGAAAAATGTAAACTGAAGTTTCCATAAACAGTCAAGCATTCCAAATTGAATCCACACAATATAAATTATGCAACTGAACTTGGATGAGCCAAGTAAGATAATGGCAGGTAATGAGACATCTGTATCACAGCATGTTATGTAGAAAACCTAATATAACACATTAAACTGATTTCTTTATGAGAGCTGTCACATTGAGCATTCTTCTCTATTAAAAAAAATACGGGGGATTTGATTTAAAAACAAACAAAAAACCCAAACCTCTTTATTACCCTAGGGCTGTTTGTTGTTACCTTTCCCTATTCAGTGGCTGAGTCTGTAAAACCAACCTGCTTCAGTAGTACTAGATTTTCTGTTTTATTTAATAGTAACAAACAAAAACCCAAATAGGCCTCTGAAGTGATTAAAAAAGAAAAGGCTCCTGTATATTAAGCTACCTGTGTTCTTCAGGTTGAAAGTATGATGGAAAGAGAGACGTTCCTTCCAGTTGTGGCTCCAGAGATCGACTTTTCCATATTCTAGCTCTTTTTTAAAAAGACAAAATTACAGTAGAGAGAAAGAAGTAGAAAACAAAGCAACTTTCAGTGATAACTTCAGAATGGCTCAGGGATATAGGATGGCTTTGAGTGATTTGAGTTTACTGTATTTCCCCTTAGAACAAACAAGTGTGGTTGCAGCTATGCCAGCTCCACTGGTTTGGAAGGAAAACTGATTTGCTCTGTCTTCTCTGCTTGTTCGAAGCAGAAGAGGCAGTTTAGAGAAAGCAGAGAGCAAAAACTAACCATTTGCACCCTTTGGGGAGCATCTGCACCTTTCTTGCAGCTGAATTGCATTCTGACTGGCAGCTGGATTGTTAACATTAATATTATTATATAAAGAGCCATCTCTTAATTGTTGGAGATGGCCAGGCCATCAATGAACTGGCTTTTTAGAGGTTCCTCCACCACCAGGTGAAGGGCTTTGTAACAAGCACACACAGAGGAGCAAAAATGGGTAGTGGAGACAAGAAGCAGCAAGAAGTCATTCCTTCTCTGTTGCCACCTCTCCTACAGTTGCAAGGGCCTGTCGGATCTGAGCCATGCTTTCTGCTTGCAGCTGGAGTTTTAAAGCTTGCCCATGTAGCACAGCTGCCAGAAGCTCAAGGGTCCTGGCAATGTTAAGGAGGGAACATCACAGAAATATGCTTAGAGAACTGACAAATTGGACCAGAGCTCATATTCTGAGTCTACTGTAACACAACCAAGGCTATTTCCTTGGTTGTTACTGTTACTGTTGGGTTATCTCTGCTGAGAATGAGGTCTCACTGGGACCAAACTCAAAGAGTCTCCTTCCTGTCCCCTGTGCTGAGCAGATCTGGCGCAGTACGGATTTCTCATCTCTGTGCAGGTACCCAAGCCTCGCAAAGCTGCAGTGACAGTGGATGAATGGGTATTCTGTTCCAAAGTGACTGTTCCAGAATGCATCACTGTCACGTCACTTAAACACCACCAGTCATCCAGGTTTTCAGTAGCTGCTGGGACTTGCTGAAAACAGTAGGGCCTGTCATTCTGAGATTAAGGAGGGATTAGCTGTACGATTTCAGTCAGCCTTAAGAGAAAGGTTAAACACTCTGGGAGGAGGAAGTGTGTGTGCGCGCATATGCATCTTCCAAAACAACAGATGGTTTCAATAAAGTTGCTCCTGCTGCTAGGAAGTGGCACTTCTTGACATTAGCAGAGCCATATCTCATTAGGGTTCTTGTTTCTACCAGCCTGTCTCAGCGAGGCCAAATCCACTGTACAGTATGGGGTAATCAGAAAAGACACTCCAGTATCTGCCCCATTAATTGCCTCCTGCCAGTCTTCGCTCTGTTCTGATGTAATGCCCACTGTGCTCAGTATGGAACGATCAATTGGCTTTGAAGGGCAACTTCCCCTAATGATCTGCAGTTCCCCCTACTTAAACTGCAGCAAGAAGAGTCTTTTTAAAGATTTTGCAAGAAATGTGTTATTTCTTGGAACCGCTAAATAAAAACTCTCTGCTTCAATCAATGTATCGATGTATTAAATTATTGTGCAACTAAATTAATGTGCCCCTTGGTGACAGAGCTGCAGAAAATGAGCAGTGTTTTATGCATTAAAGACAAATTGGGAAAAGATTGTTTTCCAAGGTTAGATTGTTCCTCAGTGAATATCGAGAGCTTTCCAATTAAAACATGAAGGTTTTTCAGGGTGCAGTTGTGTCAGGTGTATTACTTCTCACAGAGTCACGGCACAAATTAACTCGTACAAATAGCTGAGCAATTGTCAACGTTAGAAATGGCAGATTTTGAAGAAGGCAGTAATATTATTTCTGCTAGGATTGTATTTAAATTCTATAGTTAAACAGTTTTGCTGGGAGTTGGCTTTTATTTTTAGTTTTTAATAAAGAAAAAAGACTGTTCAAAATGTTGCTGTGAAAGTCTTGCCAAGCTTTTGCCAATCCTGGCTCCCCTTGTTTGGGGTACGCCGTGCATGTGGAAGGAGGTTGGTCCTTACCCTCTTGATGGCTCCCACCTTTCAGTGAAAAGCACCGTGCAGGGGAGGGCCAAAACAAAGGCAAGAAGGGTGCTGCGCTGTCTTCCTACAAACTGAAATTAAACAAGGCCTACAAAATGGAAATATTAATATGAATTAAAAGATGTTTTTTTTAAAAAAAAAAAAAGAAGCTGTTTGAATTCATGTTTTTCTTTAAATTTTGGTCTGGCCGCATTTATTGTCTCTGTTTTGCCTTCAGGAGAAAAAAACTGAAAAATCTTCTCTGCTGTTTTATATCAGTAACTAGATCCTCCACACCTGCTTTCTGCACTGCCTGTTGTGCAGCACTAACACATCAGATGACCCAAACCAAAATGTGCTGAAGACGGGATGTTTTCTTGGTCCTTTCATTGAAGGGAGATGAACCAAAACGTTCTAATTAATTTGTTCTGTAGATGTAATGAAGAAGGGAAACTTTTTCAGTATCTTCATTGTTCAAACTTTTTTTTTTCCCCCTGGTACCTTCTAAGTTCTCAAATATCTGGAAAAAAAAAGTGTGTATTTTGTTCATTCTTTCCTGAAACTTTTTCCTTCTCCTCTTTTCTTGCTTGGGCTCATGACAAAGACATTCTTTATTCCAAAGGCAAGAATCCCAGAACAAGCAGTGCCAGCTCTGAGTTCATAAGGAGGGCAATGTTTCTAATCACTTATAAAAAGCAGCCTTGCATTCTGCATTTTCTCAGTCGATATTATTTAATCCTTACGTTTGAATTTGTGGAATATCAAATGGGAAGCACTTTCTCCAAATGCTTTCAGCAATTTTTTCAAGAGGTATCTGCAGGAATGATAAATTAGGTGTGAAATTAAAGCATAAAAGAAAGTATCCTAGTATCTTAATATTCGGGACATTTTGTATTCTTGCAAAATCTTAAATGATATCAGCAGTTCTAATGGATTGCTGGACAGAAGATTTAAAGTCAACCAAACAAAACACCATACAAAAAATTATTACAATGTTGATAAAGGAATTTACGTCAAAATATCTTAAAGGGCTTCACAACTCCCCACTGTCTTCTGGGAAGCCAAAATTCATGAAATCAAATGATTTGATCAACGGCACCCAGTAAATCAGTGTCAGTGCTAAGATAAAATTCTAATTTTCTGACTTCTAGTTCTATGCTCAATTCCTGGGCTCCTGGGCAAAATACAGAAGAGAGGTAGAAATAGATGCAGCAGAAGCAAAGGGAGCTGGAACTCCCTTTCTTTTAGCACCTTGTGATTTCTGAAAGCACTGACACTAGTATTTGTGTGCAATGCAAGTGCTGCTTATAAATCTTAGCTTTAACATTGTGATTGCCACAGATTTTTGGAGCAGTCTGCATGGGCAACATGCTTCTCATTTTGCACCCAAGAGAGCCAGTAAATAGTATGCAGACCTGGGTGACAAAGTCTGGTCTCTGGATTCCCATGGATGTGTCACTCTGTGCGAAATCTTCTTAGTGCTAGGGAGTGCTAATGAAGGTTTCCAGAGAGGGGAGTGGATGACAGTGTATTTACTGTACCTGAGAAGGATTTCAGAGTAAGAGAAAGCATTGATATCAGTGCCTCTTAAAGAATAGCTAAACCTGTTTGTATGGCAATTTATTTTCTTCACAGGAACCTTACAAAGGTAAGCTATTTCATGAAATACTTTACTCCAAAGTACCAGTTCAATGCAGTATTTATATCAAAAAACATTTTCCATTTCACTTCTGCATTTTGAACGCTAATCCAGCCCAGCCTCACTGTCCACACCAAAGGAAATGAACTGTATTAGGCAATGTCATTTGCTAAAAGGTAAGAGCGGAGTTCCCTAGTTTTATATTTCTAGGGACAATTTCACAGGCCATGCCATTGCTGAATGGGGAAATTGGAAAACTGCAGAATCGATTTGCAGACGTGCAGTTCTATTTTCTTTCACACCTCCTTCATCAGAGCCCCCATCATTCCTGTGTTGTGTTGCATTATTACTGACAGCAGCCTGGACACCACTGATAATGGCTAAACTAGGGAAAGGTAACTCGTTGCAAGTGAAAGCAAAACCACGCAAGAAGCAGTCAGAAGACACTGAGCACTGCTATTTTTGCTTCTAAACTAATCTGCTTCAGAGTACCGTAATATACCCATGCTACATTGTTGCTGAGAGTTAAAGGGAAACTTTGCTTAAAAAAATCTTATCTAAATTGGTTTGTTTGTTTGCATTTATTTTTCCTTGAGCAAACAGCTGTACCGCAAAGTTGCATTACATCTATTTTATATTTTATTTATATTTATAATATTTATATTTTATCTATTTATAACAGAAAAAATATGCAGTCCTTCAAAATGCTTCCACTATTTTTCCACTATTACTTTTCCACAATACGCTGCTGATAATGGCTCAGTTATCAAAACTGAAACCCGGGGCCAGTCATAGCCAAACACCAAAAAAAAAAAAAAAAAAAANTGGATAATTTTGTAGGTACTTGAGCCCCATAGCACTCTACACTTAGGAGTGCTGAGGCTGTATGAGGTTGTAGTAAGACTCCCAAGTGGAAAGAAAGATTGGGCAGGGGAGTATCTTAGCTTTGTTTTGCTAAGGTCCATCCCTGTGCAAACACTTTCAGAGCTTGGGTCCTAGATCTGTAAACTCACTGTAATTTATCAGAAGTCAACCTGATTTCTTGACATTGCCCTCCTGCCACTCAGCAAGGCTGGAGGGCATCCACATGGCCTATGGATGGTTTTGTTCTTTCACTGTATCCATATTACATCTGATCCTGGTTGTGGCTCTAAATAGTTGTTACTAATGCAAGTCTTCTCGGTCTGTTGGGTCAGACATCTGCTTTAGATCATTAAAGAGGAACAATGAGGAACCTTTAATTAACTTAGAATATTTGTTTGTCCTTTAACTGTTTCTTGGAAGCACTATAAAGCAGATAATTCTTATAGAGAGATTACAACCTATAACATAAGAACGCATCTCATTTACAGATCTTAGTTGCAATAGTTCTGTGCTTCAGTGGTTTTAATGACAACTCAATGCTTGCACAAATAAACCACGTCATTGCACTAACCAGCAAATTAAATCATCTGTGTTGCAGAAAATAAGTAACTTTTGTTTGTGTGATAGGTGAAAACCTTGACTGAATTGCACTGTAGTAGTCTATAATAAGTTAACTATTAGTAATTTTTGTAGAGAAAACTCATAAGTTTGAAGTAGTCAGTAAGGATTAATGAGTCTTAAAATGCCAACTGGGCTGCAGGCATCAGGCATAGGAGATCACACTGGAACAAAAGTGAATAATCAGAAAATGCATTACCTGTAGGACTGAATGTCTTAAGCTACATTCCATTCTTTTTGCTGTATTATGTCTGTATTCTTTGTCACGCTTGAAGTGCTTGGTTAGAGTGCAGCCTGGTTAAAATTCTGTGAAATATCCACGTGAAATATACATGAAGTTGAATTATGCTAATATTTGGTGAATTGCAGCCCTTTGTTCCCCAGAGCTTCATAAAGGACGAGGTAATTTTTATCCATGTTCTTCTTACCAAGTTTGCAGAGCATGGGGGGGGGGTGAGGTGTCCAGAGTGAGCGTGGGGAGTCCTGGGGGTTGTTGGGAAGAACAGGAGTGTGAGTGGGAAGAATATTAGTAGACGAAAAAGGTGCTTGTTGTGATAGGGAAACGGAGGTGGTGAGAGTGGCTGCGTGAGACCCGTGAAGTGCACGGTGTTAAGGGTTAAACAGGAAAACGAATACGTGGATGAGAGCGTTCCTGGTTGATGCCATCAGTGCTGGAAGCTGCCTTGATCGCATGTGCTCATTGCCTGGGTGACTGGCAGGGTCAGGGAGGGACTATTTTGAACCTTTTCAGCGTTAGAATGTAACTGAAACTCCTCTGCAGTGGCAGCTATATCGCTGTGTTACTGTACATTAAGGTTTGGCCAGGTAGGAGACCTTGGCATCCGTGTACCAGGCATTATTTCCTTGGAACTTTATCACTAATGACTAACTCTATTTCTGAAAAAGGTCTGAATTCCCTGCTTTCCCTGTGACTGGTTAGTTGTTGAATGTTGATGTTTAGTTACTGTAATCATCCTCCCCGTTGTAGATTTTATCCTTAAATACAGTATTTACTAACTTTTGGGGAAAAAAAGGTGTTTTGAAGACTTCTCCTAACAGTAGTTTGAAGAGGCACTGATGATATTTGGCCTTAAGCCTACTGGGAAAATGCGTGCCTGACCAGCAGATCCCCACTGACTTAATTGAGAGTGCTCAAAGCTGTGTCTGAATTCTGAGTAAGAGAAACTGTATCTCCTGTGTATTGCCATGTGTTAGAATTTCAATCTCCTAGTCGTTGTTGTTCACTATCCTTTATTCCCCTTTGTTTTGCTCTAAATTTGTTGAGGGTTCTCAGCTGCAGTCAGCAGTATCACCTGATTTGCAGCTTTTACCACCTAATGTTTTTCTTTTGAGTTCTCCTTTGTTGTTGTTGCGTAAAAATCCTGTTGCTATTACGAAACAGATTTTTGTGCTTGAGGTATTGCTCAATTTTCACTTTGGGATTTACTTCGTTAAGCATATCACATGTTCCTTAGAATTGTGTTCTCTTTGCGTGTTTTCACAATGATATGCAAGTACTTTCACACCTGGGTAGTCTTAAATGGTAATTGCATTTAACTGGTAAATGAAAACATGTAACCGTATACGGATCTATGTGAATTCATCTACTGGGTTTGTTGCTCTATATATTTACTGTAAGGCTGTTTCTTCATGATCTTACTCTGTTAGTCATCATCTGTGGAAGTCAGTAGCCAGTTCCTGTTTCAGTGTGGAGTTAAGTACGTGCATACAGACTTGTGAAATGGTGGTTTAGGTTGCGGGCTAGTCCTATTCTTCTGCCTTCTTTGTTCTTCCCATTTTAGAAGTCAGTAAACACTGTGATACTTCCTTCCCTCCAACACACCTCCCAAGAGATATCTAGTAAGGCATGTCAATATTGTGTTTTTCTTAAAGTTAGTGAACTAGGGAAGGAGGAAAAAAAAGACAAAAAAAACCCAAGCAAACTCAATCCACTCCCATATATCCTGATGTATTTACTCACCCTTGAGAATGTTAGACTTGCTGTTAGTGGACGATGACAGTGAGGCCATATGGAATATTAACTTGCATTAAATATTTTTTCTGCGTGTGTATGCTTTCTCTTTTTTCTATTTTAAATGATTTCAATTTTGCTTTGTAGAACCAAGTAAGTTTTCACAAACACTGAATGGAATTCCTCCTTCAAACACAGTCAGCAGTGGAATGGACCCCTTCCATGCTTGCAGTATTCTTCAACAACTTAAAACCATGTATGATGAAGGACAACTGACAGATATTGTAGTGGAAGTGGATCATGGGAAAACATTCTCCTGTCATAGAAATGTTCTTGCTGCAATCAGTCCTTACTTCAGGTACAGTAGCCTGTTGTTCTAGGGATGATCAAAAGGGGGATTTTATGTTCATTAAATGACCAAAAAAGCACACCTTTTACTAATATTCCATGTAACTTGATGTTACGGTGTACCAGTAAATACCTTTTTACAGTAACAGTATAGTTAAACAGTGTTTCATTTTATAAGTATTCTGTGCTGGAATATGTGTATGGATAATTTGTTGAAAGTTGAATGCAGTGACTTGGATGTGTCAAGAGCTTTGCTTTTAGAACGAATGAATTTTTATATGGAATTAGTGGGATAATTAAGGAAGAAATTCCAGCTTGCCATTTTTGACTTATTAAGTCTGGGACTGATCTTAAGCTTAGGTTCCCAAGCAGAACCGTGTAAGGTCATTGATAAATGCACTGTGCTCATAGAGGGGCAGAGGTGTTGGGGTTAGCTGTGCGGTATAACTTCTTAGATCTGTAGTTAGAAGGTAATTGCAAATAAACTGCTAAATATTTTTCTTTTGTAGATCTATGTTCACTAGCGGCCTTACAGAGAGTACCCAGAAAGAAGTTCGTATAGTTGGTGTTGAAGCAGAGTCAATGCATTTAGTGTTGAACTATGCATATACCTCCAGAGTAATGCTGACAGAGGCCAACGTTCAAGCTTTGTTCACTGCAGCTAGTATCTTCCAGATCCCTTCCATACAAGACCAGTGTGCTAAATATATGATCAGTCATTTGGACCCGCAGAACTCCATTGGGGTGTTTATCTTTGCTGATCACTATGGTCATCAGGAACTCAAAGACAGATCACAAGACTACATTCGTAAAAAGTTTCTGAGTGTCACCAAAGAGCAAGAGTTTCTTCAGTTGAGAAAAGACCAGCTCATAAGTATACTCGACAGCGATGACTTAAATGTAGACAAAGAAGAACATGTTTATGACAGCATTATAAGGTGGTTTGAGCATGAACAAAATAAGAGAGAAGTGCACCTTCCAGAAATATTTGCCAAATGCATCCGTATGCCTCTATTGGAAGAGACATTTTTAGAGAAAATCCCTCCCGTGTTTGCACAGGCTATGGCCAAAAGCTGTGTACAAAAGGGACAACATAGTGCCAATGGCTATACACAACGGCTTGGAATGACTGCTTCTGAAATGATCATATGCTTTGATGCTGCCCACAAACACTCAGGAAAGAAGCAAACAGTGCCTTGTTTAGATTCGGTCACAGGGAGAGTGTTTAAACTATGCAAGCCACCAAATGACTTGAGGGAGGTTGGAATTCTTGTATCTCCTGATAACGATATTTATATTGCGGGTGGTTACAGACCAAGCAGCAGTGAGGTCTCCATTGATCACAGAGCGGAGAGTGATTTCTGGATGTACGATCACTCTGGCAATAGGTGGATTCCGAAAGCTCCTTTGTTGCGAGCCAGGATAGGCTGCAAATTGGTTCATTGCTGTGGTAAACTGTATGCAATAGGTGGTCGTGTTTATGAAGGAGATGGGCGGAATTCTCTCAAGTCTGTGGAGTGTTATGACAGCAGAGAGAACTGTTGGACGGCTGTCTGTCCAATGCCGGTAGCAATGGAGTTTCATAGTGCTGTGGAATATAAGGATAACATCTATGTTTTACAGGGTAAGGCGGTTTGACTGGCTGTCTGGTGTTTTATTGGAAGTGGGGGTTGTTCAAGCCAACTGTCTCTTGGAAGCACCTTAGAAAGCCTAAGTTTCTGGGACATCTAAAGAGTGCCTAGGATAATAGAAAAGCTGGGGAGGGCAGTGAGCAAGGAAGAGGTTGCTGCTTGAGTTCTTAGGGCCTGGGCACGTGTCACTGAGTTGTATCAAATTCTGCCACAACTGCCATTTCTGCTAACAATTCAGTATTAAACTGTACGGTGAGAATTCTGTATTACATCTTTATTTGGGTGGAATGCACTAATGTTGAACAACAGCTATTGTCATATAAAAGGTACTTGACATTTTATTTAGCTTATCCTGTGAAAATTTCTGGAGTCTCTTGCTGAGTTGTAAGAAATCAATTAGCCATGGTAGGCCTTCCCTCTCAGCCCCACCCTGCTTTTTGTTAGTTAGCTTTTTAGCTAACTAAGGAAGGTGCTTTCTCTCTTTCTAATTAGTTTGTTTTATTTGGTTGGGAATTATTGTGGTCTTTCCATCCCATCTTCCAATAAGTGATCGAGCTCACTGCATTTTGATGCCTAACTTAATGATTTAAGCACAGTTCTAGTACCAGCAGGGTTTATATCCATATTTGAGAGGTACATCAGAATAATCAAGAAGGATTAAAACAAGCATGTTCTCAATGATGTATTGCCAAGATGTACATGCACATGAAAGTGGTGTGATGGAAAAGATGTTTGCAGTTCTTTTTAGACCAGTAATTATAATATGTTAGGACTCTGAAAAGGATTGTTATGGGAATGGATGAAATCATTTATTCTTCCCTTTCTAACTTTATTTGTGTAGCTTACATGAAATGGATAATTTTGTAGGTACTTGAGCCCCATAGCACTCTACACTTAGGAGTGCTGAGGCTGTATGAGGTTGTAGTAAGACTCCCAAGTGGAAAGAAAGATTGGGCAGGGGAGTATCTTAGCTTTGTTTTGCTAAGGTCCATCCCTGTGCAAACACTTTCAGAGCTTGGGTCCTAGATCTGTAAACTCACTGTAATTTATCAGAAGTCAACCTGATTTCTTGACATTGCCCTCCTGCCACTCAGCAAGGCTGGAGGGCATCCACATGGCCTATGGATGGTTTTGTTCTTTCACTGTATCCATATTACATCTGATCCTGGTTGTGGCTCTAAATAGTTGTTACTAATGCAAGTCTTCTCGGTCTGTTGGGTCAGACATCTGCTTTAGATCATTAAAGAGGAACAATGAGGAACCTTTAATTAACTTAGAATATTTGTTTGTCCTTTAACTGTTTCTTGGAAGCACTATAAAGCAGATAATTCTTATAGAGAGATTACAACCTATAACATAAGAACGCATCTCATTTACAGATCTTAGTTGCAATAGTTCTGTGCTTCAGTGGTTTTAATGACAACTCAATGCTTGCACAAATAAACCACGTCATTGCACTAACCAGCAAATTAAATCATCTGTGTTGCAGAAAATAAGTAACTTTTGTTTGTGTGATAGGTGAAAACCTTGACTGAATTGCACTGTAGTAGTCTATAATAAGTTAACTATTAGTAATTTTTGTAGAGAAAACTCATAAGTTTGAAGTAGTCAGTAAGGATTAATGAGTCTTAAAATGCCAACTGGGCTGCAGGCATCAGGCATAGGAGATCACACTGGAACAAAAGTGAATAATCAGAAAATGCATTACCTGTAGGACTGAATGTCTTAAGCTACATTCCATTCTTTTTGCTGTATTATGTCTGTATTCTTTGTCACGCTTGAAGTGCTTGGTTAGAGTGCAGCCTGGTTAAAATTCTGTGAAATATCCACGTGAAATATACATGAAGTTGAATTATGCTAATATTTGGTGAATTGCAGCCCTTTGTTCCCCAGAGCTTCATAAAGGACGAGGTAATTTTTATCCATGTTCTTCTTACCAAGTTTGCAGAGCATGAGCTTTCAATCATCTGAACTTCTGCTGTCTACATCCTGCGTAAGCTGCTCTGTGCAGTCAACAGAAGAGGTGCCTTATAGTCCAGTCACAAAACTAATGATGAATCACGGCTTCATGCAAGTATTCACCTGGCATCCTTTGAAAGCCAGTCAACCTGTGTAACCCAGCCAAGCGATACAAACAGCTTCAGAGTCTGTAGTACAGGACATGTTATTTGCTCATATTTAACAACTTTCAAGCACTGAATTCTGAGGTTTCCCACAGTCTGTAGGTTGTGAAGGTACCAAAGAACAGAACAAATACTTCGGATGTTTGAAGGCTGGAATCTTGACAGGTTTTATCCCAAGTTCTTAAGCTTAAAAGTAGTAAAGGATAGCTGGGAAATATGCATTCCACCACAGCATTTGTGGTATACTTCCAATTTGGTGTTCTTCAGCTAGGATAGAAACCCAAAGTAGCTTTTGCTATTGATATTTGTATGTGCTTTGAAGAAAGCAGATGATAATGTTAGGTTTCTGTTCTAGGATCAGGGCTTTTAAGGATTTGTAGACATTAATGCGTGGAAGAATGTAGCTGAAAACTTAATAGCTACAGAATTGCTGTTATGGAAATCAAGCATAAGTTATGTTTTATTTTTCCTCTCTTTTCAGGGGAATTTTTTCTCTGCTATGATCCTCAGAAGGATTACTGGGGGTTTTTGACCCCAATGACTGTGCCTAGAATCCAAGGCTTGGCAACTGTGTACAATGACTCCATCTACTACATAGCTGGAACCTGTGGAAACCATCAGCGTATGTTTACCGTAGAGGCCTATGACATTGAACAAAACAAGTGGACTCGAAAAAAAGACTTCCCGTGTGACCAATCCATTAATCCATACATAAAACTCGTCCTCCTCAAAAACAAACTCCACCTGTTTGTCAGAGCTACTCAAGTCACTGTTGAAGAACACGTTTTCAGAACCAGCAGGAAGAATTCTCTCTATCAGTATGATGAGGTCACCGACCAATGGCAGAAAGTATATGAGACTCCAGATAGGCTCTGGGATTTAGGCCGGCATTTTGAATGTGTAGTTGCTAAGTTGTATCCACAGTGTCTTCAGAAAGTTATTTAATTCTTTTTTTTTCAGTAACAGGCCTTAGTGATTTCAGTGGTGATCTGATGCTAGAGAAAACGTCTTAAAACAAAGAACTTGTCAGTATTTATTGTAAGCTGAAACAGACAGTTTTTTTTGTATGTGGGGATGGGTGCTCTTTAAAGGTTGCAGTCTGTGAAGGGTGTTACTGGTTCAGTTTCATATTTACTGATGTTTTCCTGGGAAATGAGAAGGAGGTTACGAAGTGCAATTATCAGCATTTTTTTTTCTGGTGAACACTTAATCATGTCATACTCGAGGGGTGTATTTGTGGTAAGAGCAAGTGAAGTGGAAGAGTCAAGATAACTATGCACTACAGTGGAAGAAAATCTAGCATTAATAGCTAAGGATATCCAAGCTGTTTTGGAGTGACTTTTCATTTTCTCTTTATTTTAAATACGGGTAAGATTTGAGGCAATATCACTAAGTTGTTTGGTTTTTTGGCTTATTTTTTCATTTGAAATTAAAATTGCATAGAGGAATGGTAGATCCTGATTCATAATCTCTTTTTTTTGTACTGTTTTTGAAGCCTGCGAAGATGTTTTGTGTTGTTGTTTGTGCACTACAGTTTGGGAGGACAAACTCAAGTCAGAATTGGAACATGGAGTACCTTTACCTGGAAAGAGGCCTGTTCAGATTGCTGTACCACTTCTTGTCCATGGGTTTTTGTTGAAATTTGAACTCAACAAGATACAGAAAACAAATCCCAACGCCTATTTTCTGCCTTTTAGTTGTAGTGCTGTAAAAACATTTATAACACTGCTTAAAAACTTTTTTTTCATCCCATAAAGGGCTTTAATCCAAAAGTTGATGGTGCTAGTACATTTTTAATACTTGTTTGTCTGAAATGGGCTAACCTTACGCTGCTGTTGAAGACAGCCTGTTAGTTTTCATTGAGTGTCTGTTTCCAGGCCCTGTTCTGTCATCATATTGTCTTTTCTAACATAACATTTTTACTGTAGTGGTATTCTTGCACAGGATGGTGACAGGATATGGCCTTAATATTGACTTTTTTTTGTGGAGTGTTCACTTTGTCTCCACTAACGTACAGTGCTGTGTGCAGTGTTAGCATGTGCTCCAGTAACTTTAAAATGTGTGGCTTAACTTGACAAGTTCTATTTTTTCTCCCTGTGATTGAGCCCTCAAATACTTTGTTTCATTCTGATCTATAATGTGAAATTTTTGCACTACTGAGCTGTCTTCGTTATTCAGTGTATTAAAGCAAAATTGATAACAAGTGTCCATGGCTTAAGTAATATTAGATGCTGATCTAGAATAGGAATCCAGTGTATTGCAACACTTTTCTCTGTGTATTAAACATGTAGCTTACTTTTCCAGAAGTAAAAAAATGTCGAAGTTCAGCCTCTACTTCAACAGTGGGAACTTGACATAAAAGGGAAAAGGGGAATCCTAGAAACCATAGCAGCTGTAACTTGCCATGTGTGGTTTGCTGCACGTCTAGTTGTTCCGGAGCGGCAGGTGTGTGCTATCTTACTCTTTCCTGTTTCTCAAATCTACTGAAGGAATAAACCAGCTAACTTGAAGTGGCAGTGGCCATCACTGGCTCTGAGTTCTTACCGTTATCTGGCTTAACAGCTGATATTTCAGCAAGCCAAGTAGTGACCTCACTAATGTTTATCCCCCTGGCGTGGCTGAGGATTTGGATAACGCTCACTCGCCATGTGGTCTTTATGTTCCCAAATGGAATCTTTCTGATTTACAGATACCGGCCTGGATCTATTTCTCAATTCTTGCACAAACCATTAAACAGACAAAAACAAAACTGTGAAATGAAAAGGAAAAAAAAAAATGCCTCTTTGCATTACATACCTCATCTTCCAGAGACTTACCAAACTGCTTCTTTCAGATGCAAGCACCGCATTTTTTGCTGAAGTGAAGCTGATGCTTGCTAAGACTGCATTTTACAACAGTGTTGAGGCGTGTTGTTTCTTTGTTCAGTTTTCTTCTGGATCCTGTTTTATATATATATCCGTAGCCAAGAATAAGAGCTTTTTTTTAGTACAACTGATTTCATTTTTCAAGTTATCCTTAGCCCTTGGCTCTCTTTGCGCTGCTGTAGGCCTCTAGCTGCAAGCTTTCTGAAGCACCCTCCCTAACAGTGTTGCATTTGTGTGTAAAACCATTCTTTTGCAAAGTGTTATATAACTTTCCTTTTTTTTTTCTTAAGCTTGGTTGAATATTTACGAGACTTCTTGCTGCTTTTTGACAATCTTCTATATTTATTTAGTAGAACAAATTTCAATATATTACTTGAAACTATGAAATAGAGTTGAGTTAGCAATTGACTGGTCATGTGATGTATAGAAGTACAATACGCTGTGGTTAATTCTGCAGTAGGTTTGTTAATTTTGTTTATCTGCACTAAAGTACGAAGATCTCCATTCTGTTTAACCATTCAAACTGAGGGTGTGATCCAAGCCTGTAATGTGTTTCAAAGCTGAATCCTGGAACTTGCTGTGGGAGTAGAATATACTGGATCTTTTGCATGAGGAGTTTGTTGAGACGGTGATGTAGCTGTGAGACTTTGCCAATTCTTAATTGCTTCTCCATTTTGCTGAAAGTCAGATTCCTGGTCAAGTTTTTGCTTTAGAGTTGAGCTTAAGTAACCTTGCACAGCACAGGAAGAAATAATTGCACCAAAGGTACTGCTAGTATTTAAACAGTAACCTGTATGTTTTCTCCCCATTTAGCATCTTTTTCTGCATTCGTTTTTTTCCCCCCTTTTATTAAATTAATTTCTAGTATTGTAAGGATTTACAGAGGTGTAAATCTTTCCCAAAATTACTGATTTCTTTAGAAGGAAGCGTTTTGTAACTTCTGCTTGATCCTTTCAGTAAAATTTAGGATAACTAAAAGCAATTCTGGTGCACCAAACATGCAGTGTTTGTATGTTCTACAAGAAATCGACGAGCTCCCTGTTTGTAAAGCTGTTTAGAAATGGCACCCAACATTCAGTGCTCAGGTATGTTAGTAAGAAGTACTGTAGTCCTATGAGGGCAAATGTGTGGATTTTTAAACATTTTGCCATAATTGCACAATTTTGCATTTTTACTTAATGTCATGTTATGTTTCTTAAAATAAACCTATTGTTGAAATACAATTGAGGGCAACTGGTTTTGTGATGAATATATTGCGTAAATTTTGGTGGGTTTGTGAAAATTGACCCTCTGGTATCATCTTCATGGTGGTTAATTTTTTTCCTGTTTATTGTTGCTCAGCTCCTGTAATGCCACACCTCTAAGGCAGCTCCAGACCGCTGCTTGGGGTTGAAGGTGCTTTGTTCTTTGTCTCATTCTTTGTGGCTAACTTCCCATTTGCTTGTACAGGTGCCAGCACTTTGCCCCTTCCCTCTTTGAAGGTGGGGACCTGCAGCTGACGCTTGCTGAGATGTTAAGGAGTCTGTATATTTACAACCCTAAAATATCACTTAATGAATTTCCCATTGGCCTTGCTGAGTAGAGAAGCTACTTTCCTGTGCACAGGCCACCATGCTGATGTTCAGGCTGTGAGCTACTCGGTGCAGCACACACCTCTCTGAAGAAGGTTGCACAATGATCCTAAATCATCTTGGGTGAGTTTGAAATGATTGCTCCTGATTGCAGTTCAGAACAGTACACTTCCTTTTGTCAGTCTAAAGACCAATTTCTGTTAAAAATCAAAGATATTTCCTCTTGAAATAACACACAAAAAGTGATGGAGCCAGCATGGAGAAGATGGGCCTGCTGTTTTAGCTTTTTTTTTTTTTTTTTAAAGTGAGCTGAGTAAATCAACACTGCATGCTCAACTGTATGCACTCTTCGCTTGCTCCCCCATCCAAGGACTCTGGACACAGACGGGCCTAACTCCATCCCTGGAGGCATTCAAGGCCAGGCTGGATGTGGCTCTGGGCAGCCTGGTCTGATGATGACCCTGTACATAGCAGGGGGGTTGAAACTAGATGATCATTGTGGTCCTTTTCAACCCAGGCCATTCTGTGGTTCTAATTAGATTTGGGTGTACGCTCATGCTTTTTCTGGAGTTTGCTAATTAAATGATATCTGAGAGTTCAATTTGTCCCTGTGGTGGAACTCACAGTTGTAGTTACCCAATACTTGAACAGTGAAAGCATCCCACCCTCAATTTTCCTGTCTGCTGTTGTCTTTGGTTGGAGCACCTCTCTTCTGCCCAAAACTCCAGGGACTCGCAAGAAAAGATTATCTAGTGCTAGATTATGGCTTAGAAATGTGCTAGTATGTAATAACTTCTTTAAGTCCCAACAGTTTAAGAAAGAGCTGAAGCTGAGGAAGGGGGTGGAAAAAGACCTTCCTCTGTGGTCCTCAAGGGAAAAAAAGTATATCACTGTAAAATAATGAGACTGCAAGGGAAGGATGGCCAAATTGCACTGACTACCTTGGGACAAGTTGATTCAGGCTCTGCAGCTGGGACAACAAAGCTTAAAACTGCAGAAGCTGGCTGGAATTATCTCAACTTTTTTTTTGCACCAGCCAGAAAAGGAAACAAGTGAGCAGTTGTAGCAGAAGCCTTGGTGAGTGCCTCACTCTTCAGGTACATCTGAATGGTTCTTATGCTTAGCTGCTCTGTTCAGGGCTTCTTCAAAAACGTGTCTGAGCTAAGCATTAGCTGATATCTGGTTTATAAAATGTTTATGGAGATGTCTGCAAACTTTCAGCCATCTCATAAAAGTCATATCTGGAAGGCACTCTTGGTTTGTAGTGGCTGGGGAGTGGCATGTTATTTTGGAAGTATCTGCTGGAGGAATGTTTACACCCTAATAAACCAAACTGGCATTTCTTAATCTATCAGGTTTATTCTGTGGCAGTCCACCCACTGGTTCTTCTTTGCCCCTAAGCCTTCAGTTCAGCCCCTAGAAGCACATTAGTGTACGCTGCTCAGGGACATATCTGGCAGTAGGGCACTTGTGCAGGCAATATACAGAGAAATACACACCCAGGCGTTGCCTTTTCCTTATCTCGTGGCAACATGGAGTCCTCTCTCTGCCTTTGCACAGGGGGTGAGTTAAGCTAAACAGAGCTTGAATTTTGTTTGTTAACATCTGGTTAAGGTCCCATGAGCCTTGCTACTGATCTACCTGTTCCTGAACTTTACATAAATCATAATGGAAATATCCCCTGTAAGAGGAAGGTATCTATTAACTTTAGCTAACTTTAGGTCATCAGCGTGCTGTTTAACATGCTATTTCAAGAGCAGGAAAGCTAACAACCTGTTTACAATGCAGTTTTCCATGGTGGATTTTCTGAAGCACAGGGCTGTTGTCAGCTTTCCCTTCTCTTGAGGTAACAATGGGACCTTGGTTCTCTTTAGCCACTTCATTTCACGTATGCCCTGTTACTTCTTTAAAAGCCTGCAATCCCACAGCTTAAACCTGGCGCCACCTTAGAAGATGAGATGTGTATGGTGGCAAACACTGGGAGCGATTGAGCAGTGGTACTAAACCCCACGTGCACTTTGCTATGAAATAATGCTACAAATCCCCACTTGGAGAACACTTGGCTGTGCTGCAGCAGGCAGTTCTGTACAGATGGCTCGCTGCTGCTCCTTCTCACTTAGCCTGGCCCCGCAGCAGGGAATGGCAGAGGAGGCTGCGTGCCCTGACAGATTCGCTTACTGACTCTGAAGTGTGGAGTCTGACCTGTTAGAAGACAGTATGTGCTTATTTAGATCTTGAAGTGTCACTGAGTACCAGCAATGATAACGTATCTGTAAAACATCAACGAAAATAGTACCAAATAAACCCACTTAAAGGAATGCTTTCTGTGTTCCAACGCCTTAGCCCTGCATGTGATCTGCAGCTCTGTTACTGGCACAGAAGCTGACGAGGGGCAGTCAGAATGTAAGAAGTGTAAATCGCCTGCTCAGCCTGTTTTGACTCTGAATGAGTAGCATTTGATCATCTAATCTCAGTTTCACTAATTAATCTGCAATCAAGGTGGTGTGTAATGTATCAGTTGCATAAAAATACTTGCAGGTAAATTTTGTAGCATACCCTTTCAGTTTGATTCTGATCATATTCCTTCAGTTACGGCTTTCCTCAAACACTCTGAGGAATAGGTTCATGGGCAGGAATATTTGGTGAATGTCAAACTAGCTTTCTCCCACTACCAATAAATAAAGTGAAACACTTAATTTGCAGAGCAAGTACAATTTTCCTTTGTGCTTTTGTTGTTTAAACAAAAGGAATACTTTATCTATCTGCTATGTTTTGCATCAAAACTAATGCATGGAGGGCAAATGATAAAAGAACTGTCTGATTAATCATTCAAATTTCAATTTTTCATAGGGTAACGAAGCATGAGAGTTTCTGCTATTCTTATCTATCTCAACAGCTAGGGGAACTGACCAAGGTTTTTCAAACTCATTTTGAGAAGCAGTTTGAATACTTTGAGTTGCTGTTGTGTCTGGAAAGTGTGCCAGTAGTCACAGCCCAGTAACTACCAGCAGAAAATCTTTGCAGTTCAGACATTTGCTACTTTCTTAAGAAGAATGTCCATGTTGAGAGCCCACTTCCTTGGGAGTCCCATGAATGAGAGCAGGTGGTGCTTGTCAAATAGGTTGTTAGAAATTGCTTATTAAATGCTGTTTACTTACGATGATAACAAGTTCCCAAAGTTGTAATGTGACTGCTATGAAGACTCAAATGCAGTTATTAATAGAGAATGACTTGGATGGGAAAGCCCTTGTCATTCAACCAGCCTTGAGCTGCAATTACAACGCTGCAATGTAGTGTGGGACGCTTCCTCGGAAATGAATGGAAATGAATTTATCACTGTGAATATGTAATAACCTTTGACACAGATGATCAATGCAATGTGAAACTGGTAGGTTTCAGTACAAGTGGATACAGACTTCTACTGCTGGATCTTGTGGAATAGCTTGATTATCTGCTGTGACCAATACGCTGTTCTTTTCCATTAGATTGAACCTTAGAATGTGGGGTGAAAAGGGACAATGTAATTTAACATAAGCAAACTCATGGTTTGACACAGATGGTAAAGCACCATTCTAGAGTGGGTCGGAGGCAGGGGAGCTATCGAGCTAGTATCTGCAGGGAGAGGAGAAAATGCATTTCTGGAAGAAAGGTCAGCACTGTAGAAGCTACTGTGTTCTAGAAATCAGAAGGATTTTCACCATTTGTAAAGCCATTAAGTTTTTACAATGATTTTGTTCCTGAAGTTCTGATGCTGAAAGAAAGTACTCTTGTGAACTTGGGTGTGACTGAAGTCTCTTTAGCTGGCAGCTTCTGATGGCAGAACAGAGGACCATGTGCATCTGGATCAGTCTGTAACAAATCCTCATAGCAAGATGACAGTGTTGTTTATTCCTTCTAGAACACAGAAAAACATCAGATCTACTTGTATTTCTTGTGGAGGACATTGTAAAACCTTTTAAAAAAGGTAACAAATGACTAAATGGTAGAAGCCTTTCTTATTAATGCCAGCAGGGAACTATAGCATGGTTTTATGCGCCCTTGTAGGGAAGCAGTTTTTGCTGGGCAATCCAGAACAACATGGATAGCTGCATGTGGCTAGAGGCAGGAAGCAGGGCTCCAGCAGATGCTGACTTGCAAAGTCAGATCGGGTGAATCACTTCTCTCTTTGTTTACCTTTCTGCTGGCTTTTCTACTCAGATTGGATGAGAACATTACACAGGCCTGCCTATGGTCAGATTTTTCCTGTTTTTTCTTGTGCCTAAGTAGCGTGTTGCAGTGTTTGGATTATAAACCTGGCAGGGGAATGTTTTAAATCCCCCAAATGGGGATTTGCAATGTAAGTCTTATGGAAACATTCCTGTTGAAATTGGGTTATGTAAACCTCTGCACGGTGCGTGCTCGCATTGTGGACGTTCCTCTTTCCCTCATCCAATTCCACCTCTCAGATACTGGCAACAAATTCAGGATCTTTCCGTATCCCCTCCCATCACTCCAGGGTGAAATTTACCCCTTGTTAAGGGTCACTGTGGCCTATGAATCCCTTCCTTTGTTCTTGAGTGATCAAAATAAGTCTGACGCAGGATTTTAGGTGACCCGGAGGTCACGGAAGGGGATTTCTGCCAGAAGGTTATGATTGCCATAGCAAGACTGGCAGAAGAGGGGCATGCTCTGTGCGGATTGCCTGGAGGAGAGCGGGAGCAGAGCCTGCAGAAACTTGTCCTAAAGAAAGAATAAGTTAATATGTACTGGGGGAGAGGGAGGAAGGAGAAAGAATCTCTAACAAATAATTTATTAACATCCACAGAGGTCTGGGCGAGGCCAGGGCTCAAAATGCTGCAAATGGGGAGTTTGCCCTGAACTTGTCCCTGGTGGGCTAAGAGCCATCGCTGTTTGTGAAGGGTTAGTTGATGTGGGATGCTGTTAGTGCTGGATGCGAGCAGAAGGTGCTGTGAGTTACAGACAAGCCTTGGATCCGAGGATACAGCGTCTGATCTCAACCTTTGATCTGAGCTGAACCTGGGGCGGGGGAAGAGTTCCAGCATTTGGCTTTAAAAGCTGAGCGGGTTGCTGCCAGGGGAACCCACAGCTGGAACCCCACGGGGAGGGGAGCCTGAGGGGTACCTGTATCTGCAGAGGGGAGAGCTGTTGAGGAGGGAGCTTGGCCTCAGGGAGCCCCTGGACCGCCAGGTGAAGTTGCGTTAGGCTTGGGTTTGATTTGTCATGGTGCTCTCACTTTATGAAATAATAATAATTTTACAGTCCGAGAATATTCTGAAGCTGGTTTGGCTTACAGAAATGGAGATTGTGTATCCGGTTCTAAAAGGGAGAAGTTCAGTAAATCAAGGAGCCAAACTAGTAATGTCTTCTGGATTAAGGCCTTAGTGGCCTTAGGATTGTGCAAGAGACATGGAATTTCTTTAACTGGAAGTTTTTTATTGTAGTCTCAGCCAGTTTTCTATATAGAAGGGAGGAATAGTGGATAAAGACAATTCAGATGTAATAGTGTTAAAGCAGGAAGCCTATGGGGAATGGTAGATGGAGAAATGGGAAGTCCAGACATGCAGAACCAAAAAAGAAAATAAAAATGAAATGAGGGCCCCTACAGTGAATTTGAGTTACATTGTGGTTATGTAGTGGTAAATCTCAGGATTTTCCTTTGCTACACTAAAAGGTAGAAAAAGGTGGGGGGAGGGGGGAGGTCAGTACTCTCTGGGTAAAGCAAAGATAAAATCCCTTGATGATGGGGTGAGAAGGGATGATTTGCTACAGGTGATGAATTAAATTCCACACACAGACTGGAGAACAGCAAAAAATATGCAATACCCCTTCTTTTAAATGTGACCTGGACAACTGCAGGTCTCTAATTCCACTTCATTAGCATGGGAGGACTTGAATGATATTGAGGGGAAAAACCACGTGTGGTCCTGGGGGTAAATAAGCATTGGCATATGAATGAAGGGCTTCCCAGATGGCATCGACAGTTTAGAAAACAGTTATTGAGAAAGGAGAATCAAAATGTAAAAGATTTCCTTTAAATGGATATTGTAGAAGGAGCTGCTGTGTTGCTAAATGGAAATAGGGAGCAAACCTGTAGCAGATGGGGAATGGCGCAGGGAAACGTTAAGGTGACAGAGATGTAGCTAAAAGGAATGGTGGTGGGTGCAATGGAATGGGAAATGCCAAATGAGAGAGGAGTCCTGTCCTTAGTGCTGATGTCCCCAGAAACCAAGGGGCTGTCACAGGAGAAATGAGGGGAGGATGTGTATATGTCACATTGCTACCTCTTAATTCCAAGGCTATTAAGGCTTGTTCAAGCGATCATTAAAGCTGTACTTCTTCCAAGTTAGCCTCTGGAAGCCTTGTTTTACCATTAAAAAAAAAAAAAAAAAAACACAACTGCTGTGATTTTTATATATATTTTTAGCATACACCACATTTTCATTTACCTTCAGTTCCTCGCTGGTTTTCAGCATTATGTAAAAGTTAGACTTGATGTCAAAAAGCTGGACAACGAAGCTTATACCACCATCTGACTTCATTCAAATGTCTTCTCAATAAATCTCCCATTAAACAGAAAATGAAATGAAATGAGCAAATATATTCACAGCGTATAGACTTTTAAAGGTGGTGTGCAATTAGTCACGGTTTTACAACTAGAACGAATTGGTCGTAATAAAAAATAACCTTTCTTGTTAATCCCTGAAAATGTATTTGAAGTTCAGGCTCAACCTTTTCTAAAGACATCCAAAAAAAAAAAGATTTGGATTAGAGGGGCCTGAAAATTTTTGCGTAGCCTGAACTTTGGTAAACTATGAATATCAATTATGATATTAAATAAGGAGCACGTCCTCCCTATGCTCACCCTTTAATTTGATTTTGCCTAATGTCAGAGCCTCTAGGATATGTCAGTGTTTTTTCTTTTTTGGAAGCTTGGTGTGCTCAACAGTATTTGAATGGCTTAAACTGGGTAGTGTGAATGTAAGTGAAAGAAACAGGGCAACGAAACCTGTATTTGATAAGTAATAAAACCTCTTAAATTTCTTGTCAGTGGATGATCGTTCCAACATCACCATTACTCTTTAAGACTAATCTCCTTCCAAAATTCTACCCTGCTGTAATGTCATTAAAATTCCTTTGAAAAGACTGCACGGTATTTTTGTTCCTTTTGCAGAACTTTGATAATAGGAAAAAATAGATTCTGTGTAAGTTCTTCCATGTGTTCTGTATCTCTGTAATGGAAAAAATGATGTTCCACCAATTTCTGCCTGATTGCTTAATTACCTGACGTCAGAATGGGAGAAACTTTGCAGGTCTTGTTGTCTTTGCTACTGAAATTCTGGCATGGTGTCATAGCATAATGGGACACCATTATTTATTCATTTGTTGTTAATTTTTAAGGCTTCCTAGTTGATCTTAATTTGATAGACCAACGAAATCTAAGCAAACCCAACAGCTCACAAACCAGGTAGAGTTCTTCAGGGCTGGACTTGGTAAATATTGGCATTTGGGGCTAATGTGTCCTCCAGTTACATCTTAGTTTTGCTCACCTGCTTTGGACAGGCCTTAGGGGATTTATTTCATGCTAGAAGAGAGCTGAGCAGTTAGGCGTGCGTTTGCCCTCAGAGCGTCCATGTGAAGAGTGCAGCAGCACTTGGACCTTTTCAAGAGTGCTTACAAGTGAGGATGTGGACAAGCAAGGGAATTTGGAGGGCAATTAGCCAAGGACTTCTTCCTCCACACCTTTCTTTCATCTTCCAGCGAGAGTTCAGGGTAACAATCAGTGAGTCCACCTGTGGCTCCTGGTGGAGCCAAGCTTGTAGCCACATGTACAACCCCTGATTCTGTTGGAGGGGGCCTGACCACGCGTCCTTCTGCCATTGGTGGCTGCAGTGCTGAGGGAGGAGGGTGAGAACAGGACTCACGTGTGCCCATCCTTCTCCAGCAAAACCTCTTAGTGCACCAGCAGTGATGCTTTTGCAACTCTGACCTTATACAAATGCTCCTAAATCAGTAAGAGGTGCTGAGCAAACCGTGCTTCTCAAGAGGTGATGGGCTCATGGATGGACGCAAATTACACTGCGCTTTCCCTGAATATTCTTTTCTTTTTTCTTTTTTTGCAAGGTCCCCGTCTCCCCAGTGAGCAACCTGAGGTTCAGCAGGCTGTGTCCAGCTGATCCCTTTGCGTTCTGCTTCCCGTTAGCTCTGCTGATGCACATTCTTACCAGCTTCTCTTGCTTCTGAGTTTCCAATAGAGGATGGCTATAACTCACCTTTTATCCACAAGGTCCTCAGGTGTGGGACATGCTCCTCTCCCCTCACATCTTGACCTTAGAAGGAGACTTGTGGATTAACTCCAGAGAGACACATAGCTTTATTTCATTTTCTTTTTACCCTTGTTTTATTTTAATGGTCGGGAAACATGGGAAGAATGCAAATGGGTGAATGCCTTCTTTGATTTGCCTTGTTCCTGAGCATAATCTGCTGACCTGGCAGGCACCAGGCATGAGCGGAATTGCTGCCCCAAACTCTGGCTGCTTTGCAGGTGGTTGGTTGCAGTTTGTGTGTTGGCTCTGGGGAAGCAATCAGCTCAGAAAGCCCCACCGTGCTACAGGATGGGGAGCTGGAGGCACTGTCGGGCTGATTGCATGCTGCTCACGTAATAGGACTTATTCTTTTAAGCAGGGATAACCTGAAATCATGAGGCTTTCCACCCACGTCTGAAAAATGCACAATGGAGCGTTTACCCTAAAAACAGCACAAGTGTGGCATCTCCCCCCTCCCCAGAGGGGACAGGCTGAGAGACCGCAAGAGGAAAACCCACAGCAGCCAGCAGTGAGGTGAGAGCTGGGCTGCAGTGCTGTGTGGGGTCTGTCCTCACCCTGGGAGATGGGGGAGGCTTCTGAGGAAGCGTGTTTAAAGCGCAGATGGAAGGGCTGGCTTGGGTTGTAAGAGAGGGAAGGGTGGCTTTGATTGTGATAAATTTGTGCCATAATGCTTTGAATAGCTAGGAAAAGGCTTCAAGAGTGAGTCTAAATGATTTTACATTTCTGGCACGATACGCACGTTCTGTAAGATGCACACTTGCTTTATCCTGCAGGACGCTGGGACTCAGCTTGTGCTCCAAGCTCTGTGGTGGCCATGTCCCCTCCGCTCACCTCGGACCTGGGCTACGTGCCCCCTGATGGCGGCTGGGGCTGGGCGGTGGTGTTTGGAGCCTCCATCTCAGTGGGGTTCTCGTACACCTTCCCCAAAGCTTTCACCATCTACTTTAAAGAGCTCCAGGCTGTTTTCAGCATCTCCTACAGCCAGCTTGCCTGGATCACATCCATCATGTGTGCTACCACCTATGGGGGAGGTAAGTGAAGCAAGAGATCAACCTTTCCTCATAGGGGATGGGAGAATATATTTCTTTGAGAAAGTCCTTGGAAAGTTCTGACCTAAAACATAGCTTTTTCTGGTGTTGTGTATTGGCAAAAGAGAGAACACCTCTGCCAAGTAATTATTGACAGCATGTATGGTGTCATCAGCTCTTGTTATTTCATCGGAAATCTTGCTACGCTTGGCCACAGGGAAATTGTTTTAAATTTGGACAGTTACTACAGCATATTTGGTATGACAGTTTTTGTCCTGTTCCTCTTCTTTGCTGTCTTTTTAAAACAAAAAAATGTTTCTGGCACCCATGATTGTAGAGAAGACACTGGAAAGTGAAGCCTGAAGCTCTGCTGATGAGCAGGCATGACATACGTATGTGTAAACCTTATGTGTCCAACCTGCTAGCTTTATGGTTTTGATGTCTGCTTTTTCTCATGTTTCAATTAAAAATATATACATGAAAACAAGATTTCTTACTTATATATACTTACTATATTATATATTTTACATGCAGCCCCAGACAATTCCTCTTCACTCAATGAGGCCCAGGTCAGATACCTCTGGTGTAAATCTTGAGTTAGTAAATGAACGTGTTTTTAAATATTCCCTAATTCTGGTGCTACAATCTTGCTGTCAATCATTAAGGGATTAAATTTTAGATTGCTCTTCAGAGGAGCCTTCTGAATGGACAAATGCATCCGCCAGTCACTTCAGTTAAATTGTTGGCTGAGTGTGTGTCCCTGGGCTACAAACATCACAGTTGCATCTATGTCATTGAGCGGCTGTGCTCAGAGGGATGCTTGCCTCACGCTGATGCTGAGTATCAGTCTGCTGCTTTTATCTGAGCTGCTGGCATGGCTCTTGCTGTTAATGGTTAGCAGAGGGGCCACCTTGTGTAGGTTGCTGATGGCCCATGAGGTGCAGCCTCTGCTTGGCTCTTGGTGCTTTTTAGCTTGGGTTGCAGGGGTGAAATGTGGAAAGATTAACATGCCAACGCAAGCCTACCAAAGCCTGTTTTCTGCTCTAATGAGATCAGTGACGCTATTACAGTGGGAAGGACTATTAATACAACTTGAGGCTGGAGGGATCCTCTTGGTGCTCATTCCTGATGGCAGAGTTGTTTGGGTTGAGCACCGCAAGAGTAGGACATGCATCTTTTCCATGGGCTGCACGCATATCATGTGCTTTAGGAAGTAGCTTTGTGTGGTGAATAAAAAAAGAAAGGAGTTGTTTTCACATGTGATCTGTCGTGGATGAAGGCAAAAGGAGGACATTCCTGGAAGGCTCACTTTGCCTTCACACATTGCCATGCCAGCACCCAAGTCAACGCTGGCTAAGGCAAACCTGCGTCTTGGCTCTCTTCAGATGTTCTTTTCAGTAAGAGGTGTTGACACCTCCATAGATCTGAAAGCAGCAGCATAGTCATAGAAAAGGGAATTGTATGTAATAATAACAGATTTAGGAGCTTCATCCTGGAAAACAAATATCTGAACAAGTAATTGATTACTCAGTTTGATCTTCCTTTCACACATGAGCATAAAATATAGGGCAATTCTGCTGCACCCAGTGAGGTTGTGTTTGAGGGAGGAGGAAAGCAGCAGCAAGCTTTGCCAGGGGTCATGGGTGTGCAGGGAATGCACAGCTGATCTAACCAATATTGGATATTGCTTTTGGTTGAAATTTTGACTGCACTGAAATCCACAGTCACAATGCCCTATACGCACAACCCAGGCGATGAGTATGCCTTGGAAGCTGCTTTACGTGAGGTCATGTTGGTGACACAGAGGGGTTATTGGGAAGGCCGCTCTGCAAGCCCAGGATTACAGCAAGCTTCTGCAAACACTGCATTGGACCCAGCGTCTCCTCTCTTTGATCTCATAGGGCGAAATGGATGTACAGTGTCAAAAGTTCAACAAGCTCCTACAGAACAATCCATGTAAGACCTTGAAAGTTAATACTAAAGCATCGTGCTTGATCTGCTGGACAACGGTCAGCCAGAAGAGCAAAGAAACATGGAAAATGCAGGCACGAGAGCCTGGCTGTTTTCACCTCCAGTAAAACTGTGTTGCATCACCCTGCTTTAAGGGCACAGGGGCTGATCTCCGGGGATGTAGCACCCAGCTGTCCATACTGTCTGTTGCACAAATAACCTCTTCCCTCAGTTGGTTCTGTTTCTTGCTTCCATGTTGCAGTATGGAAGATAGCAGGAGCAGCCTTGTCTTCGGGGCAAGGCAAAGGTGCCTGCTCCTCTGGATATTATATGGGTTGCCTCTCTCAGGGCGCTACAGGGAAGTTTCCGGGGGCAATTGCAAACTGGAGAAAGATGGGACATAGCTCTAATTTTACTTCCCCAGTGCCAAAGGGTCTTTCTTCACTGCATGCTTACCTTGAGCAATGAGGAATGCACTTGTCAGCCTGGACTTGGGGAGCACTGCACCCCTTGTTTTTCAGTGGAGTCCCCATTGCTGTCAGTGCAAATGGGTGACATGCTCTGTGCTGACTGATGAGTGCCAGCACCTCCAGCACAGCCTTCTACCCCGGCTGTTTTCTTGCCTGCTTGTGTGCATGATTTGAAATGCCTCTCAGCTCTGAATTTGGTGACATTTAGGAAAAGCATGGCGTTTGTGCTATTTTTTTTTTTTATCATTCAAGTCTTGGCATGGCTGGACAAGGGTAGATGTGGCGCTGAGGGATGTGGTTAGTGGGCATAGTGGGGACAAGTTTATGGTCGGACTAGATGATCTTAGAGATCTTTTCCAACCTTAATGATTCTGTGATTCTATGACATCTGCCATTGATGTTAATAGCTGAACTCTGCATCTTTGAGTACTCCAACTATGTTGTTTTTCTCTTATAACAGAAATTTTCCGGATATATCAGAGCAAAGCCCTACTGGGATTAAGATGTAAATGAGATGAAGATGCAATAGCAAAGGAATAATTTGCTTTAATTCCCCAGTGAAAATATTCCAGTTATTAGATTTAAATTAATTGTCGCCATTTTCTTACCAACACAAATGTTTCTGTTTGGGCTACTGATTAAAACCCTGCAACAGGGGAGAGGCAGAAGAATTGATGTCGCTGTTGAGTTTGTTGTAGTTTCTGGGAATCCAGTGCTTTAGTAGGGATGCTTTGCATATCTGGTGGGTTTTCCCAAATAATGGTCTATATTAGGATGGGTTGATCCCTTAGAAAACAAAATATTATTATGAAAATAAATGCATTTGCGTATTTTTGGAGGACTGGGGTATCTCATGATTTCATAAGACACTGGGCTGAGGAAGGTACCAGTGTTGTGTTGGTGTCACCAAGGAGAGCCCTTTGGTTTTGCAACGAGTGCTGCTTGTAATCTCTTTCATAAATGGAGGAGCAGTTTTAACCTCTGCCATTGATTGGTCTTCGCTGCCACTGCATTTTGTTAGTAAATAGAAAGTGACAGCAGTACAGTTTTGAGAAATACAACCATGTTATGGGAACGGGAACAATGGGCACTGAAAGAAAAGCAGTTACTTCTCCAGGCTCTCTCCCACAGCAGAGAGAGGGGCAGGTTGTTTTTTTTCTCTTTTCTTGAAGTGGAAGCAGTTTCTAAAGACATTAATTGACTTCAAAAGGCTCAATGAGAGGAAAAACTGCTGAGTTACGGAGCTGTAGCTCCCACCTCTGACTGCAATAGAACGCCTTGTGCAAAAGGCTCCGGGTAAAATCCTTTCCAAATAGCAAAGTGGCCCACGAAGAACGGAATGGTAGAATGGTTTGGGTTGGAAGTGACCTTTAAGATCATCTAGTTCTAACCCCCCTGCTACAGGCAGGCCAACACAAGTCGCTTTTCAGTCTTCAATATGCAAAGGACACTCGATTTAAAAAATCAAGACTTAAAATCTCAGCGAGGACTGCAAGGAGTGGAAAATGGGTGGAGGGGGAAAATCTGGGTGGAAGTGGAGCAGGTTCAGCCCTGGGCTTGTTCTCAGCCCCTTTCCCCTTTGCCCCTTTTCTCTCCCCAGCTCTGGAGCTGAGTGCTGGGAATACAATAGCTATCATGTATTTACATGGAGAATTGCGATAGGGAAATGAGTCAGTGGAAAAAGTATTTTGCAATTTTAATCAATTTTGTTGCCACCTGCCAACAAATTAACAAACCTGCCCTGCAGGGAGTGGCTGCTCCCCTTGGATGCAGGAGCAGAGTCTGGCCCTAGGGCTAAGCTACTGCCCCACACCTCCCTGCACTGTGAGGAAGCCCTTTTTGCCCTCTCCAGCCCAGGATTTCTGCTGCAGGCTTCGTGTTGGAAGAACCCCCCCTGCTCCTTTCCCTCAGATGGGCGCACTCTGCTTGTGACCATCTTGTCAGAGCAACAACCCCAGTGCAAAGAGGGATGGTTTTCAGGGATCTTTAGAAATCATTTGTTTCCTTTCTAGTATCTCCTATAGCTACAGTTTCCTGCTCCAGTTCTGTTTTTCCATCCAGTTTCTGCAGACGTTTACCCAGAAAGTGCCATGCTAGTTTTTGCTGCTAAGGAAACTCATTAAATTGCACCAAATTTAGCACTTCTGCAAAAGGAACCTTTTGCATCTCCCTGCCCGGGCCACGGCTGGAGCTGTGCCTGATTGGAGAAAACCATCCCATCCCCATGTCCCCTTGTTCAGCTGAAGACAGGGATTTTCACACTGGGGAGATTTCACTGTCCCCTGTGAGGGCAGATTTCTTGTTTGCAGGACTGCACCATAAAAGCAGGCTGTGTGAATGCCTGCAGCTCATAAAGTGGTGCTGGGCTGCACCGCGACAGAGTTCCCCAGGTCACTGTGCTGTGGTCCTGCGCTTACAAGTCAAGGACTCCTGCTCTGCTTGAGTTTACTCAGTTTTATAGGAAGAAAGGAATCGCTGTAATATGTGTAAAACATCTTACAGATGTGTTGTAAGGGGATTTTTAAAGCTTAACAGCACCAGGAAAATGACAGACTCAGACAGCAATTCCTTCCCCCTCTCCATTATTTCTTAATTGCCTATGTAGAAAAGCGGGATTTATGGTGGCACAGGCTGTGTGGGGAGTGCTGGAGGGAGGCTGGGACAGGGAGGAGGGAATCTCCTTCTCATTTCATTAGTGGCTGGCATGTTTGCACCTGAGCCAGAAGTTAGCAATTTGTGGTGATAAAATGAGAAGGAACGCCATGTGGGTCCATCTTCCTCGGGGAAGCCCAAAGGACAAATCTGCTCAAATCGTGCCCCTGTCGTCATGTTTGTACACAAACGGAGGTGTCCATATCAGGTTGCCCAGAGAGGTGGTGGATTCCCCATCTCTGGAGACACCCAAGGTCAGGCTGGATGGGGCTCTGAGCACCTGATGGAGCTGTAGGTGTCCCTGTTCATTGCAGGGGAGTTGGACCAGATGGCCTCTAATAATCCCTTCCAACTCAGACACTTTTACAATTCTATGAAATCCATACGAATTTGCACAGAATTGGGGCTGAGAAATGTCCTCTGAGACCTGTCAGGCTGTTACTTGAGTCAGGAGGAGGCAAGGCTGAGCAAGACGAGAGCCTGGCAGCAATACTGCAACTTTCTAGCAAGAGCAAACAGCCCTGATGTTTCCCCCAAACATCCAGTGTTCATCTGCCAAGCACTGTTGTGTTGTAGCAGTACAGCAGAACAGTGCGCAGCTTTGTAAGGAGAAGGGAAGAAAGCTGGTAGAAACACAGAAAAACAGTAATTTCTGTTTAAATTACTGTGGGTGGTTTAATTAACCCCAGTAGGGTGGTTGGGTGCTGGTGCTTGGTGTTGTAGGGGTTCAGGAACAAAAGATAAGGAGGAAAAAAAAAAAAGGAAAAGCAGCAATATATGTAAAGGAGGCTTGGTCTGCTGGCTCAGCATGGGGTGCGGCTCAGGAGGCTGTCCCATCCCATCCAGCACCGCCCAGAGCTCAGAGGTGCTCCTGCAGGTGGGTGCTGCCTGGGGCTGCGGGGTCTCATACAGGGTTGGGGATGCCCTGGGGCTCCCAGGAGGGGCTGCTCTGGGCTGGAGACGTTATTTTGAATCTTAGCCTCATCCACTGGGATTTCCAGTGCTGGCCCGCTCTTTCCCCAAGACCCCATTGAGATGCAGTATTAAGCCTAGCCGATATTTGCAATATTTGCGGCACCAAAAATCAATAGCTGGAAGCTGCGCTGGGGCTGTGCTGTCAGTGCAGCCTGGGGAGCACCGCCAGCACTGACCCTGCCCATCTGCACTTTTATTTTTCAGGGCTTCCCAAGGAGCACCAGGTGCCCACTCGCGTCCTGTGGCCATGCCGCCCCACAGCGATGCGGGGCCAGTCGCCGGCCCCCCGGATGGTGGCTGGGGCTGGGTGGTGGTCTTCGGGGCTTTCATTTCTATCGGCTTTGCATACGCCTTCCCCAAAGGCATAGCCATCTTCTACAAAGAAATCCAGGATTTCTTTGGCACGTCCTATAGTGAGATCGCGTGGGTCTCCTCCATCATGCTGGCCACAACGTACGGTGCAGGTGAGTACGCCTGCCCCAGCCGCTGGGTTTGCTATAAGACAGATATCAGTCAGATATCTCCACTCCAGGGCAGCGCACAGGGAAAGCACCAGCAGCTATCTGTGCTGCTTTATCAGCAGATTGATTTTCTAATTGCATTTTCCAATACTGTTTAGGGAAACGTGTCCACACGCAGAGCGTAGTTGAATGAAGGGGTGTTTCTTTGGGATGGGGTTCTTCTCTTGCCTCTGACAAACAAAGTACAGCTGGTACAGGGTATGTGGCTGGTGGTGGTAGTGGTGCTTTGCTGTCCAGAAGTCAGATAACTTATGGCAGTGTGAAATGATGGGGGCTCAGCCAAGGGTAAGCACAGAGGAGAGCAGCTGCTTGTTTCTCATGGCAGGTTATAATCATAGCAATGAAATCACTAGGGTCAATCATTCTTATCAGTTGCAAAGCAGTACACATGAGTTTGCTTTTTCTCTGCTTGTTTGTTTGTTTTTTTAAATCATTGTGATAGCACTTTCCCGACTCAGTGAGAGCCTTGGTCTGCCTTTATTAAAGTCTGCAATTGGAGACAGGCAGAAAGTACACTCTGCAATTGCAGGAAACATCATCGGAATTTATCTTGGCTATTTAATCAATTCTGGAAATATTCCTTGTTACCAAAATTGTGTGTTTTTTCTTCCCTATAACGCACTGTGGTGCAGTTGTTAATGAAGGCAATGATGCTTTATAGTGAAGTGGAAGCAATGCTCGATTCAGAACCTATTGTGATCTTCCCTGTTACAACCCAGAGCAAAATCTTAGTGCCACTGCTCTGCTTGAAATGTAGCAGACAAAGAGAGCAGCTTGCTCGGTCCTCTGTGCTGTGCCACCAGCCTGTGGCAGTGCACCCAAGGAGTGCCCAATGCCCTGCAGATAGCAGCTGTTTGCAAACATCCTCGGGAATCAGTCCCTCACTTCCCTGGCATACTCTTTGATGCAGGAACTTGTTCTGGGGGGGCACTCCTTGCTGTAGACAGAGCATGATGTGTTTGCATTTTGTAATCAGAGTGAGGCTGCAGAAAACAATTCCATTGCTTACAAACAATCAGTAAAATGGATCAGTGTGCAGCAAAGGAGGCAGCCCCATGCTCTTCTCTATCAAATAGATTCATTGTGCTCTTTGTACCTGCTGTACTTTCCATAGGAATAAATAAGAGGCACTACTTTCAGAGGAACCTATGTATGAAATAGCAGCAATGTTCTTGTAGCAGCACTGGGCTTCTCTAAAGCTTTAAGGAGGTGAGAACTGTGGGCAGAAGTGATGCCTTACATTACCACCAGCTGTTAGTGTTTATGGAGCACAGTGGAGTCCTGATCTTTGTCTTGCTATGCCTGCCGTGGTACTCCCCAAATCTCCAGGGTGCTGTCTGTACATCTCCAAATTTCTACAGATATTAGGGAATCGCCTGCCTGTTTTACAAAGGTAGGCACAGAGAGCCACTTCTTGCAAACACAACAAAAACCGGGGTGTTTCTGAAGCAAAAACCTTATCCCAAAGCCAGGCAGTATTTGTTACTCTTGTTATTTATTATTTATTGTTTTGAAATTGAATGAAACGTCTGAAGATTTAATTCTGGAGATGCCCCACAACTGAGTCTTTTCTCCAAAGAAACTTTCTCCCAGAGCTTGTAAGTGCTTAATAGAGCATCAGCTACAGCAGCAAGCAAGAGATTGGGAAGTTGAAAGTCAACCACTGACCTTGAGCATTTAATCCAAAATTTTATAGCTGTATTTTATTACATTGCTGGCATGATAAATTGCAGTGACAGGTTTAGAAAGGACCTTACAACATGCAGTGGCGTCAAGCTATATTAATAATGAGTTTGATTCTGCAGTTCTCAACTTAATCAAAGCTGCATATGTTCTCTTCTGATCTGGTCTAAACCTCGTCAAAACCTTCTCTGCTACCAGAAGACCTCACCCAAGTCTCTGTGCTCAACTCAGTTGCCTGCAAATAGCCACAGCTCCAGGGCAGGAGGGGCCCCAACCAGTGGAGTTGGATGGTGTTCCGTGTGTCCTGCTGAAATATTGATGGTAGGGGTGTGACAGTTGGACTAGATGATATTAGAGGTCTTTTCCAACTTTCATGATTCTATGGTTCTGTGATTCTAAAGAGCAAAGGGCTTATCCTTCTGCATTACGTTTGAGGGGCTGCAGTATGGTCTTTCCATCGCTTTTTGTAACTGGACATGCATTGTTCTGCCTGGCTGTTTTGCATAGGCTGAAGTGAGAGGAACCCCCGTGGCACACCACAGTGTTACCTGCAGTGGCCGTGCAGACACTGGGCAGCACTGCCCAGGTGCTCCTGCCATGAGCACAGCTCCACTCTATAGTGCTGGATGATAGAATCATGCCATCCTTCTGCTCACTGTAGCCATCTTTCAGAGTCCCATCAGGGATGAGGGAGCTTCCCTGCATCATTGAAGCACAGCATCTTCCCACACCGAGGCAACACCTGGGGTAGCAGCACCATTATCAGCATGGAATTTGTTAAGGAAACCAGGTGAAAGATGATTTAATTTCTGTAATGGATGATGCTTTGGATTCATATACTTCTCCTGACTCTCAGAAAGCACTCAAACCCAGCAAGGTCACCATGTACGTACTTATATTTTTTATTTTTTTAAATAGCCCTGTTCTGGTTAAGAGCAATAATAGCACTATAGGTTTGGGTGAAATATTTCTGTGTTCGTGGACTTCGTCACAAAGCTTTATCATTTTGTCCTTCATTGGAGCTAGCAAGGTCACTGGGCAGGAGTAATAGAGATGTGATAGACTTAATAAAAACAGAGATTAATATGAATTAGAAGAAAGCAAAGGATTTTGGTTAGGGAATTGTTAATGTTTTGCAGCAGTTGTTAAGCCCAGGAGTAAGTTATAATTCACTCCAAAACGTGAAGCTAACGTGTGTGAAGGCTTCTTCCCTTGGTCAGTATAGGATGTGTTTGTGTGTTGCTGTAGGAAGGGGTTCAAGAAAGTTGATGCCAACTTGTCAAGAGGCGATGGCCTTAAGTTGCACCAAGAAAGGTTCAGATTGTATATTAGGAAAAATTTCTTCTCAGAAAGAGTGGTGAGGCACTGGCACAGGCTGCCCAGGAGGTGGTGGAGTCACTGTCCCTGGAGGTGTTCAAGAACCATGGAGATGTGGCACTGAGGGACGTGGTCAGTGGACATGGTGGGGATGGGTGGATGGTTGGACTTGGCGATCTTAGTGTTTGTTTCCAACCTTAATGATTCTATGATTGCCCAGCATACATACTCTCTCGGTCCAATTATGTAGGGCTTCTCGGAGATGGACAAAGGCTTTGGAGAGCATGCCCAGGTAGAGCAGGGTATAAAAAGGACCAAGCAAGGGAAGTTAATCTGAAATACATGTGTAGGGAACTGATCTGGAGGTGGACTTCGTGATGGAAGGGATAAAAAGCTGTGGTTTTGCCAAAGTAAGAGCTTAGCTATAAAAATCATGGGAAAGAAATTCAGAAAACATGAAGCCATGACCTTCTGAAGGTGAGCAGCTGTGATGTGCTGGGGTCCAACCCAGTGGCCCAAGGAAGCGTTGAGCACAAGCAGCTTCGTGTTTGGCACCTGCCATGCTGTCCCCTTGCAGGAACAGTTATTTAATTGCCTAAATACGAAGTGACACAAAGGACCTTGGCTCCAGCCCTGATTTTGGAGCTTTTGGCCTGTGGCTGCTCTGCAGCGCATCAGTAGTGCAGGCTGGGAATTGAAATGCCAGGGCACTGATCAGATAAGATTGCTGGATAAGGATGAGGACGCTTTGTCTCTCTCAAGCTTGGATCTTATCTGCTTTGTTCTTTTTTTTTTCTTTTAACCTCAGGATGCTGCCGTGGAAAATGCATACGTGTGTAGGGTCCTTGGCTTTCCAAGGATGTCTGGTGGGTGCACGTGCTCCTCAGCCCCTCATGTGTCTTGGCAGCCTGTTAATAACACAGGGCACTTCTTTCATTGCCTGGGTAATGAGGAGGCTGCTTTGCTACAAAGGCCTGGTACCCTGGTGGATAAATTACGAGGCCAACGGCAGTGCTGTTATCCCACCAAGGGAATGAGATTATTACTGAGGAAATTGCAGGCCTGCTGCTGCCGTTGTTTTACTACTGGTGTAATAATAGGCTTTGGTTTATTAGTATAAATGATTTCCCTCCTTTCCTCCCAGCTGGGTACGCTCCCTCCTTCTGTCCCCAGTGACTCCACACAGCCCCCGCCAGTCCTGTCCGGCTGAGCTTCTGCACATTATCTGTGTTTTCACAGCAGATTGGAAAACATAAACTATCTTCTGGGCAGCTCTGACCAACGTCTGCACAGCCACAGCTCTTCGGAAAGCTGGGAAAAGCAGAGCTGTGCGTGCAGCCCCAGTGCTGGGGACACTGCTGTCTCTCACATCTCCGCCCCACGCAGAGAGCACTTTGAAGCATTGCTGTTTTATCACCTGCACAGCCATCACGTGGTCCTGGTAGCAGAAATGCGGTATTTGTACGGTCAGAAGGTCAGTGTTGTGAAACTCAGGATAAGCCCACATTGCATAAAGGCCTCTCGGGTATGGGCTGCCTGAGCCTGGCGCAGAAATATTTCAGCAGCAGTTCATCCCAGCCAGGTTCCGCTGACGACGGGGAAAGTTGGTGCTGTTAATATCTGGTCAAGTTAAAAAACAAAAATCAATCACAAAGCAGCCTTTACAAATGAGGAATACATACGTGGTCACAGGTAAGGGAGAGAAGAACGCTTGAAGTAGAATGCTTGTTAAAAATACTTTGGTGTTTTGCACCAACACTGGAAGTTTTGCTGCCCATAAAAAATTCATAAGGCTTACTGAGAAAAACAGAAAAGCAATTCAGGTGTCTATTTCTTGAGCACTGTCACACTTGCAGCAGTTTAAGCCAGTCTGGATTGATATCTCTTGTTAAATGCCACATCTGCCTTACATCCTGCCTGCCCCATAGTTCAGTGGTTCAAGAAGAAGAAATGACAAGAAGGCCTGGCTTTGTGGGGGAGAGATGGGGAGAGCCCAGGGTACTTTGCATTTTCTTCATGGTTTTACAGTCTCCTCTTCAGGGTCTTTTTCACTTCTGCAAACACAAAACTCAAGGTGAAAAGTAATTGGATAAGCTAACAAATGAGGCAGGGCTTGCGTGCTTTCCCAGCGGCGAGCTGCTGTGCTCTGCATGCAGCCGTGATCAGCCTCTGACACGGCCTTCCATGCCCCAGCTGACAGCCGATGGAAAGCTGTCACAGGTATGAGAAAGGAGAGGCTTTGTGCAGGAAGGGCACTAAACCAGGATGATTTATACGAGCTGGGGACAGTGCTCTGCATGACGTCAGTCTTCCTGGAGTGCGATGGTCCCAGCAGCATCTTCAGGGGATATATGGTGTGAACAGTTCTCTGGGTGAGATATGCCATTCCTTCTCCCAGTTGGCAGCCCCATGTCAGCAGCTTCATCCTTTTAATACAGTGTGGTGCAAGGGAATGACTGAATCTTACCTCCAATTTTCCCATTAGAAATTGCCATGTGCTCTCTGCTGTGATGAGGATTCTGGCTCGGTGATGCTGCTCTGGTCCCTGTGGTGCCATGCCTGGGGACATGCTCTTGCTCTGCAGCCAAGATGGCTTTTGCTCCTTAGAATGACTTCTCAGGGACTCCAACAGCATTCCCATTGCTGCCTCTGCAAGGTCAGGCTGGGCAAATGTCAGTTTTGGCAGCATTTAGCCAGCTATTTCTTTTGTTCTGTCCTCACCTGGCTCTGCAATTAAGAAACAAAATCAGCCCAACCCCTGTTAGCTCCTCAGCCAGGTGGGGTGGGTTTGAGGGCAGTAGCCCGTGGTTCCTGCATGCCAGGGCAGTGTGAGCAAGCAAAGGTACCTCGGGATCTATGTTCCCTTAACAGGTTTGTGTGTGGTAAGGCACAGCATCTTTATTCTTTTCATGCATGCTGAATAACCAGTAAATGACAGGTCCTGTTTTTTCAATTCCACTCTGTTTCCAGATACTGTCACACTTTTAATTTTTGCAATAGCTGCAAGCAAAGTAGTAATCTTGTTCCCATTTCTCACCACTGTGGTCCTGGCTTTGTTGTTCCCTCCTCTTAATTCCTCTCCTTGACACGAGCTATTTGATGTTCTCTCCGGCTCCCCAGAATGCTGCTGTCTGATCTCACGTCTGATGGCTGATCCCTACGAGCAGTGTGCTGTGGGTCCTGCAGGGCAGGAGCGGTGCGTTGATATCTGTTGGGGTGACACTGATCGCTGCAGACACCTGGGCAGGGTGGAGGTGTGCGTGTTTGTGATTTGTGCCCACACTGGCAGGGTTTGTGTGCTGAAGTGTGCACAGCTATGTGACATATTGCGTGCTAGAGTTTCTGCCGAGAGATGGGACAGTTTCTAAAAGGCTGCTCCTTTAAAGCCTATGGACAATCACCTCTATGTTTTTGTAGGTCCAGATGACTTAAGTGGAAGTAATTTGGAGGATGTGATTTGCTTCAGTGCATTTAAAAGGTCTGCTCAGGGCTGTTATGAAACCTTTGCCCTGTGAGCAGCACAGGGAGGTTTGGTTTTCCGTCTGTTTGAGGCCATGTGTTGGATTCTCCTGTGTCTCATAAGGCATTGGTCTGGCAGATGCTTTCCCTGCAGGCTGGGCACTCGTCGTGACCTTTGCTGTGGATTCTCCAGTGTCTGGAAAGGTTCAGAGCAGATGCCCTACTCCTGGCTTTCTCCTCTCCCTGGTTGCAGTTGGTATCTTTGAGGTCTTCAGCACCAGTGTGATGTGGGTGAACTGATCAGAGAGCCCAAATGCTGCCGCTCACAAGCATGGACTGTGATCCCATATGCTGTTCTGCTTTAGCAAAACAAGCTCATGGTGCCTTGAAGTTAAGGTTTCAGGGTGCAAAGGGGAGAGACTAAGGCTGCTCCTAAGCTCTTCGCCATTCCCTGCAGGCATGGCCCAGCCTGGGCTGATAGCACCTTTGAGACTACAGCTCTCCACCCAGGCAGGCAAACAAATGGGGCTGATTATCTTCCCGTAAAGCTGATAACGCTGATGATAGCAGATGAAGACTGTTAGCTGAAGGTCACCCAGACCTGCAGTAAAGCCTGCCTGAGATCCCCCCCCTCCCCGACTGCTCAGGAGAGCAGGGAGCTGTGTGGTTGAGATATTGCCTTCATGGAGGCTGCCCCAGGGGAGAGCTTTTTGCTCTTCTTAGATAACCACTCAGCAAAATTAGTTCTGCTCTGTGCAGGAGTTGGGACCTGAAACCTCCACAGTCCTTCCAACATCTGCGATTCTGATTTCTACAGGTCCTACAGCTAACTTGGGCTACAGTAAACAAGAAGAACTTCTGCCCAAAGCCACCGTCTTGTTTCACTTCCTTAGATTTAAATGCTTCCTTCTGGTATCTGCAGTCTTTGTTAATCCATTTCTCTCTTTCATAATTTTGTGCTTTCCTGAACCACTTCTTTAATAAATACAAGACCAAACTGGTTCTTTGGAACCAGTTCATCCATCATCCCAAACTGTTTCTACTCACAGAGGCTGCTATTAAGAATTAATTAACTGTTCTGCTCAAGCTTCAATCCTGGTCAGCAGTATCGGAATTGCATTAAGTAGAGACATTAAAAATGCAACAGTGTTCATGATATCAGCCTCATAATATGAACCACTGCTTTGTGTGTGTGGTTTAGCATCCTAATAAATCATGGAGCTCCTGTTCTGGGGTTGTGTGTTCACCCAGTATCGCTGTTTGCCTGCTGTGATGAAGCTGATTATTCCTAGGGCAGGGACTGTCATCATCACAGCCACTGTGTGGCATGGGACACACTGCCATCTCCACGCAGTGCAGATCGACTTTCTTTTTCTGTTTTCTTCCTGAAGTCACACTGGAAGCTGTCAACAGCACCCAGGGGTAATAATATTGCTAGTTCTACCTGCCTTCTGTCAGACACGCCCACTTCAAGGACCTCATTTCTCTCTTTCCCCAGGTCCAATTAGCAGCATCTTAGTGAACCGCTATGGCAGCCGACCCGTGGTTATCCTCGGAGGCCTCCTGTGTGGCATTGGGATGGTCTCAGCTGCTTTCTGCACCAGCATCGTGCAGCTCTACATCTGCGTGGGCTTCATTACAGGTGAGAAGAAAGCATCTCCTTTTGACTCGCACCTGAAGTTCATTTCTGATGGCTTGGGCATCCTCCTTTGGGCTAAAGGCAATGGGAATGTGGTGGCATACTGCTGGCAGGGGGCTCCTGGCTTGTTGACTGCAGCAGCTGAGCTTTAGCATGGAGCCTGTTCCCATGGAGCTTAGCTCCATGTCCCTGGCTGACCATCGCGTGCAGGGATGTATTCTTTGTAGCTGAGTGCTGTCAGCCAGCGGCAATGGTGGGGATGGCCACCAGTGCCCTCAGCTCCTGCTGAAGTCAATGCAGGCTGACTGTGCTCTGCCCAGGGCAGGGCAAGCCCTTCCAGGTACAAGTGCAGCTGTGAGGAACGCACCCATGCTCTGATGGAATTATGTGTTACTTTCTCTCCGTGAGACATATGAAATGAAATTACAGGGAGTTGCTTTGGTTTTTGTGCCATTCGCCTGTGTGCCAGGTTAGGAAGTCTTTATCTGAAAATGATATTCATTAGACCCACAACAATTATATTTTCTTATTAAAGTTATCCTTTGAATTTTCTGTAGCGAAATATGAATCTCTATGTTGGAAACTCTATCAGGAGAAGGCATAGGCCCAGTAGTTCAAAACAGGCTTTTGAGGTTGCAAGGTGTATGCTTTATCTGAATGTTCCCTGGCTCAGTGCAGACACATGAGGTGTTGCTGCTCTCTGAATGTGAAAAGTGTGAATCCATCCTTTAAAATCAATAAAACCAGCCACTACCAAGGCAAATTGGGATGGACCCGTATTGCTTTATCAAATCTGCACAGTATTGAATAAACCCTCATGTAGGATTCCACCTCAAAATGTAGTGATACATGGACTTGTGTTATTCCCCACCAAAAAATAGCATCTTCTAGCAAGCTGCCTAATGCTGGATGAGCACATGGAAACCATAAATCCTTGTTGGTAGAGCTGGGATGTTTCCTCAGACAGATGTACATTTTTCATTGGAGGTGCCTTCCCTTCTGTGTGCTGCATATGAGGGTGGCTGTATGGATGAGGTCTTAGATAATAACCCATCATTTCCAGGCATGGTGTGTGTGTGGGGGAAGGAATATTAATTTGACAGAGAGAGGAGGAGGTTGGTAATCCTGCTAACGTGCTTGATGCCTCTAATTATGCCTGAAGTGTTGTTGCTGGTCAGGCCTAACATGGAAGCATTCAAGGGCAATTATGAAGCTGCCTGCTCATCACACGAGACCGTGTTGCTGTACAAGAAGAGAGTCTTCTGCAGGGGTGATTTGCTAAAAAGCAGCCTGTAAACATCACACATTTTCCAGCCTCCTTTCTGGACTGATGTCAAGGTCTGTGTTCCCGGAATGCCCAGGGATGGAGGTACAACTGGACAGTTGGTACAGGGAGGTCTCCACCACAGTCCTGTGCCTATGGCATATTAATAGAAATCTCTTCAGAGGAGCAGAGTGGGAAGTGCCCGTTTAGAGCACAGGGATTAGACAAGGCAATCTTGCTTGCTTTCTTGATTTTGTCTCTTTCCATTTGTATGCGGAGCAGGGGCCAGGCTCCTGTCAGATTGCTGTTGGAGGCAGCTCTGAAGCAGCTCTGTCCGTGATGGCACCGAGCTGTGGGCTGCATGAGGCACTTCCCTGCGTGTGCTGTAAAACCAGGTTCTTTTCCTCACTAATTGCTTGTTTCCCAGTAACACTTAAACAAAGAAATGGGGTGTGCAAGCTGTGGGCCTGGATGGATGCCAGCCTGGACACATTGGGTAGATGTTCAGGCACATAACTGAGGTAGAAGAAGCAGATTTCAAAGCTAAACACAGGCCGATAAGGACTGGTCTGATTTCAGTTTAATCTATCAACAGGGCCATCATTAAATAAAATGGAATCTAGGGTGAAGTACAGGGAAAAATGAAACTTGAGTCTTTGCTATAGCTCTTGAGGCTGAGCATTTAAATACCTGGTAGGGTCTTCCCTTACTAATAAAGGAAAAAGAAGATCAATAGCTACTCATCTCACTTGTACAGCACCATTACTTCCTTCTAGGGGAGATGTATTTAATCTAGGGAAGGATGTTATGTGGAGCACAGGCTTGGTTCTGTTCATGCAACACCACCAATAGACCTTTCTGTCATATTCTTGGGGAGAAAATGTGGTTATTGGAGTAACAACTTCAATCATAGCAAAGTTGCTGTAGTTTCAAAAAGCAGGAATAAAATGGAAATGAATATTTCCACCTAAAGCCAGCCAAAAGGTTAAAGTAAATTGAAATTCCAGTCAGCCAATTTGAAACTCTCCAAATTTAATTAATGGGAAGAGCATGATGTAATATTAAATTAGATTTGTCTGACTGGCAAATTAATGTTCATATAATAAAAGATTCAAGTTGATTATTGGCTAAGTGGGCAGCTGGCATCCAGACTGATTTTCCTTCACCTCACGATATGGGATATATCCAAAAAGGATTCCGTGAAAAAGACTGTTCAGTATTTGCACGTATCTACCAGCCTGGGAATATGGACTTCAAGCAGATTCTAGTCTACTGTGCTGCATCTTCTTGGGTGAAAATAATTCCCATTTCTGAGCACTTCCAGCTGTGCTCTCTCACAGCGCTGTGTTTTGCCTACACAGTTTTTGGGTCAGTCCTCCTTATAGGCACGAACCCCATCCCTTATAAATTAGGAATAAGCTGTACTTCCTAATGACCTACCAAATGCGTGTGCTCTCCAGAACCAGAAATTCATATTGAGAATGTGTTTCCTATCAAGGCTAATTTCAGTGATATCTTTTTTATCTCTTTTGGTGTGGTAAACTTGCAAGTAATTAAAAAAATACATATCTGAGACTTAGCAAAAAGCATAATTTTGTAAAACCATTCAAATTTAAGCTATCTAACATCAGTCAAATTCTCCTGCATCAGTTGGTTTCTACTCTATCAATCAGTGACTAATGATAGCATTCCTTAATTAATTTTGAGGACCTTGACCTTTCTAAATTCTCTTCTGTAAAGCAATATGCCTAATTACGTACTGCAGAGTTAAACAAACTCATTATATAGACTAATGAACAAGAAAAAAAATCTGCATGACCCTATTTTCAGGATTCATGTTCTCCAGTATAATCACTTCAAGGATTACATTTCTGCTTTGTTCTAATGTGGCTCATTCTTTCCTAGATGATAGGGTGAAAAATATGTGGCATAATTTTAAAATGTCGTTTTGACGGAGTTTTGCAAATTTAATTTTGTAAGGAAATACTACAAATCATAGAAATGTGTAAAAAGAAGAGATTATCATTCGCTAGTGCTCTTAAATAGAGCCACAGAGCGTTGAGGCCGTTGCTGCACTTGGTGTTCTTTCGGATTTTAGCTGTGCAAGAGAAGCTGGATTGCTGAATTAGCAATGCAGATTTATAATATCATTTATATATCTAAATGTAATAAAAATAAATTTTAATTAGAAGAAACACTCTACGCTCCTGTGTAATTGGTATCCTCAGTAGCTGTTTTGCTGTGTACTTGCAGACCTCTTAATCTTATGCATCAGACCTGGCTCACTCCAGCCACCAAATAAGGAGCATCTGGGAAGTCTGATGCGACCTTTCTGGGCATGTCTGGTGCCCACCACCCGAGGAAGGAGTGCTGGCTGCAGTTTGCATGAGAAGGATGTGCTTTGGTTGTTAGCACCAGACTTTCATATTGAAGAGCTACTGGTTCTCCATGAATTTATCTAGAACAGTGATTTGTAGACACAACAGGTCTCAAAGCTTTCTTTGTATGCCTCATCTGTTTTTCTTTGTTTCAGGACTGGGACTCGCTCTCAACCTCCAGCCATCAGTGATAATCATAGGGAGATACTTTTTGAAGAGAAGACCTATCGCCAACGGCCTTGCTATGGCAGGGAGCCCCGTCATGCTTTGCACCTTGGCTCCTCTCAATCAGTTCCTTTTTGACAATTATGGCTGGAGGGGCAGCTTTTTAATTCTTGGGGCAATTTTATTACACTGCTGTGTTGCTGGAGCTCTCTTCAGACCCATCAGTGCAGACAAACCCTCAGTCAAAACCCAGCCAATTGAGGAAGGGAAGGAGGTCCTGAAAGAAGAAGTCACTAAGGATGCCGTAGAAATGAACAGTCCCACTAACATCCATATGGAGACCAAAACAGAAGAGGAGGAAGAAAGGGACTGTTGTGAAAAAGTCAATAAGTACCTTGATTTTTCCCTCTTTAAGCACAGAGGGTTCTTGATTTACCTGATTGGAAATGTGCTCATGTTCCTGGGCTTCTTTGCCCCCATTGTTTTCCTGGCACCCTATGCAAAGCACATTGGCATTGATGAATATTCAGCTGCTTTCCTCCTTTCAATTCTTGCTATCGTGGATATGGTTGCCAGGCCGACCACTGGCATCATTGCAAACAGCAAGTGGGTGAGGCCACGGATTCAATACTTCTTCAGCTTCTCCATTGCTTTCAATGGCACTTGCCATCTTCTGTGCCCATTGGCTTCTGGCTACACAGGGCTCGTCATTTACTCTGTCTTTTTTGGCTTGGCCTTTGGCATGGTTTGTGCCATGCTTTTTGAAACTCTCATGGACCTTGTGGGAGCTTCCCGCTTCACAAGCGCTGTTGGCTTGGTCACCATAGCGGAGTGCTGCACGATATTGCTGGGACCACCCATTGGAGGTGAGTGTCCTTCCTCCTCCTGCTTTCACTGGCTAGTTGCTCCCTCAAAGGGTTTTTATGTAACCTCTTGCCAGCACAGTTTGTAAGAAGTGATTCAAAACATTTTTTTCTCTTCTTCCCACCCATCTTTCTTCTGCTGGTAACCTTAGGTGTCTCATCCGGTAATTCTCCTCTACTCCTTTCTGTGTAGTACTGGAGCTGAAGGCAACAGTTTGGGGAGTGATGACACATCTTGCAGAGCCATTCAATTCTTCATATTACCATGTAGCTCATCCAGTGTGACAGAGCCAGCTGTATCCTCTTGCTGTCTTAGAGATTCATTAATTAATGACAAACAAAGAAAATGCAATTTAAAAATGACCGTTTTCTGAGCTACATAATTTTCTGTGTGGAAAAATACCTAAATGACCAGAGACTGCTAATGAGGCTAAAGCAGTTCTATGTAATAATCAGTAATATTAGTTTTGTAGGGTTTTCCCTGCTACTTTAATAAGCAGCAAATTTATTGGTTCTTTGGCATTTTAATAACCTACTGCAGGGTTCTGCTTCAATGAACTAAGTAAATTGTTCCCAGTGTGTTTTATGGCTTTATCTTATTCTCAAAGGAAAAGAGGTAGGCTATCCTACTGTTGTATTTTCCAATACTCTACTCATTAAAACTCTCATTGAAACCTATTTAGGAGACCTCTAGGTCATCCTGATTAGCAGAAAAGGAAAAAAAATTGCAATTAACATTTGGTTGATGTTTTGCCACCCACATGAAATACACTGTGCATTGAAAATAGTGTATGAAGACATCTAAGAGTGATTCAGGAAGAACTAGTGACCAAAAACAGCTGAAAGTTACTCTTTTTGTGATCAAGAAATGTATTTGGTGGCCGCAAAATCCCTTGTTAGTGTTATGCAGTGGGATAATTAATCATCAGCTTTTCACATTAAGGGTCAGTCAGGAAGTAATTAAGATCCCTCACTTTAAGGAGGAGAACGTATTCCAAAAAGTCAGAGAGTTAATGGAAGATGGGCCAGTTTCAAGGAGGTCTATCCGCACTATGAATGCCAGGTTAGGAGTGGGTCTTCCTTTAATTAGGATCTGGGATGTTACGAGTGGTCTGTGATGCTCCAGTAAGTGGGAATTAATGCTTAGGATCATAATCCCAATAAGATTTGCATTACATTTTGACATAATGGAGAACACTGACATTTCAATTAAGCTGTCTCCCTTCAATTACTCTGTTACTCCATAACAGAGGCATTAACCTTTCAGAGGAACCTGTCACATTTGTCTTGGCATTGAAATTATCTGACACTGAAAGCATCATCTTTGCTTTCCCTGGAACTAATGTTCTCCAGTTCCACACGGTGCACTTTCATCCTCAGATCACAGGTAGAAAGGGCAGCTGTGACCAAAAGCTGAGTCCCCTCTGATGCTGGAGATTGACCCTTGGTGGAACAAATTGATGGGTCCTTGTCACTAGTCTGAGACCAGACCCAGGTGCCATCTCACACACAGCTTTCAGAAAGCTGCCACTATCCTGTTCCACTTTATTATACAAACTTCTGGTAGTGTTATCTACATCAACGTTAACTACCCACAGGCTGCAAAGTGAAGCACATGTGAAGTATTTGTGGGATCAGAGCTCTTGGGGAAGAGATCAGAAGTACAGAGAATGTTTTATTTTATCCTAAAGCCACAAGGGTGTCCCTTTATAGATAGGAACTGATAACACAATAGTCCTTCCTTCATCTCTAAGTTTCTTTTATTTTAATATGTCTTTTACAGGAACACTTATCGATACCTTTGGGGACTATAAATATATGTTCATTAAATGTGGGGCTGTGATGGTCCTGGCAGGAACGTTCCTGTTCATCATGAACTACTATAATTACCGTATGCTTGCCAAGGAGGAGAAGAAAAGAAAGGCAAAAGAAGAGGATACTAAACCTGTAAGGACAGAAAACGAAGGCAGAAATAACTGGAACAAAGAACACGTACAGGATGGACCTGAGTTGGAACCTCTGAGAGAGGAACAAGAAGGACTAAAGAAAGAAGCAAATGGCACAAATGAAGTTTAAACCTGTTCTCATGGGCTGAACAGGGAATTACCTCCATGTTGCTTATGTTGGCACTAGCTGTGAAATCACACCAGATTTTTAAATTTTGCCCTGTACTTTGCCATGTGTTTTCTTTGTCTTAAGAGAAGACTAGAACAGAAATGAATGTCGTTTTTTATAAAGTGCTGGGACATGCAGAGCAGTATCCATCCACGTACCAAAGGATCTGAACCATTTTTCTTCAGACATTTCTCATTTTCCAGAGGGTCTGTAACCACTACCCTACTATTATTCCCAGTGGTATAGCTCTGTTTGGTGAAAAGGGCAATGACCGTCAGGGTCAATGCCGAGCCCTTCCACCAGCTTGTATGGGCTTTGCATTGAGCACTGTGGTGGCTGGATCTACTCACCGCGCAGTCCAAACACTCTGACTCTTTGATTGCAGCATCGGAATTATCCCAGGAATTTGGTACTGCCTCTATCTCATGGAAAAAGAAAATAGACCATATGCTCATCTTAAATACATGAGCTAGAGCCAACTGAACACACAAGGGCAGTATGTGCCTGTGCTGGCAGCAAAGCAGCCTGTCCCTGTGGCCAGAGCATGCTAGGAAGGAGCTGACTCGGGGTGGCTCATGGTAGCTTGACCATGGACTTTCTCAGGGACCTCTGCACTTAGCAAAATGGCATTTTTCAGGGGGAATACACCAAGCTAACATGCTGCAGGAGTTCTTATTCCAGGTCATTTGTCTGTGCTGGGCAGAAACTTAGTCTTAAACTGCTTAAACTTTGTTCAGGGCTTATTTTTTTTTCCCCCCCCTAGGAGATCACATATTACTAATCAATATCTAAGTGGCTTACAGTTTTTAGTTTTTTCTACAGGACTCTGGTGAAGCAATAATTAGAACTAGTTTATTGTACAAATGGAGAAGCTATGGGCATCAAGTCAGTGAATAAAGCTTAGACACGCTACAGCTGAAATGGGATCCACTGCCCTGAGTCAGGAGCCTTGGCCACATACAGAAGAAAGCAATCAGCAGCTGAGGAGGGGAGCTGACAGCCTGCCAGCTGAGCACAGGCATCCTACTGCTGGAAAATAGAAAATACCAGCAGGTGTGTATTAAACCACCGCCTGCCTCCTTTGTGCATTTTGCTATTTAAGCTTAATGATTTAAAATACTGTCTTAGAGCTGGAACTTTGTGCATCCATCCTGGAGGGAATCTGAACACAGCTGCCTCCTCCCAGCTAGTCACCATCCCATTGCTGGCGCTGCAATACCTGGTGGCCTCATGCTATCCTGCTGCAGGAAATACTGCTTCTGTAGGTCAGTGTTGCAGAAGTAGAGCTAAGGCCATGTAGGAATCTCTCCTCTACTGGTGTTAATGTTGATCTGGGTTCTGATAGCAAGCACTGATATATTTTGTAATAAGCAGCCATTGCCTGAGAGCTGTGGATGCTGAGCATGGCATCCCATACTTGAATCGTAAGTCTTTTTGAGTTTAGCTCCAAGTGTCCAGGAAAAATCAAAGACTTTGGAGGCAGATGACCCAAACCTGAAGGTAACAGCTGTCCACAGGGCGGCTATCACCTTTCTTCGCTTCAGTGGAACCCATATGTGATCAAATAAAGTCCTTTCTTTTTTTTTCCCCCATGTCTTTTTCACCCAAGAACTGTACTTAATTATCATAACATACATGCTATGAAGAATGACTTGTAAAAATCTTTCCACAGATACACTGTCCTCTTAAATGTAGATCGTTCATATCTCATAGAAAAGTTCTACAGTGAAACCTTTTGTTTCACTGAAGAATAATGGTCTTTATCTATTGACAGCAGTAGGACTTGAATTTATTCCTTATATTGCATTTCTTGGAAAAAAACAAAACAAAATTTGTACAATATATTTAGCATTTTGTTGCTGTATTTTTAATATTCCTTATTTCTGTCAAATATATCTATGGCTGTTCAGTAAGAAAGGTGTTAATAGGAGGTCCTGAACATTTTCTAATATAACTTCTGGATGCTTTGATATGCTTAATAAATCTCTTCTAAAAAAAATGAAATGATTTGACACTTGTTCATTATAATCCATAGGGCAACCCTGTCTTTCTGTTAAGTAAGTATTTTATTCTTGTAGGGCTTCTAGCCTGAGCTCCATGTACATGGAAATACAACTCCGATTTGCAGCCTCTTATCCCAGGGCTTGCATCAGGAACTCCTTACAACACAGTTTCTCAGGCATTCAGACATTTTCAGTGACTCGAGCCAGTCTGACTCACACCTCCAGTTGCAGAAGCCCATAATAAGCCTGAAAGTAGCTGAGAATGAGCTGGTGAGGATTTGACAAGATTATTTTCATATCTTCCCACCAGGTCACATCAATTAATTCTAGGAACAATGACCCAGATCCTCCACTCTCCTTACTGCAGCAGCTAGTGCTAAGGCTCTTTGTCTAAAGTAAGCTTTTTAGGTCATAGAACTTTGCTGAAGCAGATAACATTTTAATAGAAAGGCTTTGTTTGTTTGTTTGTTTTGCTACCTTTGAAAATTCTCTGGAAGAGATACACCTTTGTTAACTTGTCCCAGGGAGCAGAAAAATGCTGTGTTGAATAACCAATGCTTTATGGCTTCCAAAGTCTTTGATATTAAGCAGCTACTTCATTTAACCCACTCAAGCCTCTTGTCATAGAAACGAGTACTCTTTATCACATAGGAAGCCAGACTAAATGCAATTTTGGAGATGAAGGCTGTTTTTCAGGTTGGTTGCCTGCCTGTTCCCTGTCAGCCTGTCTCCTGTTCCCACTGTGGGTTCAAACTTCAGATCACAACATTTTGCTGATCAATTCAGCAAAGCAACGCCAAGTAACTGCGTACTTTTAAGCATGTGAGTAGCTCCAGAAATGCTTTGCTGAATCAAATCCCTTGGGTTCAATACCTTGCAGGCTTAAGATGTAATCCAGGCTTGGAAAACTCTCCAACTTTTCTAAGAACATTTTTCAGTTATTAAAAATGTTTTTTGTGATATAAAATATCCATTAAAGAGAGCTCTTGTGAAGGAGTAGAAGCTGCCTGCGAATCTAATGTAGTGATCTGGGAGGCAAATTGGACACAACACATTGTACTTACATGCATTCTGAGGCCTGGAAAGCGCCAGTGTAAGCAAGTCGAGAGGTGTGAATGTTGTTCCCAGGGTTGCCAGAGCTTCTACAAGAACCGGTCTGCGATGCTGAGCCATTGTTCCCCACAACCAACAGACCAGGCAGCAACACTCAGCACACCCTCAAAGTAAAAAAAAAATGAAGCGTCAATTTAGCACACAAAACCCTGCCACGAGTCTCCAGGTTATCAACCATATAGATGTGTTTGAAATATGGAATTGTGTTATTCTACATGAGATTATTCAGGACAGATCCCGTGGCAGCTGACACCAAATTTATTTGACTGTGTTCAGAAAACGCCTGGTAGACAATACAGGTGCACTCAGATCATATTGAGGAACGAATTCAAACGATGACTTTCGTGTCCTCCATGGCGACAGTGACATTGACTATAAAAGAGTATTATTTAGACTTATCAGAACCATGTGAGAGTGTTCTGATGACTGACATTCATAACTGTCAGCAGAGCTTCCCATAGCAGCAACACTGCTCTGAAAACAAAGACTTGATCTGCCATCAGCTTTAGCACTTACTGAAGTATTGCTACACTGCTATCTATATCTATATATCTCTCTATATATATAAATGAATATAAATACTCACATATATATGTATATATAAAATATGAAAATGAATATATATAATATGTATATAATTTTTAATATTACCTATATATACAGGTAAATGGGAACATCATTGTCACCGAGGTCAAGAAGGTGCTATCACAGGAAGCAGCACCATATAGTTTCTGTTAAAAACAAATGTTACAATCCACACATATTTAACAATACAGGCATACACATGGATTTTAGCCTGCCAGTCAAGCTGTTAGGATATTTACTCAAGAGAACGTGATACGCCCTCCTCTTCTTAAAAATGAAGTAGCTTTGGTCTTTGTTGAAAAATCCAATTTTCAGAATTGTATTTACTTATTTATATATTACTGCTTTTTGAAACATACTCTACATCTCTTCAACGCTACTGCTAATTATAATTTTGAACTGAAAATACTTCCTCTTTGCTCTGCTGTCCTTTATTCTCTCACAGAACACCTTACCTGGACACACTAACTTCACACTGATCATGGCTGTCACAGCGTACTGCCCCTATTTTGACACTTCTGAAACACTATAAACTCAGTAAAGAAAGAGTTGCAAACCATCCTTGAGTTAGAAAGACCAAATTATATGAACATATAGGAAAGTCAGTGGCAGATATTTGGCCGTAAGTGTCCATAGCTGTCCCAGATGCCTCAGCTTTGCTGTTTTTGTAAGCAAAGGACCCTTTAAGGCTTACTAAAATCTCTCCAGAAGTTTGCATTTAGCTGAATTAGTGTCCCAGCCAATGATGTGGGAAAGGTTAGGGGAGGTACCAGCAGCCCTGGATATATTTTAAAGTCTTCTGGGGAACGCAGCTCTATTTTACTTCTGACCTAATGAGGCACACACACCCAGCAGATCTTAGAATCACAGAATCATTGAGGTTGGAAAAGACCTCTAAGATCATCTAGCCCAATCATCCACCTACCACCAACATTGCTCTTATGCTTTCCTGGTCACATTCATCAGTTTCTGAGGAAGGGAAGATATTCATTCATCAGAGGTATTAATTCACCAGAGGTCTAATTCTGGTCATTCCAGGTCTAATTCTGACTGAGCTCAGACACATCAGCCTCCTTTTGCATCCTGCATTCCCTTTGATGTGCAAAGCAGAGTCGATCTATGCCTGCTGTTAGCAGCTGATGCACTAATACCACTGCAATGATATATATAGGGACAAGCACTTCCCTTGTGCTGCAGGCCTTTTTATCCCCTTCTTGGACAGACGAGATTCTTAAGTAGTTTTTAATCAGCATGTAATCAGCCCCAACCATTAGTTATGCCATCTGATCACAAACATGACTCCAGACAGAGATCCTTAGGATATCTAGGAAGATCCATGCATTATTAAGTGAAACAACCGCAGACTCAACCTATCACCCATTACTACTACATATAATAAGTGCTTGTTGAGCAAACTTGCCAAGTCTAATTAACTTCCCAGCAGACTACCGTGGTTTTCTGGTGGGTTTTTTTTCCTCTCTTTTCTTTCTGGCACTTGTACAAACCTAATGGAAACCGCAGCAGGCCTGCTCCTGCAGTCAGAGTAGGGAAGGAACTCTGATGTGCTTCAGGCTGGTCCCTACCTTGTGTGCAGATGCACACACCCACATCCCAGTCTTAGACACACCAGAGGGAAAACCCACATGCTGAAGCCTTGCACTGAGGGACTGCGTTCCCCAGTGATGTGAGGACGGATGTGTTAAAAGACTGTGGGGTTGCTTAAAAGTGGAGGCAAGAGGGATCTCCGTGGCAGGGCCCTCTCTTCAGAGAACCATAAAGTTTGGAAAATACCTCTAAATTCATCTAGTTCAACTGTCTACCTACCAATATTGCCCACTAAACCTTGACCCCAAGTACCACATCTCCATGTTTCTTGATCACTTCCTTTCTTCTCTTCCAACCAGGGCAACAACATGATAACATTTATTCCTAGCTAACGACTTGGGGGATGATTTGTGATTTCCCTTTGTACTTATTCTTTTGAAATCTATTAGCATTCCTCCTAAAAGTCAACTTAATGCCTCAGTGTGTTATTATGTGGAAGGATTTTCAAGCACACATGTTCCTGCATGAGGTGTTGTGTTCTCCAGAAAGCCTGTCAGGAGTCTGTTTGACAGAAGATCTCATGGGTTGATACTGTAAAGATGGATGAGACCTCGTATCTCATCCAAGAAATTAATAAGGAAGACTGTGCTGACTAATTAAGACCAGATGCAAAACTTCCTGCTGCCTTGGAGGATGGGCTATAGCCATGTGGGTCTTCTCCTACACGGAATGCAAACATCACCTCTATTATGATATTAAACAGAAGAAACACCTCCATTTGGAGACCTCTACCAATGGGATAGCTTAGAAAATCCTAAACACATAGAACATTAGTGTCATCTTATCACTAAGCTCAACATTTTGGGAAACAGCCCTACCATTTAGGCTTATCTTTTCTTCTTTTCCTTATTATTAGCAAACTATTGCCTTTCTTTTTTTTTAACAGAAAAGATCATTAATGTTGTGCCTAGAACCATACCGACTTCATTTACTCAGCAATGCTTGCCCTCTGACCTACCTGTTAAAGACATACTTCAAAATACAGTGTGGTGTAGTACATTACAGTACAAAACACAAAGGACAATTATATCATGATTTCGACTTTCAACTAGAAAAGATGGTAATTACACACTATATAAATAGATGTGCAGTGAAGTAGCTTTGTAATTACGGTGTAACTAAGCTGTAGCTAATTTACTTACATTCTTAAGTGTATCTAAAGTTAGTAATTATGGTCAGCACATGATGAAATACTAGCAATATACTTACCTTCGCACAGTGTATTATTTTTCACCTGTATCTATCATGAACCTAGATATTTTCCAGGGATTAATGATAGGCTGTGAAAAGTTGATAGCCTGAAGTTCAGCAGAGAGCCATTAAACTGGCCTGGTCATTAATCCCTGGAAAATACCCTGCACCAAGGTTGTTATAAGGTGGATATGGAAAATAACTTTCCACATGTGTTGACTTTTAGTTTGGCTGTGATGTCTTTGACAGTGTGTAGAAGGAACACCCCAAACATGAGGGGCTCTCTCCCCCTGGTAGCTGGATTTGTCTGATGGTAGAGCAGATGAATCCTCCCTCAGCCCACCTCTGTACATCACTGTGGGATGTCTATAGAAGACCCTGAACAGACAGTTTGTTTTCCTGCCTTAGCCACAGCTGTCTGGCAATATTTAGACTTTAATTTTAAACTGAACCTCCATTTCCTTTAATGTGTAATTCCAGCTTCTCTGAACTGAGAAACAACAGTGGCAGTCAAGTAAAAATACCCATTACTGGGGGAATGTGTAAAAACACTGTTTCATCAGTCATCCCGCTCACATGATTCTCTCCCAGAACTGAAGGTGGTAATGAAAGTAATTTAACACACATCTATAATTAATTTACTACATTATTCCTGCTGATGGCAATCATCTTACCTAGCAAAGTTCATGAAATTGATCTTAATGCATAAAAATAGAGATGGAAACATGTTCAAGGCATCTAATCGTGGTGTTCCTCTAACCCTGGAGGCAATTCAGCACTTTCTGGGGACATGTGCTGGGGCTCATTCAGCAGGAGCCTTTACCTATGAGCAATGACAGTGGGTGTAGGGGGGTAGGGCCTTCCTCTCGGCACAGAGGTGAGGTCCTGCATTGTGCATTGTGTGCAGTGTGGGTTCAGAGGTTTTACACAAGAGGACAAGCTGCTGGGCCACAGCTCCTATGCACCTGATTTGAAGGACAGCTCTGGGCAACATGTAGAAAATCTGGATGTGTGTGTGAAAAAGAAGACCTAGAAAAGCAGAATAGCTTATCAAAGCATGCATTCGTCACCTGTAACAACTGTATGAAGATTCCTCAGCAAGGCTCAGGGAGAGGCTCTTCCTCTGTGTGCAGAGCTGAACAGTGGCTTCAGGACATGCAGGACATGCGTTGCTGGACAGGGGGCGTGGACCAGGCTGAAGATCTATCCAAATAGGCATCTGATTGTCTCTAGCTTCATGACACACAGGCTTCATCTGGAAGGGCTGAGATGAGCGGTTATCACTTAAGAGGTGTTGCTCTAGGAAAAAAATAGGAAAGACGTCAGCAAGAGGCAGGAAAAGGCAGCTTTTCCGGAATGAAAGCATAACATGAGATGATACTCACCTACAGAAGGGGATCTTAGTGGTGAGGATTAAACCAGCACCGGACACTGAGAGATTGAACAAACCCACTCTTCCTATGAATTCCCACATCCCTCAGCATGTGATGTCAGCTGTAGAACGACAAACGCTCCCAATGGGATAAGCAAAACTCTCTTGAGTGGACTGTGCTAGGTCAGTTTAAAGGAATCTTAGTCATATCTTCTTTAATCAAAGAAAGGTGATACTGTATCCAGGGAAAAAATAAAATCATTGCCTATTTTAAATGATAATGATGGACGAAACAATTTCCTGAATAACTCTGTAGGCTTTTCTCTCAAGACATAGGTTGGATGGGATGATCTTGGAGGTCTTTTCTAGCCTTGGTGATTCTGTGATAAGCAAAGTTTGTCAGCAAAGCCATTACACGATTGCTAATGGAATATACGAAACGAACAGCGGCGCTACGCGTTATTCAGAGGCTGAAACCAACCAAATTAATCAAGGCCAAATTTCCAGCCTGCTCCGAACCGCAGCGCAGGAGCGGGCAGCCCCGCAAACAGCCCGCTGTCCTCACCGAGCGGAGGTGCGGGCGGGAGCTCAGCGCGGCCGCTAGAGGGCAGCCTTGTCCCGCTCTTCTCTCTCTCGCTCTTTATTTCTACACATTTTACCTCCGGACGCGCACGCTCTTTGCAGCGCACTTTCAGATTCCCCCTTGCTTCCCCCCCTTTCAACTTGGTTGTCGTTCATTAGCTGACAGCAAAAGAGATACGTTTTCTGGTAGAGAAACTGTGTTTTTTTCTCCTGCTCTTTCCCCAGACTCTTCACTTTGGTTTTGCTAATTTTCAGAATGGTGCTCTATTATAATCTCTTAGGCTTCTTTTCTCCCCAGGACTCCTATCTGCTGTCAGATCACTGCTATGATCTGAAGACTATCACTATCACTGTGCTACATCTTTAAGTATTACATTTACCTCAGCTACTTGCAAATCTGGGAAGGGGAGCAGAAACAGAACAGCAAAATATACTTCTCCTTTGTCTACAATGGCACTGCCACCCCAACCCACTGCCCGCTCAGGAGGCAGCGATGACGAATTATCACATAGACAGGAAAATGCAGAACACAAAAGGATGTGATGCACCAGGAACTGGGCTCCATCTTCATTTCTGCCACAGGACCTCAGTTTTAAGCTTGTCCCAGCTGTTCACCCTCAGGATTTGTCCCACTGCTTTACTAATAACTGGGATCATCTTCCTAAATGAAGAGCATCAGTGGGACCTGAGGACAGATGTGGGCTCAGCATCCTCCTGCTCTGAGCCACCCGATGCAGCAGCCCTGAGGAGCTGGGGGTCCCTGCAGGTTGGCACTGCCCTGGAAATGATGCTGGGCAAGAATTTGAAAGTTCCTCTCCTCAGGTGCTGGAAAATTTCCTCCTCCTGCTCATCTCTGGGGAATGACTTCAGAAAGCATAGAAATACGTCGGGAATTAATTGCTTTATGAATTCTGCTGAGACTTTAGTTATCATGGTTTTCTAGAGCTGATGGTTGGTGTACACAGCACCAAAAGGCTGTTTTGCTACCAGAAAGGTAAAGATCAGCTGGCAAGAAATTCAGATCGTGGCACCTGTATTTCCATCAAGATTTTAAATCCCCAAATGCTGATGTCTGCCCCTTGGCTCCACAATGAACAGGAAGACTCTCTGAAAAGCTGAAAGTGGCAGCAATTGGGTGATGGAAACCAGAGCGAAGAGAGGAGCAGGTCATCAGCCTCTAACCCCATGTGCTCCCTACAAAATGGGACCTGGCAGTCAGAGACAGGGTGGGAAGAAAGAACTCAGAAAGAACAGGGTGGGAACAGAGCAAGAAGCGTTGGTTGAAAAAAGCCATCATCACTGCCCAGACTGAGAGCTTATTTCTCCCTTCACACATGGCACGTGTGCACATGGTATTCTTATGCATTCACTTAATGTCACCACAACCCCTGTGACTGCAGGGGAGAAGCGTGGGCCCAGCATGATGGTATCCACTGCCGCATGCACATGTGCGCAGAGGGTTTTGAAAGAAACATGGCAGTATCTGAGAACCTCATCTCTTTCCAAGTGAGAAAATAACCAGGAAGCCCTGGAGCGAGTCCCAAAAGAGATGTCACTGCATTTAATGTGTATTTATGCAGCTATTTAGAGGCAAACGAGCAGCAGTGATTATGTATAGAATAAAACGGAACAACAAACTGAGGCTGTTTTAGTTTCCGCTCTATCTGATTAGCCAGGAAGAACAACAGACTGATGTGCTCTGAACAAACAGAAACAAGTCTGAGTGTTCCATCCTTGGGGGATTCATTGTTACTGGATGGAATGAAACGGGCGAACAAAAGGGGGTTGTCTCAAATCAGCCCGGATGCCTGGCAGTCGGGGCTGAGCACTCCTGCTGTGCACCTGCCTGGTGCTGCAGACTTTGGGACTTACTGGTGCCACTCCTCTGCTCCATGGCTAGGAAAAAGCCCTCAGTTAGTTCTAGCTCCAACAGCAGCTACTCTGCAACATAGCACTGCAATCAGTGAGAACCATCGCACAGGAAAGGGCTGTGGCACAAAGCAAGCCTCTCTTAGACATGTTTAAACACAGAACGCTGAAGATTATTCAGCTCTATAGAAGAACTGAACCTAATGACTCAAGTCTGCTCAATGCTGTGAGATGCAAGCCGGGTGCTGAGAGAGGGGAAGTCGTCATTCAACAAGAGAAAAAGCAGTGGTTTATGGTGATCTTTCCACACCTTGCATGCAGCTATCAGAAACAGTGCATCCCTGACACAGCTGACACTGTAACAGTACAAAGATAGCCTTCCAGGAGCCAGTGTTGAAAAGTTTGTGCACAAGCTCCTTGCTGGACCCACCACATGACATCTCAATGTCACCGTCACCAGCCCAGCTCTGCTCTCACAGGGACCTTACAGGTGCAGGGAAGGGGTGCACTTCGGCTGGGCAGGAGCTGCTGGAGGAGCAATTTGAGCTTCACAGTTTCATCCATTTATCTTAGGCATATACCATGGGATCACGAAGCACTAATAAGCATCATTGCTCAGAGCACCAGCTGCAGTTACCAAGGCTTAGGTACTCCACTGAAGGGTAGCATAGCTTGGATAAGTGATAGAGTGGCTGGAACAACTCCTTCAGTGATTAAAATTACAGTTTGGTAGCTTTCTTTATGCAGCAAATATCCAACACCAACAAAGTCTCCTGACCTAAGTAATAAGTAACACTACCAGAGCAGGCAATAAGACTGCATGGAACATGTATTTCATGAACATGCAGCCAAACAAATCTTGCATACAGTGAGAGGTCAGGCTAAAACTTATTTACCTTCTGTGCTTTGCAGGGCTGTGCTGATGCAGGTACAGTACAGCAGCAATTAATCTACCACCTCCTTTCCTGCTCCATGGAGAGACAGCAGAGCTGCCCATGAGAAGTCTGAGTTATACCCCATAACCTGCAAAACAACTGATAGAATGCTAATAAATGAGGTATTTTGTTGTCTTATCAAAATATAGGATGACAACTCCCTCAGCACTTTCCTCTATTTTTTTTCTCCCTTTTTCTTTAAATGTTTTAATAATATTCTTTCCATTTCTCAATTACTTTTTAAATGGAATGAGAAAGTGAGCTTTCCCCACAAACCATGTTGTGCTATAAACACCATTACAGCTGTGCTTAGGAAACATTTGAATAAACTCACTGACACAGAAGGGGAAGAACTACTCCTCCTTAGAGTCAATGGTATGATTTTCAGCCTGGAAAAAGATCCTGTTAAATATATATAGATAGATATATATAAAGGTCAGCAGCATAATTCTTTGTTCCTTTCTCCTCATCGGGGAAAATTCATCAGAATTAAAAATAATAATAATAAAAAAACCTGTGGTTTCTGCAAACACTTTAGCAAATTTCTAAATGAAGAATGGCAATAGCTTTAGAAAGCCTGGTATGGAAAAGGTCATTCTCAGGAAGGAGTGCTGGTAATGCAAAAACTGAGTGAAACAGAAGCGACTTAATAGAATATGTCAGAAAGGACTGCTCAGCTGTGATAATAACAAGGCTTCTGCATTTTATTATTTTTTAGCCTATATTCCCAAGCAAGCAAAGCTGACACAATCACAGTGTGTGCCGCTATGCGCCTCTGTCTGTTCCTTCTGAGTGATTTTGGAATCCTTTGGGCTGTCTGCACCGAATTTGAAATGGAACAGCATTTCAGGGGAAACTGAGCTCCTTCAGCCGTTGCTCCACATACAGGTTTCCATTCAAGCTGATGCTAGGTTAGGCATTGTTGGCACAGGTTGGGTGAAGGCTGAGTGAGCCCAGAAGCAGTGCTGGTAACCCTGGCTTGAGGAAACACCTGTGTTGATCAGAACATGATATCCTCCATTTATCCTCATCTCTTCACTGGTTCAGCTGGCCAGCAAGGTTTTCCATCAGCCACATTTGGTGGTCTCCCCTTTGTGCATTTACTCTTTCCTTGTCACCCTTGCAAACAAAAGCACGCACACCACACAGACTATTTTATCTCATCTCTATAACGCTCACACTATCATCTCAAATGAATGCACCAAGAAGGTCAGAGTGTTCAGCTTGCACTGCACATCAGCACCAGTTATGTGTTCTGACAGCACCAGATGTCAGCTCCAAAATGAGCTGCATCTGCTCAGTAGTACACAAGGAGCGATGTATGGCAGGGTGAGACCAGGCTCCCAAATGGCCCCTTGGCAGCCCTTGCCTGGAGCAGTTTTTCCTGACGGGTTTTTGGGACAAGCCTTTCAATGTAGAAACATAGATCATTAAGGTTGGAAAAGACCACAAAGAACATCAAGTCCAACTGCTGACCCATCCCCTCCATGCCCACCAAACGTGTCCCTCAGTACCACATCTCCATGGTTCTTGAACACCTCCAAGGACGGTGATTCCACACCTCCTGGGCAGCCTGTGCCAATACCTCACCACTCTGAGTAGAAGTGATTCCTAATATCCAACCAGAACCTCCTCAGTGCAATTTGAGGCCATTACCTCTCTTCCTATCACTGTTACCTGGGAAAAGAAGCCAACCACCCCCTCACTGATAGGGACTCCCCTGAGCCTCTTCTTCTCCAGATTGAACCACCCCAATTCCAAGCTCTCCACAAGACTTAATTGCCCTTCTCTGGACATGCTCCAGGACCTAAATGTCTCTCTTATAGTGAAGGGCCCAAAATTGAACACAGTACTTGAAGTCCTTACCAATGCTGAGTACAGCCTGTTGCAGATACGACTCATGCCACTTTGATGGGTGATCAAGTTCAGCTGAAGATCAGAGACACAATGTGTATCGGCCTTTGCAGCCTGGCTGCAGTGTCCCCGCAGGTGGATGATGGCACCTACACAAGGGACTCTTGGAAAGACTCTGGAAGGAGCAGTCCTGCCCCAGCCACAGCAGAAAGCCAACTGGAGGATGAATTCTGTGGTGTATTTTGTGAAGGAGCACTTGGGCTGCCATGCTGCTCATGTCTTGGAGTCTGGGCTGATTTTTGCAGTGTCAGAAGACTCTCTTACACTTGGTTTCACAGCTGTTTCATTCAGAGCCTGACCTGACTGCAGCTATGCTGATGGGATCAGGGTCAGGTTTTTAGCTGGAGCTATGAAAACCTGCTTTACCAAGCAGCTCTCCCAATTAAAATCTTTCTACTATATTTGTAAACCAAATAATTAGCGCCCTTGAGATATCCACGGCCTTGTATAGATTCTCAACTTCTACATTTACAGTAAAATGCTAGGAAACAGGTAACTGCCACATCAGCGAGCATTTTAGGACAAATGCTGTAGAGCAAAATATTATGCACGTTATCAGCTTTAATGCTACTTGTTCACAAGTATTAAAAATATTCATTCATTTCAATAGCCATGACATGCTTTCTTTCAATGAGGTACGGCATTACAGACTCAGAGTGATTTCTTTCCCCTTGTCAAGTCCCCAGGTAGCATCTCACCTCCAAGAGCTGTTTCCCTGGGCACCGGGGGAGAAGTTGTGTTGGTGGCAGCAGCCCAGACAGAGCAGTCTTCCTGGTTGGCACTGCTAGAGTTGTGTCCCTTCAGAAGCTTGGGAAATACACTCCTGCGGAACATAATGAGGATCATTTGGCTTATATGTCTGTTTGCTTTTAAAGGTAAGGGCACAGAACGTTTTCCTTTCCTCCTTTGCACATTGCACCTGACATGATAAATCTTAGAACAGTAATGAGAACAAGTTAATATGGGACTATATTTTCTCTGCTCATAATGAGCTTTGTCATGGAAATGGATTGATTATATGTCACTTTCTGTTCTCTTTATAATTTTTATGGGTGGAATGAGGTAGCAAATTTCCTCTCTCATAAATTCAATGTAGCCTATATAACTCACTGTGTATTTTGGCCACCTGTTTCACTGCTCCCCTCTTTGCAGCTTGAAAAAGAGGGAAAACTACCAATCCTTCACAACCTGTAATACTGATAAGGTGACAGCCATTCGGCCCTGCAGCCCTGGGACCTCTCAGTTGCTGCTCCAGATGTGCCTTGCTCTGTTTCTCCAGCAGCTGAGTTCCTATTAGATACAGATCTGGCCCCTGGAAGCCAAAATGGATCAATAATTTTGACCCATAATAAACTGGCACAGAGTCATGGGATAGCTCATGTCTCTGAGACTTGTAGCCCAGCACAGTACAACTGCAGATTTCCATAATAAGAGCAAAGTACACTGCTTGATGGATTTGAGAGTGATAACTCTTAAATAGAAAGACTGCACAGTATAAAAATAAAGCAGAAAAATTGCAATTTTGCATTTTATGAGATAAATACAAAGGAGGGAAGATAGGAACATGTGGCTGCTATTGTACAAATTGTCTTGAGAAGGCCAAGCTCCAGCTTTGCTTCCATTAAGGATTAACATCTGGAGATAATAGTTTAAAAGGCAATATTGCCTTGAAAATCATGCACAGACACAGCTTCCAGTCGCTGCCTTGGCTACATATTCACAGCTCACTGGTTTTATGCTTCATTTCTGCCTCTAAATTATTCATCCTGAGCACCCCGTGTTGCATTTTCTTTACATCATGTCACAGTGATAAAGGGAGGAGCGGATCCTGCAGGAGAAGAAGCTCGTCTTACCCCTGCTTTTGAGATTCAGGTGAAGACTTTTCCTACCTCCTTTGCTCTGGTGAAGCCCAGTGCTGGCAGGTTTGGGGTCCCTCTTCTCCCCACATCACACCTGTCACACTCAGGTGGGGATGAGGAGTGGGCAGGCTTGCACACAAGTACTCACAGGGCACTGAGCGCCTCGAGCTGAGCACAGGAAATCAAGCACTTTCTTACTTCAGATCCTCTCCAACCTGCATCACTCTTCAAATAAAAATTACTCTGCACTCCAGCAGCTGCTTCTGCTGCCTGGTACTCCAGAAGTGATTCCAAGCTTATATCAGAAATATAAGCTCAGGAGAATATCCTGAGCTCCCATGTGCCCCATCAGTATTGGCACCAGGGCTGGGAACAGCTGGCAGTGCAGAGGGATGGTGGTGGGGACAGACCCATGAAGTGAGACTATTCCTCTCCCATCACACTTTCACTCTTCAGGGTAGCATGTCTTCTACCAACACCCCATAACCATCAAGATCCACTTACTGATGACAAAGATTCATTTTTGTGATGTTTGGCAGAAATTCTTTACACTGAGGGCGGTGAGGCAGCGGCACTGCTGCCCAGAGCTGTGGGTGCCCCAGCCCTGGAGGTGCTCAAGGCCATGGATGGGTCCCTGGGCAGCCTGAGATGGCTGGTGGGTTGCAGCCAGTCCAGGGTGGGGGGATGGAACTGGATGATCTTTAAGGTCCCTTCCAACCTAAGCCATTCCATGATTCTATGAAATGGGAAAAAATAATAATACCATAGTAAGAACTGATTTAACCCCTCCCAAATTTTAAGTCTCATTATTTAAGTACCTAAGGCCTGGAGAAGGAGAAAAGCTAATTCAGCTATTGAGCGATGCCAACATGCTCACAAATAAGTATCAAACAGATTTCTGAAGCTTGGAAATTAGCAGCCAAGAGTTTATCTGAAACTCTTGCCTTGAGAGAGTCAAAGAAACAGACAAAAGCATTCACTTAGGTCCCGTGATAATAATATTAGGTTTGAATCTCTTTTCCTGCCACATCACAACTGAATCAACACAGGGAATAAGAGACTTCTAACTTATAAACAATGTATAGGAGGGAGATCTGAGTGCATTAAACATTCTCAGAAAGTGAATAAAAAACTCAAAATACTCTATTTAAATAAACACTTTTAACAACAAATGTAGCGTGTCAGTTCACCTCAAAGGGGTTGGGAAGAATTTAACCATCAGTAAGGTTTACTAGATTTAACACAAATATAACCTTCCCAGAAAGCAGCAAGCAGTGACTTTATGCTGAAATCACAGACACTTCTTCTACTATGCCTTCTGAAGCTTGGCAAAGAAAAGACGTAAAACCAAAAGTAATTGGACTCCACAGAACACAGTGCTGAGGGGTCACAAGTGTGAAGTCAGGTGAGATATTTTTTACCCAATTTTTTCCCACTCCTAGATGGATCCTCACACCCACTGAAAACAACCAGGGCAGGACAGTTGGAACTTGTGCTTCCAGAACTGCGATGATCATAGAATCGTCTGAATTGGAAAGGATCTTTAAAGGCCACCTAGTCCAACTTCCCTGCAATGCACAGGGACACCCACAGCTCCATCAGGTGCTCAGAGCCCATCCAACCTGACGTTGGGTGTCTGCAGGGATGGGGCATCCACCACCTCAGGGCAGCCTGTGCCAGTGCCTCACCACCCAAGCACATTTTGCTTGGCTGCATTATCTGCAGCACTGAGCACATCCACCAGCTAATTGACAGCTAACCAGCTTGTCAGCTCCAAGCATTCTTTTCTGCCACAAACACAAGAGGTGAGGAAAAACACCAGCTGGGAGTCTGTAACAGTTTTTCTATATGCAAACTATAGGGTAAATCGTATTTTTTGTCAGCTGATGCAGAATTGGATCTGTTTGCCAGAGCTCCATTGCTTAATGCATGGGCTCTAGCATACTGTTCACATACGAATGGAGCTACGGAGGCACATTATGATTTATAGTCCACCTTTCATGTTATCTCTCTGATTTAGCAAGGCTGGGATTTGATTCTGTAGGGAGCTTTCCACTGGCATTTGCAAAGCACCAGACTATGGCAAGATGTGAAGGACTTGAACATAAAAGAAAAATTGCCACTGTACCTCCATAACTGAGCCAGAGATCTCTGAACGAGGACAATAAGGAATGGTTACCTTGCAGATGCTCTTCCAAATCCCCCTTCAAGAAGTCGGATCCTCCTACGGCATTCCTTCATCATCTGCGCTTTACAGCATACCTATAAGGAATGAGTCAGGGGACAAAATTTAGAGCAAATACAGCTTTCATTTTCTAAACCAGGAAATAAATATACTGCCCTGGCTAAATGCATCTGAAAGAGATGTCCATTGGCTTTGGTCCCATCTGTTGCCTTTGCAGCAGGGCAGAGCGCTCCATCAGCGCACTCAAGTCTCACCTCTGAGATTGAACACTGAACATGGTGACATTTATTTGCTTTCCTTTTGCTTCCATTAGTGCTAGTTTTGCTGTTAGATTTGTTTGTTAATCCCACAAATGAAATTAAACCAAGGCTGTTATACATAGGGGCTTTGCACGGATCAGCTCTAATAACGCCGTATTGTGATACACAAAATGATTAGCTAGTAATTGGTTTAATGGAGGAAAAAATATACAAAAGCCTCCACAAAGTAGCTATTTCACATGGCGGGCATAGCTGAAGCTGGGCTAACTGTGCAAGTGGTGTCAGCTACCTCATGCTGGACACAGTCCTGAATCAGAGATAGCCCAGCACTGGGAGTGAACTCGGACAAAGTGTGCCATCAAACAAAAGGCAGCTGATGCAGTTTACCATCGTTTTACTGATGCTGGCACTGCTGAGCATACAGTAGCGTATTCTGGTAATGAGCACATCTCCCCCTATAAGGTGTTCTCATTGCTGCAGGAATATTCCACATTCTTTTCTGTTGGTGTGACAGTGAAGGAGACAACTAAGGAGACGGTTAAGGCTTTTAAACCAAACCTTTTCATTTTAATATCATTATTACACACAACACATCAAGTGTTTAAGCATCGTTTTGGTTCAGTGTCTGTTTAGAAATTCCAGTCCACTCTGCTAATACCAAGGGAGCTCTCTTAATTTACCCCTGTAGAGGATTTGTCTCTTGTTTTGTTCAGTGGCATGACCAGGGGTATTTGTGTATTTTCTGTTCTAATGTCAGAGTGATTTGATGGCATGCACAAGCTATTATTCAATAATGATGCCTAAATGGAGCTATCAGAAGGGTTATTATCAAGGTTATTAAAAAGCAATTCTTTCTGCCTTCAGTTCAACCATGAATTGCAGAGCTCACCACCATCTAGGTGAGGATGTGCGTATTAATCAAGTGGCTTCCTGTGGCCCACCTAGATATCCTGAGAATGGATAATGATTGATTTACTCTACTCTTAGATTAGCACACAACCAACTGGGGGTGGTGAACATCTGACCAGCAGAGTTAATTCATAGTGTAGTGCTTGGCAACCATTTTGTAATTTTCTCACATCTGTTCTTTCTGGCTGAGATGCCGGATTCCTTTTAGGAGCCCAGAAAATGGCTTATAGAGAAACGTTTGTGGAGCAGCATCCCCTGCTATCAAATGGTTATGGTCTTTCTAAAACCCCTTTCACTTAGATGCTTTTCCAGGAGAAATAAGCGTTCTATAACATAATATGCCAGATGCTAAAGTAAGGAGTAAGCCAATAATTTTTTAGTAATCATTTGAAGGTAGCTGCATGTAATTACATCCCTGTGTAAATCAGATTTCATCAGGTAAGTTACTAATGAGGTCATGAGCACCATTTGGGCTTAGTCACCAGCTTTAGGGAAATGTGTTTAATTTCACTTCTTGCTTGCTTAGAGGTAAGGGGCAGCTCAGTATCGCCTTACACACTTCTAGCAAAGCCCAAAGTACAACACAACCTGCATCTGTTGCTGCAATTTCTTTGAGTGCAATCATGGCAATAGAGCTGGCTCAGGTCTCTTCTGCCGACTCTGCGCTATCCGGGCATACATTTCAGGTTTGGCAAAGTCCTCACTGTGCTGTCAAGCTAACCCACACATCCAGCATTTAATGGTTCCCCTTTTGCTGTTGTCATCATTTTCACAGGCTACACTTCAGCTTTGCTGCTTGCACTGCAGCATGAGTGCAAGGAGCTGAGATCCAGCAGAACTGGAGATACAGGCACTCAAAGAAAGTTTAGCCTTAATCTTTGCACGGTATGCAACAGTGTGCGGACAAACGTCCTGTGGTGTCTTCTGAAGTATAACTGTGAAGAGTGACAGTGGTTACACCAGCGTGGAGTATCTGCTCAAAGTGTCTAAGATGAAGAGAGGAGGTATGGTCTGTGGTCAGAAAGGTATCGCCTATTCTGAATTTCCTACCATCACCCAACCAGTATCCTTGAAGGAGGATTCACAGCGAATCAAGTAGAGCCAACAAAAACTTATGTCACCAGAAACACATGAAAAGTCAAATGGAGAATCTGCTCAACAAACCTGAAGGGAAAAAATGTGGTGTACCTCGTTAGCAGAAAATCAGGTTTAATTGCCTCTTCTGCTTGTAAAGCAAAAGATACTATGACTCTTCAGCTCTGGTATTATGGCATAAACTTAGAAGAGCAGCACCTTGCTCTGAGGAAGTTTAGATGCTTCATAATAAATAATTCCTTTGCAGAAGTGCTCTGCCTGTTAGAAGAATCCCAGGCACTGAGTGATGTGGTTACTGGGTATGGTGATGGGTTGCTGGTTGGACTAGATGATCTCAGTGGTGTTTTCCAACCTTAATGATTCTATGATTCTATTAAGGAGAGACTCTATTACACAGAGAACTATTAGAGTCCTACTTGCCATAGGGTTTTATCTATCTGCCAAGCCTAAAATGGAGCTGATCTTTTCTGGGAAAGCACCTCAGCTACAAGTCAGAAAGGATCTCAAGCTTCTGTTTGGATTGGCCACTCATCCCTGGGGTAAGTAAAGCCACACAGCCTTGCATTTCCTTTTGCATCGCTGGGCACCACACCCAGATAACACACCCTGCTTTAGGATTAAAGCTGTGGGATAAAAAGGAAGCCTTTTCTGAAAAACTAAGAGAAAAACTTATTTTAAGAAAGCATTTGGCAATGCCAGCAGACAAGGAGTACCAGCCCACTAATCTCTCCAGGATACAGCCTTGTGGGAGCTACAAAGCTGCTGAGCACCATCACAACCAGCACAATTTTAGATATGTCCAGAAGATAAGTTTCAGGGGGAGGATTTGCTGTAGGCTTGGCTGCACGTGCAGTTGAAGTGTCCCTGGGGTGGCACTGGGGGTGGGAGGTGCAAGGCTTGGTGCTTCCCCCAACACAGCTCAGTGCAGAGGCCTCCCACGGCCGGATTATTTATGCCTTGTTATGTCTTAGCTCTGTAATTTACCAAAATAAAGAATAACATTCCTGTAACAGAGATTAATGGCTGTCAGGCTGCAAAGTAATTTTTCAATATGAAATGGAGCAAAACTTACATTTTTAGCACAATTTCCCAGTTCAGTGATGCACCTGGTAATAATTATGATTTACATTAACCATAACATCATCCTTCTTATATCAACTTGCCTTAGTGAAGAATGGAATAGGCCCTTGTTAAATGTTTCATGAAATAATTCAAATTACATATGCTAAAATTTCCCAGCTCCCACCAGCCAGGCTAAAAACCAACGAGAAGAAAAATTGCTTGCTGCTGCTGAGTCCCTTATTCTGCATTCTGAATCAGGTGAGAATAGCCTTAAGTTAATTACACCAAGAGTGGACAAAAACTTCAAGTCCAAATAGACTACAAGAGGAACTCTCTGCAGATTTTCCATGGCCTGAGATTACACTCAAGCTAATGTTCTCTCACAAGAATTCCTTCATAACAGCACTCCAACCAAAAAACCTGCTGTCCCCAATGTTAGCAAAAGGCAAACCCTCAGGACCACGTAACTAAAGGACTTCCAGGCAGTGGGTCTGTAGCAAGAAGTTTGTAATTTGTTGCTTTGCTGATCTAGGGGCTGAGCGTCTCCTGCTCTCCAAGGCACAATAAAACACTTTTCTAATGGGCTTTCCTGCCAATATATAATAAACAAAGTACCTAAAGCAAAGCAGGAAGACAACATACTTCTCCTAGCATTTATGAGGAATGCAATGCATTTACATGCTAAAACGTTGCGGCGAAAAAAGCACTGAAATTGTGTGAATTATTTACATTAGAAATGCAGATAAATGAAATACAGAACTAATGTAGCCCTAAAAAGCAGGTAAATTCATTTGAATAAAGGGATTTTGATTTATGATTTGCCTATTGCAAGAACAAATTTAACTTCTGCAGTCCTTAATTACACGCTAGCTTGTGCCAAAGCAGCTCTGCTCCCATACATGAAGCCCCAGAAACTCTCTAGCACCATGCACAGCCCTGGCTCGAGATGCTTCCCTTCCTGGGGTTCTGCTTTCCACCACAAGGACCAACTTAGTCAGCAGCCTACCAGGAACCCAGGGGGCTGGAATCACTCCTCCCCACAAATATGTTCCATATTACCCAAATTTCCGCTGGAGCATCCCCTAGAGACAAGTGTTAGGCTTCCCCTTTGCAGATGTCCTAGCATCAGACCACAAAATCAACATAAATCTCTTGTTCCACCTTACTATGTCTTTTTGCTATCTGAAAGCTGCAGTTCACCCCAGATCCATGCAGTGCCATCATGTAGCACTAGGCTCCATCACTATGGGTTGGGATGCCCTGATGCTTGTAGTGACACAAGTGCCTGCTGGCAGTGCTGGTCCTGTACCATCCCAAAGCACTGCTTCCTTCTCTGCAATCTCTCCCCATCAGCCAAGATGGCAATAACTGCTGCCACTGCCTGAGTAAAGTTCAGCATTGAATCATTAATTAGGATGACTGGATACTCTGGGATTTTAACCAGTGATTAATGAGCCTTTCTAACTCCAGCTCCATGTGAACAACTATCTAGTTCATGTTATATTTAATTTATTTTAAGAAAAATCTCACCGTGACTGTAAATCTTGCTCAGATGAATTAGTAGAGGAAAAAAATAACACTCACACTACATTTATAATGTTGTTTGCACGTTTATATTCACACGCTATTGCACTAATACAAATGCCTTCCTCATAAAGTCAATATAATTCACAGTTTGGCAGATTCTTTAGAAATCTGTTTAGAAATGGGAAATTGTGAAGGGGATATCATGATAGAATTAGTAAAATGGGTATGGTAATGTCCAAATAATTCAAACCAAGCAAAATTAGTGAGTTTTTTCCTTTATCTTGGCATAAAGGTCCCGTTCCTTCTGTGGTAAGACACTACATTCTGCCAAATCCATCAGCTCTCCCTACTGTTAATTAACTTACAAAGAAAGTTTGACTTGTGCTGATCACATCTTCATGCAAGGGCTGAACCATCTTTGGATTTCCTGGCAGTATTTCCCCCCCCCCCCCTTTTTCCTTAAGCAAAGGTTACAGTGCAAGGTGCATGGCAAGTGCATTGGATATACATTTTCAAATTCATCTGTTCTGAGCATTAATCCACTCTTAAGCTCCCTTTGCTCCTGCATGACGCATAATCGAAGCTGGGATCATGGCTACTTGAGCAATGCTTCCCCTTACATCTGCATGCAGGCACCAAGAACCCAAAGGCCACCACTCTTAACTAATTCCTCTAATGATGTGCTCAGCAATCTCCCCACCATGAGTCAGTCTGGGGTCTCTGCAAATTTCCATACGTTTGAAGTTTTCTTCTCCTGTTTTATCTTAGTCTGAAAGCTGTTAAAATGCAGCTACAATTTCATAGGGTAACGAGGAAGAGATTAAGGAACGCGCACATCTGTCACCTAAATACGTGCAATAAGGAGAACATAAAGTACATAAAATTAGGGTCCCATAAAAGCAAGCAGCAGCTGTTCCTGCAGCAGGCAGCACTCTGGGTTGGTTCCTGTACCCCAGCAGCTCTTGGGGTGTTCTCATTATGACCAGGCTTGTGCCCCATGGCATGGATGGACTAGGACTATGTCTAAAAATACCACCAGCCAGCCCTTACCTTCCCACACACCTTCAGGACTGCAGAGGTCAGCCCCAGCCTGCACACAGCAGGTATATGGGGACCACTTTTAGGATGTAGGCTTGGATATCTGTGTGGATTCCTCCACAGGAGGTAATGGGGAGCATGCAAATGGGCTCATTCTCCATGTTTTCATAATAAGGTTCTGGAAAAACTCTCATTTTCAACCTTTCCCCAGGAATGGTTAAGCTCCTAAATTCGATCCATTATCACCCAAATGAAGACACATACCAGTAAGCTAATTACGTTTCTTACCAAACTCATGAATAATTAAATATTTTATTGTGATGTTATAATTTGTATTTATTACCCTTTGCTAAGGAGCGAAATTAAACATAATGAGGCCTGTTAGCATCTCTCTTCACAGATGATCCTATGTTACATGAACATATATCATTTGCACCAATGGTGATTAATGAGTTTAATTTACTTGACTTGCATATGTTGGAATCTGTGAGGGGGAGAAAGAAGGAAACTCTGATTGTTAAAATCCTTTTAATTAGACTAATAATGCCAAGTTTGCATGTGTTAACTAGGGTGCACTATTAATTAGTTTTAGTAGGCTGCTTTCTGAGAGGTGGCACTGTAGCATTTAGGCATGTCTTATGATCCCAGGAGAGCTATTAAGATGACAAACAGAGCATGACATTACACATAACTGCAAACAAACAGCCTTTAATCTTTCTGGATGAAGAATTGGGGGTAATTGATGGACAAAACACTCTCTGCACTGTAGCTGCCTCTCCCTCTCACAGTCCTTGCTCGCTTGGCTACGGCCCAGGCCCTGCAGTGCAGTGTTTGGGCTGGAGGTATGCCAATTGCCACTGGACTGGCTGAGTAAGGTGCTCACTTTTGGGGCTTTCACAGGTGGGCAAATGTAGAGAAGGGCCAGGTTCTGTCCCTGGTCATAGTGCAGACCTCAGCAGGTCCATGCAGATGGAACTATCCCTTTACCCAGTCAAGCCACTGACAACATGACTTGGCCCAGCAGGCAGAACAGGTGCTGTCAAATATGGATGTCTAAAGGACTTCAGATTTTAATTTTCACTCTCATTTCTCTACCCATATTAAATACCTGTCAGTATACTAATGTGTGGAATTTGCATCAACTTCCTTGGAGATGTTTTGAGTGCAGAACAAGTGGGGATTATGCAAGATCCTTAGTGCAGATAAGAACTGTAATAATAGAAGAAAATAGAGTTCACTCCATTCCTTCTGCAGCTCTGTTATGTTGTGCTCAAGAAATAAGGGTGAGCCCATGGTTCACATCCCTATAGGATTGCTCAGGTATAAAGAAAAAGGAAGTAAAAAATTAGTATACCAGTCCAAACAGAGGAAAGTCTCCAGTAAAAGTAACTGTGTAAAATAATCACTCATAGCTTCTCATTCACATCTGCTAGCATTTAAAAACAGGCAACATAGGTCAGAGCAAGACCCATTCTAGCCTAGCATCCTTTCTCCAAAGTGACAGGTAAGAGATGTCCTGCTTCTCACAGTGACTGCTTGGCCTTGAGTTACACCATGTTCCCAGTTGCTAGTAATCTGCAGGTGAGATATTTATTTAATGGGTTCCAATGGACTTTTGTTCAATTAATTTTTCCATTGCTTTTCATTCCCTTGGCTCTGCAGCATCCTGTGGCTATGAGTTCCACAATTTCATTATGCACTACTTTTTTATTTCAACATTTCCACTCAACAGTTTCATGTGATACCTCACTCTGCCACATGTGTGAGAAACTGAGAATAACTGTTTCCTGACATTTCCCAATGGTAAATAAATAAATAAATAAATGGTTATTTATTTCTCAGAAGAGAAAAACAGATTCTATCTCAATTTAATAATAATATCAGTGACTTAGGGATACAAAATAGATATGAGATAGATATTATCTGAGTAAATAATTGCTTACTGCACACTGTTTGATTCTTAAAGAAATACTGAATCTTTGCTTTTGGTATACACACAAGGATTCCCATGAAATGAATAGTATGCCTTGAGTGGAGCTCAAAAGCCAGAGATGTCAAAAATCCCTTTTGATTTATTGGTGAAATATACTGACAGACTAAATAACATAGCAATCTAAGTAAGAGGATTGTTAATTACCTCTAAGGTAAATGCCAGCCTTCTTGGTCCATTTTTTTTGGGTAAAAAATAATCCTAGTAAACCCAGGTGCACAAGTTGCAGTGGTCCAATCAGTATCACTGAGGTGAGATCACATCTGAGGGGACCAGTCACTCTACAGGCAATGCTGTAATCTGCTATACTTCATCTCTCCTCTGCAGCAACAACAAACCCAGAAATTCAGATTACCCACCCTCACAGGACAGATAGCTTAAACTGAGCTTTGCTGATGTACATCCCTTCACTCCCTACTTCAGCTGCTCAGCTCACGTCTCCAAACCATGCTCCCAGCCTTGTAGTCTGTTTGCTTAATTCCCACAGAAGACCTGCTGAGTTGTTTTCAGGCTAAGCAAAGACAGATCAGGAAAGCAAAGCCTCAGAACTCAAGCCTGAAAAAAACATCTTGTTCCCACTCTCTAAAGTGGGAACCAGGGCAGATACATCTTGCAGACTTCACAAAGACTGCCGAATAAGTGAAACGTTTGAGGCAGAGGAGCGCACGGCTGGCAATGCTGTTTGATCTATTTGCTAATCTATCTGTGGCAGACAGCCCTCTGCATCTCAAGCGCTGGTTTTCCAGCACTCTCCCACCCCATAACATCATTACCCCTTGGATGAAAGCTGGTGCTCTCATCCTTCTGACCGACTGCTATGCATTGCCAAGGCAGCCTGTTCTGGGGAGCACATCCACATTTCTCCAACATTTCCATTCACATCGGCATGGCAACCTCAGTAGGAAGCCTATCAGGCTTCCTCCATGAACACTTCACTTTTATCCTGAAATAAGATAAGATGAACTCTCAGTTACGCTTACATACTAAGAAAGTTTTCACTCTAAGTCAGCTGAAGCATTGACCTTATTTGAAGAAGTTTTAGACTATAAACAAGCAAGCCTTGGATTAGCTTATATTTCAAACCACAATGCCATTTCACATTAGAGAAAGAAACGATGGTTCAAAAGTACATAAAAAGCTTCTTCAGCTGTATTCCAGTAATAGAGAACCATGAGGCCCCCCACAGTTTACAAAAACAAGAACCCACACAAACTATAGGCTCAACTCTGTTCCCTGGGACTAATTTCCCAGTAGGTTAAATGAGAGAAATACCAAGTCCTTTGACACAGATGAACAAATATGCTTATTTCTAATTCCTCCTGGCAGGTGGAAAGTACCTATCACAGCACGAACAAAGACACCCAGAAGAAAATACCAGAAGGTGGTTATGATAATAAGCTTATTTTCATTACAGAAGGATTATGTTTTAAACCTTTGATTAGACTCTTAAAATTTCAGAACATGCTTCTTCAATCCCAGATTTTTCAAAAGACAAAGGAAAAAGAGAAAGAGAAAGTAAAGTCTTACTCCGGTGGATGAGCACAGTTTTGTTGCACAGAAAAAAATCTTTTTATTGTAAAGTTATTTAATCACATTCAGAGGGCATCTTTAATTTTGATTATGACCAGAATCACGCATGTCTTAATTTAGGAAGCCCTATTGGAGTCTGTGTCCTCAGCACAGGCTCCTTGAAGCATTGCTAAGTGAGGTAATTTTATTGTACGAATTTTCTCGTAAAAATTATTGTCTTTCTGGATGTCTAATTAAAATAAAGATGTAATAAAGAATTTATGGTTTTAATTAGAGCATAGATCTTAAAGCAATTATAGTGTGATTAATAATTCCTTAACAGGCTTTCTTATACGAGATGAAGAAAAAAAGATTTGAGCCCCATGAAAAATCAATATGCATTACTCAATTACATTAACAAAGCTACACAAAGCAGTCTAGGTCCCAATTAAATTGCTCCTCGTGTTAAACTGGCAATGGAGTCTGCAGTTATTAATGAGCCCCAATCTATTTGTTTAGTCATCATGGATATTTTTGAACTACATTTATCATTACTGGAAGGATGCTGTAACGTACGGATGCATCTATGGACTTGTGATCCCTGATGGGGATTTTGGAAAGGTTGGGACCTGGTGCCTCATTCTGCTGGTTACAGCTCTAGGTCTGCAGCTCTACAATGAATGGAGAATTGAGATTGAGACTGAACAGGAAAGAGCTACTCCCTGTTTGGCAAAGAATTGGGAGCTCTGAAGAACCCAACCAAAGCACCGGGGAGCAGGTAGGAATTGGACCAAAGGAAACATGTTTTGGAGCAATGCTGTTGCAGAAGTCCCCAGTGAAAAGATATCATATATGCAAGGACTACAATCTGATTTAGAACCAAAAAAGATAAGTTATACAGCAAGCTCATAGGCAGTGTTAAATCCAGTACACCAAGGGCTGTAGCTTCCCAGAATGGTCTGACATTGCCCCAGAATTTAAATATTGACAAGAAGACTTTTGATGGATATCAGGACTTAGTGTACAACTTACACATCATCACTGAAATATCTACCAAAATTTGATTTTACCTGTCGTTAAGAACCCAGCTGAATGAGCAGGGAACAAGATTTGATTTGTAAAATCTGAATCAATAAACTTTGAAAACAACAATGTATCTACACTCATTCATGCACAGACAGCTCCTCTGATCAAGCTGCCCAGCAAATGAAGCCACATTAATTGCAGTGTACAAGATGGGGAAGTGATCTCACAAGAAACTTCTTATCTGTCATTCTGCAATATGGATTGTGGCCTCACTGCCTGCAGATCTGGACCTTCCCTGTTATCTGTGAGTGATGCTTCCCTCCTGCAGCAATGCACAAGGGTAGAGACACCAGCAGAGCTACCTGCAGATCGCAGCATCCGGGGAACTCCTGCACTGAGCTGGATTTCACTTCTCTAGCACAACTTCTACAGTTCCCTTTGAAAAAACACAGCCTACTTCAGACAAACAAGTGTGCTAATTTCATGCTTGTTTCAAAGAGTTGGTCAGATTACAGAAAAGAAGATTCAGTAACTGCAATAAAGAAGAGTGCAAACTACTTAATTCCAGACTAATGCTATGACAAGAGTGAGTGTATTATGGCTGTTTTTGATTACTTAAAAATCTGATTCTAAAACCCCTTAAAACACTTCAGAAGCAGTGTAACATTTTTGTAAGATTTTCCTTTCCTGTCTTTCCTCTTCAGCACCTTTGGGTTTTCCTGATGCTGTGTGGCTGCAGCATTCACCAAAGACACAGGACAGTGAGGTGAGCAGCACATTTTGGCTGCAGGGCATCCATCCAACCTGAGATAGCAGGTTGTACAGTCCCCCTTCTTCCTCTTGCTATCAAATCCAAGCAAAGACCACCCTACATGCAGGGCCACAGGTGCCAGGGTGCTGATTCTCTAGCTCAGTGCATAGAGGAACCAAAATTGAGAAACCCATCTACAGATCTTTGCAGGCCATGTGGCCCAGAGTTTGCCCAAGTGACAGGAGCTGCAAGAATTCAGTACCTCTCAAGGCCATGTCCCAGCTACTGAAGGGACTTTCAGAGGACCTCATTCTGCCTCAAAAAACTGAGGATGACTTCTAGTAAGGTCCTGTGCTCCTCCTTTATGCATTGTCACTGCTCTATGCATGCCTTGCTCCCTTCTGCTCATCTCTCTTTCCATCAGGAAACCATTTGTCTTGGCATGTTTTTTCATCTTCTCATTTACATGTCTCCTGCAAGACTGAAACTCCAGCATTGATTTACCACAAAATAATGTTAATAGGATCAATAAACCACAACAACTGTATCAAAAGTGTCTGTTCTGCACCCTCCAGGACTGCAGAAGGTGCTTCAGTCTTAAAGTACATCCAATACTCAATTTCTCACTCCTCTTGGTCTAGTCTTATGCATGGGAGACTGTCTGTCTGCCAGGTAGAAAATAAATTATTAGCTTGCTGAAATAATTTAAATTTTAATACCACTTCAGCACACATAAAATATTACTGATGCAATTAAAAAGAGACAATCGGCTCAATGCATCTAAAAATGGGTGCTGCATGCCCTGACAAGAATAAATGAAGTCTTTTGGGAAGACTATTAAAAGGACAGATTTCTTTTCATCCTAAAAGCCACATAGTCTCAGCTGGTAAAACTCAGGTGTCCTATTGCATTTGGGTCAGACAGCATTTAACAGTGTCACTGGGGGAAGATCAGGAAAGACATGGTTCCAAACAAGCTGGGTGCGGGCATGAGTAATTTTCCACGGCGTGAAGGAATTTACCTGTTTTTAAACCAAGATGGACCCTTTGGTTTCTTGGTTAGCTATTACGTGTACTATTTAGATGATTCATTTCTCAAAGGTCACGAAGTAGAGAGCACCCTGGTTACAGGATGGGGCAATAGGTTGCAGAAGAAAGTTTGTACTGGTGCCAGGCATCCCAGCAAACATTTATGTAGTCCTAACCAGATTATTGTGACCAGCTGCGAAGGCACAGGAGCAAAAAGATAAATAACACTACCTATCATTTTAAAATGAAACATTTCCTTATTCTTTTTGATTCTAACCAATATCTGACACTAGGTATCAAAGCATTTTACAGGCAGGATTAAAGACCTGAAAGTCATTCTAGTTATTTTCCTCAAGATCAGATGAAATGTTTCAGTGAAAGACTGATGACTTTGTTCAGATTTATGACCGTGTTTAACTAGCCATTCCTGTGGCACTGGTGAGTTTGATGGGAGATATAAGAGGCACTGCTGGGTCTCTGTACAAATGGCAATTGGGCTGGGCTGCCAGCAAAGGGCATCATGGTCATGTGAATAGGAACTAGGTTTCTAGCTTGGGTGATGGGAATCATCTTAGCGATAGATAAAGGTAAGCAGATTTTAGCCTGAAGAACCAGGAGTCTGAGATGGAACACGTGAAGGCAGTCTGGCTGAACAGTGACCAGAAGTCATCTCCTTTCAGGAGACCCTCGGAAACATGGGAAGGCTCAGCCCCTTTTCTGAGAAATGCCTGTCTGAAAAAGCAGTGTAAAACCCCATCAGTCTGTGTAAATCAAGCCCAGCAGACTGGAATCATGAGCTTTACTGGAGATAAAGGGTGAGATTTATGAACTGCCCATGTAATTCAGCAACACAAGTGAAAATTCTTCCCTGGGGACACTTGTAAATCCAAAATCTATATGAAAACAGATTTTGTGAGTTATTCCTATTGATTTAAATGGACTCTGGATCATCCCTAGAACATTTTAAACTTCATATCAATATATTTTCCAGTTTTGTTTGTATATGCCGAACAAAGCAAAGACCTTATTATTATCCCCACACACAAAAAAGTAGATTTGTTCCAACAGTTTAAGGTGGCTTAAATTTAAAACAAACCTCTGAGCTTTAAAAACCTAGCTGTTATCGCTGTATGGTAGAACATCACTTTGCCCAAATAAGGATGTTTTCCATATCAATATTTTTACAAAATTATCAAGAAGATTGAAAAACATAGTAGTAATTCTGTTTAAATGTTTAAGAGCCTCTGTTAATAAATAAGCTGTCTAGTTAGGTGAACTAGCTCAATGTTCTCAGTTACATGGATGCACATCAGAAGCGTTGATAGGGAAGGATTCTTAGAAGTCATCTACAGAGTAACCTCCTACTCCATGCAGGAGCCAACACTTGGTTAGGTTAGTTGCGCTTTGTCTTACTGAATCTTGAAATCTTGGAAAAAACATTTGATTTATGCCAATTTTACTCTGGTGGAAAACATGTCTACCTAGCAAAAGAAAGCAATACATCCAAATTAAAAGTAGGCATCGGTATAAAATGAACTTGTTGAATATTCAGATTCTTTTAGGCATGCTTGTTCATGATTAAAAAAAGGAATAATTTGGTTTTTGTTTCCAAAGTGAACTAAGTTAAGCCCAGTTAAATCCATCCTAATTCTCTGCAAGATTGCCTTTTGAGAGATTTAATGCAGTTCAGCAAGTTGGCATTTTGGACTGAGTACCTCCAAGTTGGATCAGGGACATTGCACATACTTCAAAAGTTTCTTGAACACTTTTGTGACAATTAATCTTTTTTTTTTTTTTTTTGTCTTATAAAAACACTCCCCTCCTTAACCTTACTGTACAAAATTGGAAGAGCTTATCTAAAAGAAAATCCCCATTTAAACACTTGGAAGAACACTGCAGGCTTACTCTCAGTATTGTCCAAGGGAGATGTGAGGAGCCCACACACTCTACTCCATGAGATTAGCCAGGCAACCAGGGACTGGGACTTAATTTCATTATGTAATTAAAATTTCCTTTTATTTACAGTGATGAGTTAGCCATAGGTTGGCTTTAGTGCCTCCCTAACTGACTCTGGAAAAAGAGCAGGATGAAATAAGAATGAATGCAACACACTCAGCTAAAAGGTCAAATTCTGGTCTCAAAGGCACTGGCTTTGGCAGCTCCTACTTGGGTGCAAACTTCCTACCAAAGACCTTGGCTATACTCTGGCTCATTGAGTCCCCAAGAAGAATTTGGTCAAAGTAGAGCTGTAGAAATTACTGTAACCTTTTAATAAACATTCTGTGCTAAGCAGATACAAACAAATTCCAAGGCAAAATGTCATAGAACAGCTATAAACAGCGGGGAAACCAGTGGAGAAAAATAGGGCTAATTTACCAATACTGCCATTTTTTCCTCTCTCCCTTCCCTAAGTAAGCTTGCTACACATTAATGTGGGTAGCAGACTGGCCTCAAAGAACATAATATCGTGCCAGTTTACTGTCATACTTAAAAAACAATAGTCATTGCTTTCCAAATTCTTAAGTTGTATCTTTACTGCACCTGCAGTTAAGAAAAATCAAATTTTAGGAACCCGTTTCTAGAAAGCCTTTGGATTTTAATTAAAGGCACGTTACCCCAAGAGTTTTGGGTTAAATAGAACAATGTAGATTTAGTGCCCTTGTCTGAGGATGAGAAAATCCAGAAGTGGCAGCAGGGATGAGCGAAGGGCAGAGCTGGAGCACGGGGCTGTGCCGGGTGTCTGGCAGATGCCGTGCTCCCACCCACAGGGAGCCCGCTTGCGTGCCAGGGAGGATGTTTTCCAGTGCTGAAGGGAGTCCCATGGGGAAAAGGCTGATCAAAGCTATGATTAAAGGCAGATCTCACAGGGTCAAACTGAGCTCCTTTGTTCTTCTGACTTTTTTCTAATACATTTGCACTCAATAAAGCTAGCTCTACCCTTGAAGGCACAACGGTAATTAAGTGCTTGCTTGGCTAGCTGGACTGTCTCAGCTTTGTTTTAAGAATACAGAGGAAATTGGTGCATCTAGACTCTGGTAACCTGAATTCTCTGCATTACACTCATTTCTGGGCAGCATGGTAAAGATTTGTATGGAGCTATATTTTAAGAAATGAACTTGCAAAAGGGCTAGATATAGAGTTAAGCTGGTGAAAAAATGCATTTCCTTAGTTACTCAGCACACCCATTATCAGTGTTTCCAGAAGTTCACTATGCCCTTCAGTCCAAAGGGCAATTCTAAAGAGAGCAAATTGTACCAAAAAGGCAGCACTCTGTAACATGCTCAAAGATGTGGTGAGGGCAACCCATTCCCACTTCTTCCAGGTGTGGGCTATCCCTATAGGAATTACTTATTGCACATTAACAAATTAAGTCCCTCTAAGTAGATAAAAACTGGAATATTGCTAAATTTTATCAAGATGCAGGTTTTGCAAATTTTAATCATTTTTTTCTTTTTTTGCAAGGACACACAAATATATACACAAAATTAGCACTATTCAGAAAGAGAATTTAAGCTACACATTAGTTTCAAAATACGCCATAAATATTTTGTTCACAAAATGCTTGACAAGATGAAAGCAGTGCTGCTTCAGAAGTCTGCAAAACAGTTTGACCTACTAATATCAGAGCCCCAGACGTATTGGTGCAAGCACAGGATTACTCTGAAAGATGTACCATACATGTGCAATGCTATTCTCATGAAGCCTCATGTTGCCAGACTGTAGCATTAACTCACTTATGGCCCACCACAAGGTTGCTCCCACAAGTAAACCACCTGCACAGTTCCTGATTGCCTACAACTGTAAGCCATAGGGAGATCAAGCAACTTTAATCACATCGGCATTAAAGCAAATTGAAATTGACCACTTTCATTAGAACTTGTATCTTCCAAGCACTTGCCTTGCTCCTCCCACACATGAAGAAGTGGGTTGGGTACCTCCCTTGGGATGAGAAGACACAAGCAAGAAGCCACTTCACAGCTGAGAATAGGTAGCTACCCTCCTCAAATAGCAAAGTGTGGCCAAACACTGACTGGCCAGGAGCAGGGTGAGCTGGCTACATGGGATTGGCCAGGTTACACTTGGTTCTCCAGATCACCATCTAACACCACCTCGCACCTGTGGGGATGATGCACAGCTGAGGAGTTTGCCTCAGGCTCCTTCTGGAGGCAGCAGCTGTAATGTTACTGCTTTGGGTTTAATGGGTATGGGTCTGCTCGTAACTCAAAGAAAGCAGAAGTTCCCATTGTCTATGACTGCACAGGATCACAATAAAGTTGGGTAGAGAATCCTTAGTTTGTAGGTGTTGCAGATGATTGAGCAGATGAATAAGGAAATACAGAAGAACCAAAGGAGAAGCCAACTGAAGTATTGTGCTGTCTGAGTTCAGCTGGGATGGAGTTGTTTTCTTTGGAGTGTCAGGCATGATGCTATGATTTGGTTCTAGGATAAAAGCAATGTTGATATCGTGCCGCTGTTTATAGTTGCTGCTAAGCAGTTTTGTACAGAGCCAAGGCCATTCTCAGAAAAGGGCTCAAGGAGTTAGGAGGGAACAGAATTAGGACAGCAGACTTAAACTGACCAAAGGGATATTCCACACCATATGACATCACGTGGAAGGAGTTTTGAAGGGGGTGGGAATTCATCTGTCTCTCTTCTGCTGCCAGGTAGTGGTGAGCAATTACTTGTGCACTTGTTACATACATTCATACATACTTATGTAGGCATAACTATTATCCTTATCCTTTTCTCTATCTTAGTAAATAGATACATCTCAACCCACAAGTTCTACTTTTTTTCTTTCTGATTTTCTCCTCCATCCCAGTGAGAACAGAGCGGGGAGGGAGTGAGCAAACAACTGTGTGGTGCTGAGCCACCTGCTGGGTTAAACCACAACATGTGCCAAAACAGCCTGAATCTTAAGCGACCTACTGCTCTTGTAATCAGTCTATAATGGTGCTATATTGCCCTTTGTATGCTACTGCTCTTTGTGAAATGTCTTATGTCATCCACCTTTTAGTGGAATAAAGCCCTACCCTCTGTAAGTTTGGCAGTATATCCATAAAGAAACCATAACATGCTGTCCAGAGAAAGCAGCCTTCTTCCAGCAGGACTGACCAGAGCAAGAAAATTACATCCTAATGTAATTATTCTTCCCACTGGAGGAACTTCAGGTGCTGAAAAAGCATGGTTTGTGATGCAAAAGTAGGCAGAGCAGCCATCATCCCACCAGATTAACATCACCAGAGGATCGGAAAAGAAATGCCATGTCTTGCACCCAAGCAGTGTCCTCTGGATAGGAAACAATTAATTACTGCCAGGTTATATTGTCAGAGCTGATTAGGTGACACAGTGACTAATGCATTTCCTCCACCAGCCCATAGCTGCAATGAAGATGCAGCAAGATTCCCTTTCACTGAAAGCAAATATTAAAACAACATTCATTATCTTTTCATGACAGAGAAAAATCCAGTGACCTTGGCAGTATTTCTGTTTCTCCTTCTCCCTCTTTCAAAACAAAACTAAACCAAGGCAGCACCTCCCTCAGGTCCCACAGCAGAAAGAAGCAGAGCCCTTTTAACCATTGAAGATGCTTTGAGATGGGCCTTTCCTACGGGGATTTCAGCAGCTCCATTGCAGCAGCAGCAAGCAAATGAAGTGAAGCATGGGCCACTGAGTCAAAGAGGGAGCAGGAGCAGGCGTAGTACAGCAGGTTATTTTAAATCATCATCTGAGATCTGTAGCTAAGCTCTCCAGTGGCCTGCTTCTAGCTAAAAGGCTTCCACTTGAGTGCCTCAGATCATGTAAGTTTGTTTAAGATGCATAATTCATGAAGGGTACATAACACCATCCTTGAATAACTTTTCACTCACCACCTGCCTGACAGGAGAGAGCTGGCAGAGCAGTGTGACTGCAGAAATCTGACAGTGGCACGCTATGTGTCCTGGGTAGGGAGAGGTATCCATTGTCTTAACTCCTTAGTTAGCACCAGTGCTTGAAGAAGCTAATTCCACAATTAGGACTATTTCCATCTGTTATTATTTCCATTAAAATAAGAGGAAGTTAAACAACGTGAAGAGTTATAATTACTTATATTATAGTTCTTGATAAGTGTATGTAAAGAAAATGTCTGCTTTTACAAGCTTACAAAAAACATCTATTGCACACCAAAGGCCAAGTACAACCATCCCTGTGCAAGCTGAGTAGTACCTTGCTACTCAGATAGTCCCACTGAAAGCAATTTGGGGTTGTGTAATGCAAGAAAGGAAAGAACAACCTGGTCTTTTGGAAGCAAAATAAGATGTGTAAGGAACAAATCTTCCGCTAAAGTTAATGGGATTTGCCTCATTGTGGCTAATGGACCTGTGCCCATTTACATCCGTCTGGAGCCCATTCTGTAACTGTGTGCCTGTTCTAGAGCTCTTGGGTTTTAATTACCACTGGTAAATACTCTGTCCTTAAACTTTATAGACCTTATATATTTGCACTACTTTATTTTGTAGATAAAAGCCCTACTGTGGCCTGATAGGCAATTTGGGGATGATTTATGGACTTGGTCTGCTGTTAGTAACAGTTTGTTCTGTCTGACAGAAGGGAGGGATTTTTTTTCTATTTTACTTTAAGAGATCATGGTTGGACTGGAACTGGCTTGTGTGTATATAAATATAGTTGTTTTTTTTTTTAAACAGAGATTTATTAAAAATAATATAAAAAAATAGGGCAAGATGAGATATAAAGAGAACAACAGACACAATAGCTGTGATGAAGGACCTAGCACAGGCTGGAAGAAGACACTGCTTTCATTATTTATGCTGTGGGCCAGTTGTCCCAGCAGTGAGCCTCTTCCCAAACCTATCCCAAATCCCAAATCCCTAGAACTCAATTTATTTCATCTCCTTCACAAGTGAAGTGAGCCTCCTGCTGTCAGGCTTGATATGACATTTGGGTTAAGCACAGACACCTCTCAGTTCCATTTAAAAGGCAGAAACAGCAAACACATGCACACACATCAGGATGGGTTAATTTTCAAAAACATTACATTGAGAATGTCATCACTCTGTACACACAATCCCCAAAATAAACATTTCACACAAGCAATATTTTGCCTCCTGTCTACCACAGAGCAGTGAAGTGAAGTCAGACTCCCATCTAAGGCACTCTGAGCATTTTAAAAGAAGGAGAATTTTCCTCCCTGGTGTCCAGACAGGTTTTGTAATTGGAGGTTTATATGACCCCACTGTGATTTCTGCCCTATGCAAGAATGCTGAGGCTACCTGAAAAGTGATTTCTGAGTCAGAGAGAAATAGTGAAATATGTGGAGCTGGCATACTGATGTGCACTTTACCCATCCTTCTGTTTCTCTGAAAGCTAGCAGGGCTTCCTGCCTTTACAAGGGTCATTTGAGTCTTTTATCTGAGTCAAATCCTGCTCTTGTTTCCTGCAGGGCATATGAGAGAAATGACATTTTCTTACCAAAGGAGAGAATTTATCCCTGCAACGTGGGGGCTTCCCATGGGGACAGCCAAAAAACTGACAGTGGGAAAGAACTGTCCATTCCTCTACATTGCCAATAGTTCCCAAGGTGTTGTTTGAAGAGGAAAATTTGAGAAAGTAATTCTTTTGCATGCTTTCCTACGTAAATCTGGACAGCTGGGATAAGCATTGTTGGACATGGTAGAATAGTATTTACAGCTCTGCCAGATTTCTAGGGTCTGTAAGGGACAGAGCCCAGTATCAGACTCTATTTCACCCAGTAACCGTCTTGACTTCAGTTGGTTTGATCCACTATTACCTGCATCAGGCTCTGTCCTTTTCCTGCCCACTGTAGGTGACCTGATTTATTTGCCTGCTGATGAGACTGCACTCAAACCAAGAGGCTGTCTCTGTGCAGGACTAAGCTTTCTCCCAAATGGGTCTGTTGAAATAGTCTTTCAAAGTTTACAGAGTATTATGAGATCAGTACAGATCTGACCATTATTTATTAATTGTTCAGTTGAAGGAATAACTAACTATATGATGGAAAATGAGGTGGAGACTTGGGAAATAATGACAATAATGCAATCTCGGTGACTGATATTTGGAAATATAGTATTAAGTTTCTGCAGTGCAGCATTGACATTTCCCAGTGCCCTCTGGAAAAGGAGCAGCATCCTACACTCCTGTGGGCAAGGCAATGCAAAATAATGAAGGTGTTGATGTGCATTTTTCTCTGCATGTGAAAATAATTACGTTTGTCCTCTCCAGTGAGCAATTCTTCATGACTTCTAATGGATAACATCAGAAGGCATGAAAAAGGCATGAAAACTGCCTACCTCAAGCTGGCTGATGGGAGGAAGGCTTTGAACACGTCCCTTCTAAATGCTACTCAACCTTGTGATGAAAGGATGCGTAAAAAGTTGCCCAGAGATGTGGTGAATGCCCTCTTCTTGGAAATATTCAAGGTCAGGCTGAACTGGGTTCTGAGAACCCTGATATACTGTAGATATCCCTGTTCATTGCAGGGCAGTTAGACCAGATGACCTTTAACTCAGATGACCCTTCCAACTGAAATGACTCTATGATTCTATGAAAGGTCACTGTGCTGGACCTGGAAGGTAATACAAAGCTCATCCCAATTATAGATTTACTTTGTGACCATGAAAAAGGCTTGGACAGAACTCATTGAAAATTGACTCTTTAGGACCTTGGGAAGACTGTTGTTGCACCAGAAACTAGAGAGAGATATTAGGCCATCCCTGATTCCTAGGGTACATTATCCAGCGAGTTGGGCAAAAACTTACCTCTTGCCCATGTGCAACTCCTATTTACACGGGAGTGTTGTACATCTTTACATGAGAGGTGCATAATGCTCCTGACCCCTATGGTAACTCCACGCAGTCAGCGCTGCGGTTAAATAGCCATCCTACCATAGCAGGTCACTGTGCTAACTCAGACAAATTCACGCTGCTGAATGCAGAAGAAGGAATAAATGTAAATAAATGAGAAATAAGTTCCTGCATGCTTAGATGCACAGATGCTGCTTTTTGGCTCTGCTCCTTACCCAAGTCATGCTCGTAGATGTGCCAGGCTTGTGACCTGCTCTGTGCCAGGGGGACGTGATGAATTGCTGTGTTGCTCAGCTACATGATAAGGGAATGAAGGCTGTGTCTAGCAGCGCTGAGTGGGGTGAGGCACGGTGAGAAGAGGCTCCCATCCCCAGCAGAGCTCCATTTGCAAAAAGAGGCCAACAGCGTGGCAGGGCACATGTTCTGCACAGAGCACCGGAGGTGCAGTAAACCTTGTCGTACAGCATATATCCACACAGCCATAAAGAGGTTAGGACTCTCTTGGTAGAAAACAGGAGGCAAGAGCCTCAGGAATGATTATTTTTCTTTCCTGCCTGCCCCACAGGAGAACACAGAGAACAATTCCTCCTGCCTCAGCTAATGGCTTTTCCCCACAGAGTTTTGGTGCTGATTGAGGATGATATTGTTTGTATAGGGATGCAGTAAGGATGACCACAGTTTCATGAAGAAGGAAAAGATGACACCCAGTCTCTTAGCATCAGCATCACAAGTGACACTGAAGCAATTGAATCACTAACTGAATCCAAATTGTATATAATTTTCATGTTTGCTATGCTGCAGTTTGGGCTTTCACTCTTTATTTTTACTGTTGTTGGTGGGTTGGCTTTCTTTTCCTGTTTGCTTCTGTTTCTTTGTGTGTGTGTTTTTAGGTTACTAAACTTATGTTTTTTTAGGTTACTAAAGCTTTCTGATTTATAAAATCATCAGACAGCACTGTGTTTCTTTGTGTCCAGTTAAGGAAATCCAACAAAATGGGTGTTTTGTGCTGTCAACATACATATATTTCATTCCCCTGTAATGCTAGGCCTGTCAAAATGAAACTGAGAGGTAGGAAACAACTCTGCTGAAGAATCAAAAAGGAGAATAATTTTACTATAACTAGTGAAATCCACTGAGTAAGCATCAGAGAGAAGGAATTAAGGAAGAGGGGGAGTGGTAGGGTCCAACTGAGTAAGGAAGACTGGGGTTTTAGGTCTGCTTCTCCTGAGAATCTGCTGTATGACCTTGAGCAAACGCACTTTTCTCTCCACAGTTGTTTCTTCTATTAGAGTTTGTTTTGTTTTATCTGTTTAAATTGGAAGCTCTTAGGATGGCTTTTGGCTCCTAGTTTGCTCAAACAGAAGCTGAAATGGAGAGATCCTCATCTCCATTGTGGGGCTCAAGGTGCTACAGTAATACAAACAATAAAAAAGGAGTGATGCAGTATATTTGCATGAATAACAGGGCACTTTTTAAGACTGTTCTGCCAGATCATCTTTGTGCTAATAAGTTCTGTTTACTCAGGAAATATTCAATAAATAATAAATAAAACCTCAGGCTGAGACTTTTCCAAGCACAGCAGGTAATTTAGATGTATCATCCATTAAAATTAATGCACAGGGTGCATCTAAATCCCTCAGCACTCTCAGAAAAACCTTATCTTTAATATTTTGTTTCCAAGTGTGGCAAGCAGTGGGGTGTTCTCCTCACCCAGCAGAGAGTGGGGCAGAAATTAAGGGGAGTAATGGATGTATCTGGGTGCAGAGCTCTTCCTCCTCTGAGCAGCTATACTGAGGTGGCATTGCTCTTGCTCTCCTTTGTTCTTTGAACAGACTCTGGGAATCAGTCACTGTGTGCCTCCACAGGGTAGGGCTCAGTGTCTGTTCCCTCCTCTGGGTTCTGAAGATCATAGAATCATTAAAGCTGGAAAAGTCCTCTAAGATCACCAAGTCCAACCCCACAGTGCCCACTACCCACATCTCTCAGTGCCACATCTCCATGGTTGTGAACACCTCCAGGGACAGTGACTCCACCACCTCCCTGGGCAGCCCGTGCCAGTGCCTCACAACTCTTTCGGAGAAGAAAGATGCATTATGCCATCTACTTCTTCTACCCACATAGAAATTCCATAAGCACTGCTCCAGTCTGAAACTGTGCTTCAGAAATATCCCCTGCAGTGCCACTCTCACTTTTGGCAAGGGCTAGTGGGAACCCATGGTACATCTAGCAAATAGAAGCTTGGAGCAACTCAGAGCCACTTTCTCTCCATTTCTCACCTCCAGATTACTTAAACCCAGTGCTGGGGGGGAGGAACAGCACTACACTTAATGCAAACGTCACATTACAATGTAGGACAGAACTGATGTGCTTCGAAAGGTACTCACTGCAGCTTTGGTAGATCACTCCATCTCTGACAGCATGATAGATAACAGCCTGCAGACAGCTATGAACACATTAAAAATATACTTCTGTCTCCAAGCAGTCACGTGGCGGTGCAGTGCTGTCTCACTATGGAGAAGCAGAGAAGGCCGTACCTCTGGGAGAGCTGTACAAACACCTGTGCCTGCCTCAGCTCTATTTTTCACTATTGTTCCTTCATGACAGTTTTGCCACCCTTGATGAAAGTCTGAGTGAGAGGAAAAATTAAATGAGTTCTTTCTGATGCGTGCATACATATTTAAGCATTTCTGTCACTATATGTTAGAGTTGCCGGCATGTTAACGATGCTGCTGAGTTCCTTGCTTTTTGCTTGGTGTCAGGTTGTAATATTAGGCTATGAGGTTTCAGAAGCTGAACAAATCTCCTTTTTTTTCCCATTTCATATTGGCCATTAAACTTATATTATCATCAGAATCACAACCAAACAGAGCAGCTCCTGTAATTCCGTGAGGAAATGAGGCTGACAGAATCAGAACAAAATACACATCATTAACAAAGCCCTGCTCATAACAATCTCAAACACACAGCTCTGTGACTACTCATACTCTATTTTTGAGGGACTCTAAGCTGAAAGTTGGAAATCTGGGTCTCCTGGGATCAGAGTACCAAGGAAGAATATCAGCTCCCAGCGCTGCTCAGGGTATCTGTCTCTCCATAAACAAGGCAGAGACAAGTTTATCTACAAAATAAAGGGATGGCAGATTCACATTTAAATGCCTCATATCTCACTTTTTAAAGAAGTAGATTGTGAATATTATGATGTTGGATTCCTCGTTAGAGGACAGAACAGATGGTGAAAGCACAGAGTACAGTCTCATCCCTATGCAGAGGGATTTCTACAATTGCATATTAACTGTTATGGAAGTTTCCATACACATGTAAATCCCTCTGTACTGGAAAGAGAATATCCTTTAATGCAAAGCATTATGTCCATTACAATAAGTAGCATGAGTAGCTAATAGTCATTGCAATTAAACTGAGAATCGATTTGGTCTGCTGTCACTGTGAATATAAAGCAGGAATTTTATAAATGATATTGTTTATTTAAACAGAACATTTAATGTCAGAGGCAACTTCACAGATACAAATAGCCGGCAAGTTCAGTTACAGGTCAGTGAACTCCAGACAAAACCTGAATGTTCAGAACATACTGAGAAGGCACTGGTCTGGTTAAACGTAGTTCATACATAGTTCATACATATACTATCAACACTAGTATGTATGTACTTATATTTACTTGAGTGGATTTTTTTTTAAAGAGTTCTGTAAAACTTAAGAAATACTAGAGTTCTGTAGGAAAAAGCTGTAGGCACTTGCCTTTAGTAAAAACCCACTGGAAAAGCAGTGCCTAATGCCAAAATGTCACAGAAAATGCTCAGTGCTGGGAGCCCTCTGAGAGATAAGGTCTATTACTATTAGCACAGTCTTAATGCAGCCAAATAGCCTCTGAGGCCTATGGCAGCCTCTTGGACCCATAGTTTCCAAGGAACTCAAGGATCCTATAAGGCACCTGTGTCGAACTCTGGGAGCTACCATGGTATCCATGTTCCTGCATGAAGTGAAACAGTCAGTCACAGTTAAGCTTAGCTCATCATTTTCGTTAAAAAGAGATTCTGTTATTTCCATGCTGCAGTGAGTTCTTGGGAGGAGAAATTCAGTGATACGTATAAGATGTTAGCACAGCCATGGTGGCCCTACTGATAGGAAAGCTAACCTTGACACCAGTCTGGTTACCTCACCCAAGACTCAGTTCACTCAGACACAAAGAGAAATTGACTGTGCTTCCTTTTGTAGTCATCTGTGGTTTCAGAAACCACTATCCAAAAACAGTCACGTGACCCAAGTTATACCCTCAAGCAATGATTCTCAATCTCAGAGCAGTCAGTGTGTTCAGCAGAGAACATAAACAAACAGATGCTTTGGATAGAAAATATTTGAACATCTGCTCAGAGCACTCTTTGTGCATCTTGAACTATGCTAATAAAATTACTTACTTTTCTCGTTTCCTCATTCTAAACATTTTTGTTGCAAATGTTTAGTTGCCATTCACTGTGCTGAAGAAATTTTGCTACATCGGGATGAATTAAGCCTTCTTGTAGAAATCACTCAAAATTCAGTACTAGAAATATGCCCCAAACAAACTCAGAAAACACAAACCCAAGAAATTATTTAGAATGCTTTCATTCATGCCTTGTCTTGGAAGCAGAACCAGTAAATATACTTTGCACGCACAGTCACTATTAGTCACTTCATTGGTGTTATTTATCCTCAACTTCTCCTTAGCAGCATCCCTGGATGGAGCTCAGCAAATGCTTCTGCCAAGTGTATCAAGACCATTGAGTTTGTTTATCACAACTGTTTTGTTTGGATCTCCCTGTCCGTCCTGTCTGACTACAGAATTTCATGAATCCAAAACAAGCAGAAATTATAAGAACCGTGGTTTATTTTCCATCCTTCTCTCCTCTGAAGACAAAGACCTGGCCTCTCATTTCAAGAAAGAATTTGCCTCAAAGAGAATTTATAACACTACTAATGGAAAAGCTATTTTTATGGAAAAATCCCACAAGCAATTCAGTTTCTCCCTGTAGCATTATAATTACATTCTTGAGGGGAAAAGAGTTGGGTGGAAAAAAAAAAAAGGATAAAACCCCAACAAAATACCAAGAAAAGCTTAATCCTTTCAAAACAATTGTTGCTTGCAAAATAAACACATGTACTGAACTGAAATTATTTTTGTCTTGAAAAAAATTGTCATGCACATGTTCACTATAAAGCCTACTCATAGCCCACAGATAGCAAAGGTACCTTCCCTGTACAAAGTGAGCTTTCCTGCTGATTTCCACATGGTTGCTTCAACTTAAACCAATGTTCAAGTATTCTGTCATACTAAGTTCTTACTGTTCTTCCTTTGTCTTTGTCTTCTTTCCTGTTGGAGGGAGGACAAATAGATCCATGAATGGGTGGACAGATCTTCAAAGAGACCAGATATTTTAGTAAGGCATACACAATCAAAAAGTTATGCCTGTCCTTTGCTGCAGAAAGCCAGAGCTAAATTATCATGCTTTTTCAGTGACTCTACTCCTTTAGCTTTGGTATCACTTGCTGTGAGTGTGTGCATATGTGTAAAATAAGTACAAACTTCTGTTTCACTCCAGAAGAGGAAAGGGGTACAAATGGAGGGTCACGGTAGCAGTGCAGGATATGGGGAAGTCAGCCAAGCTGCCCTTTCAGAAATGGCAGTCTTCCCAGCCTCGCAGTCTTTTGTGGAAAATAAAATATTCTATTACATTATTTTCCAATTTCAGCTATCTCCCTTGTTGGGCTCCAGGGTGGTATACTTCCAAAAGTTCAGAAATATTTAGCTGCTCACCATCTGCCTCAATAGCTGGACATATTGGCCGTCAGCACCAGGCCCAAACATCTGTCGCCCAAGGACACCAAGCAGCCACCAGTGTCAGACCAATGGGAATATCCATGCTCCAGATCTCTGCAATCTCACTGACCAAAAGCTGATGGGCACACAAAAATAACACTCCTTCTCTTCTTACATCAGTACAGAGCTGCTGGGTAAGAAGAGTTAGAAGACTTGTTCTGACAGACATATGCTTTCTTTCTCCTCCTTTCCCAGCCACCATCTTTCTCTCTTACCCTCTCTCCCTCTCAGGCACTCACACACATCTGCAGCTGGTTGTGTCAGTGTATGATATTTTCCATCCTGTTTTCCAGTGTGAATATATTCTCTGTTTGTGTGCTGGACACAGAAGAACAAAAGATGGTATTTTCCAATTTCTGAGTTCCCAATTTGGGGCCTGTTCCTCATGCATGTTTTCTCAAAGAAAGAATAGATAATTCTGAGGATGATTCCTCCCTTAGATCACACCAAACTGCCATGAGGAGTAACTATTTTGAAAATAATTAAAACAACAAAACCAGCTAGACAAGCCAGGCTCTGGGAGGCTTTACCCAGACAACAGGATTTTAGACAGATTATCTTGAAAATATTCTGGCCTAAAATCCCCAGTAAGCTTCACAGCAGCTTCCCGGTTTTCTGAAAGCAGATGGGCAATTTCTTTGATTCTGGAGTAAAGCAGATGAGACATCTGGACTCTAGATGTTGCTCTCACACAATTTCCGAGCTATGAATTCACTAAATTCCAAAGCATTCGCTCAAGTCTCTCTCTGGAGGTTGACTTGATTCAGGTGTCTTTTTAAATTGTGGAAAGTACCTCTGGACATAGAAACTGGCAGGCAGCAGATCCCAGAAACAGGTCATTCATATACACACACAGTGGCAGAACAGGAAAAGACGGATGTTGTGACTGCTACAGGAAGAGATGCCCATATGTGGCTCCAGCTAGGACAACATCCCTGACTTCGGAGCAGCCAGAAAAGAGTAAGAAAACAAAAATCAAAGCAATGTCACCCAGTAATTGAGCTGAAATTTCTCACTGCTTGTTTGCAGCCTCTCTCCAGAACACACAAAAAGCACCCCTGGGACAGCTGTGTACAAGTTAATTGGCTGTGTCAGCCTGGAAAGGATCCCTTCTTCCTTTGTTAGACAGAAATCTGTTGGGAAAGGAGCTCAAAGGATACAGATAAACATATTCCTTTTTATTTCAGTGTCATCACACTGGTTTACATTACTGGAGGACCTGGCTCTTGTCTGCACATGGCTCAGAACAGAAGAAACATGATGGATTCAGGCCTGTGTAGAATAGCAGTACAGAAAATCTGTACAAAATTACAGTTTTTGCTAGAGGATACTAAGGATGAGATCTGAGTTGCTGATGGAGAGTGTGAGAGAACAGCTGGTACTTTCAGGTCAACTACAATCTATTGTATTTGAAAGTGAGAGGAAAAAATTGTTCACATTGCTTTTATGAAACGTGTAATTTTCCCTCTCCCTTGCCATGCCTTAAGAGCTTAATTGGACACAGTTGATGTAGACACAAGCCCAGCTCCTGTCTCAAGCTTATATTTCTAAAGGTCACAGATTTCACGCTGATCCTCTGCATTATGCTATCATTTCCATGAGAACCTGAGGAGGGGAACATTAATTGCCTGTGACTGTAATTGGCTTCATGATGGTCGTCAGGCCAGTGGCTGGGAACGCACACCCCAGAACAGCTGTCAAACATGTAACCTGGCAGAAAGTCACCAAGTGTCAGCGCCGTGCTCCTAGCAGGACTGACATTTTCGCTGCCCACAGAGGCCCTGAAATCAAGACAGATCTCTTGACATAATGATTCGCAAATGCAGCTAATTTGAAATAGCTTCGGCCGATGCAAAGTAAGGATGCAAAGCATGCACAGGCTTTTGGCAACAAAGCTCATCTTAAATTGCAAAAGGGATATGTGTCTCTGAGACCAGCATGTATTCAGGACAGGATGAACCCACCGAGGTGTGTCACTGATACAGCACTGACATTGCTGGCCACAGGTTAGGTTGGGAGAGCTGAAATCAAAGCAGAAAACCACTGGATAGCCACCATAATCTAACTGGCATCGATGTCAGACCCGTTTTGTGTTCTGCTAAGTCAAAACCAGCCCTTTCTGATGGCAGGAGAGCAACTCAGAGCAATCAAATACCAACAGGCAGAAGGTGTGCTCTTTGTTACCAGAAATATCAGCTCTGCTCTCTCAGACCAATGAAAAACAACTGTCCTTCATGTAATATGTAAGAGAGTAGAGAGGATTGAGCGTGCTTTTTAGATCTATATCTGCCAGTTATATCTCTGCTCTGCAAGCAATTTCTTTTTCTCCCTGCTGGACCAGACTCCAGCTTCCCTTTACCTTGATGGGATTCCTGCTTTGCAGTATCAGGGTGTGTGCTCCTCTCAAAAATACAGCAGTAACCATTGGCTGCTTGAGTTATTTCTACTTTAGTAGAAAATTCTGGGTTCCACCAAACTACAGGATAGTAGAAGGATAGTAGTGTTGCTACCCACTTTTCTCCAGGGCTTGCTTTTCATTTCAGTGAAATTAATCTCAATTACAGCACCTCATTCACAACTTTAACATGAAATGCACTGCAAAGCTGAAGGCAAATTACAAATTCAAGTCAGTTTATACCCGTGGCAGCTCATTTCCACATGGTTTTGAAAAGTGCTGTAAAAGCACCACCAAATTGCCTTGGAAGCTTGTTCCACCTGCCTGAGGCAGGAAGATCCTATGCTACCAAGCAAATATATTCTTGGGCAGAGCTAAGGGGTTTGAGTGAAGCCAATGGGATGGCTCCCCGGATTGCAGAAGATGCCGTGCATATATTGCTCTGCCATTTGGACCTGGCTTCAAAGTGTGAGCTGGAAAATAGAGAAAAGGAGCAGCAGTCATTGCAGTGACCTCTCCGTGAACCTGGTTGGGTAGCACTTTGCTACCTCCCACACTTTAATTCATATCTCTGTGCTGGCTGTAATGCTGTGTACTGGCCCCAGCAAGAATTAAATTAAATATTTATACTTTTGTGATGAGATACTTTGTTACTGCGTAAAACTTGCACATATGGAACTCTATTAATTTATGCTAATTCCTTATTTCTCCAGAAGAGCCTCTCTCCTCATTAGCATTTGATCGTTTAATACAACTTTACAGCACACACTAAATTGAAGCCCATAATCTTTTGTAATTGAAGCTTTGTGTGCATTCATTGCTATTTTTCAAAAAAAAAAAAAAAAGAGGGGGAAGGGAGACATGTGTCACATTGCCTTTGCATGGCTCCAAAGGTGATGAGCACCATGGGGAGCTGTTTGTAGGGCCAGTTGTGGGGAGCAGGGCATCGTGGAAGGCAAGGCTGACCCAGCTGCTGTTGGGGAAGCATTTTCTGCTGGCCCCTGAGAGGGAAGGAGCAGCCCTCTGGCATGCTGCCCATGCCTGCCAGCTGTATGTGGGGATGGTGGCAGGAGCATAAAGGATTTCAGCCTGTGGAAATTTAGACCTGCAAAAAAGAGAAGTCCTACAGCTCAGCCTGCCCAAGAGAGCCTCCCTTGCTTTTGCCTGCTGTTATGGGCCATTGCAGTGCTCTGCTGTCCTTGCTGAACTTAGCCAGTAAATTACTGGCTTTATGTTGTTCTCTCGTATTATTGGAAAGGAAATTAAATTAGTATTTCTTCCCATAACGCAGCACTGTCCTTGACAAGTGAACCAAATTCACATGTACTTACCCACAGGTCTGATGGAAGGAAGCAAATACCAAATACCCCTGGCTGGTGCAGAATCTGTGCCCCTCATAGGGCTGATCTCTGCTCCGGTACCAGCTTCTCCAGCCCAACTGCTGGACTCCTCTGATGGAGACACTTGCTCCAGCACTCATCTCTGGCCACAAGCTACAAAATCAGAAGCAAACCAAAAGACTTCCCATGTCAGGAAAGGAAAACAACAGTGTTTTTCTCAATATCTGGATTACAACACAAATGGGCAGAAAATGGCGAGCTGTATTGCTGAGTTTCACACTGCTCCCCTTTTTCCCACCTTGCCTTCAGAGGCTGGGAGATTCCAACAGAATGAAGACAGACATCTGGCCAGCTTCTGGATTTTTCCAGCCACACTACAGAATAAAATCCTTCAAATTTCAAACAAGACTATAAGCATATATGACTTACTGAAATGTGTGTCAAATGTACATCATTGGACACAGAGAAACAGCACAGTGCCTCTTGAAACAGTTTTTCATTCTTTTAGCAATGTTCAGTTTGCTCTCAATTGAAGGAAACTAGATGTGATCCAACAAGGCAACAACACACACTAAGTGTTTTGAAGTCTTCAGTGCTTTTGTGTTGTTTTTTACACACACTAATGACACTCAGCTTTATGTTGCTGAATTCTCTCCATTATCTTTCACATGAGTAAAAACTTGCACACGCTTGTGTCCTGCTACCACTGAACTTGAGCCGACAGTCTCATTCAGGTTAGGACCTTATGATATGCTTATCTCAAAATTATATTGAGTTTTAATATGAGTGGTCCAGTAACTGCAGACCACATTCCGACTTTATAAAGTTTTAACATTTACAGCAGTAAGTTTAATGGAAAGGCACCCAGCTTCCATCTGAAGGATAGCTCAGAGCTGGAGCAGGGCTGAAAGAGCAGAAATCACCCAGCTGTGGAAGATTAATAATGCTAATGCAGAGAGGTCCCACCACATCTCTGGGGAGGAGTTTTTGAGCACTATCTGTATTCTTAGAAGTGCATAGAGGGAAATGCTGCACTGAACACTACCATCTATTTTCAGGGACAGGCTGACAAAGACATAAACAATGCAAAAGCTAAAAATATCCAGTGCCCCAGTTAGAGAAAACACCTGCACCTTAGCACTCGTTTAAGACTTGCTGAGTTTGGCGAGAGTTAAAAATGTTCACTGAATCAAGGTGTATCTGACAACATTACAACATGTATGCTCCCATGTTGTGGACATGAAGTGATGATTTCACCAGCAGTACTGCAGCCTGGGTAAACTCATCGCAGCAGTGATGTACAATCGAAAGACTGACTCTCTATTTTTAAGTTTAAAAAACACTTCCTATTTAAATGCCGTATAACTTCACTGATGCTTGTTAAGCAATGAAATCTATTTGAGCTAGCAGCACTTCAAAGCAAATCAGTATGATCACCTTCATCTCCATTTAAATTTAACTTGACGCAGTTCTCAATTCTGTCCCTGACCAGATCTAAGTCAGAAGTGAAAAACAAGAAGTATGCTTTTCCAAATGCAGTTGTTGAAGCTCCCTCACTGCTAGCAGCCATTTATGTGGGGCAAGCAGTGTAAGGAAGAGGAAGAGAACTTTCCCAGAATCCTAAGGCTTGTCTAAAATGCCATTAAACAGCTCTTCATGTTCCATATAGACATAGCTCGAGCTGGGAACCAACAACATCGATGTAGCAGCAAAATATATTCAGTTCTCTATCAAGGTGACCATCAGCTAACAAAGGCAATGTATTTCAAGTCAGGGCTCTCAGCCAGCTACACAATCTTTTCATACACTGACCATAAAATTACATGGTAAGTGCCTTTTAAAGACAGTTACCACATGGTTATTGCTGTTTTCCAAATTAGATTGTCATCACGAGTGTTAAGAAGTGAAAGATACAGGTAGGGAACCTGTTAATTCCTTAGATCTGGCAGGTTGGAGCTCCCAGTGCTTATTCGTTTCGCATTAGCAAGAAACATCAGAACATCTCAGCTCCCCACACAAAGAGGTAAATTATTCCTGGAACATTGTACTTGGTTGCTTCAAGTTTAATTACCTTGTAATCTGCAGGTCGTGTTATTACTTTGCGGGTACGTGATTATTTTTTTTTTTTTTGTACCTATTTATACAGCCTATAAAAGAAAGTGACATTGCAATGGATTTTTCTAAATTGGTCCCACGCATATAGTTCTTCCAGTGTCTGAAAAAATGAGATTCTGCTCTCAGTGTCTGCTGGGTCAATCTGTATGCTCTTTTAAGAATGAAAAACCTACTAATGTCTTAGCAAGGCACAATGATTTTCTTGTAAAGCCAAAACTGATACTAAAGTCAATTACTTTATATTAAGCTTATGGAACCAGAGCATTTACGTGAGAAAGAATTCGTGTTGTTGACAACATGAATTGCAGTTTTAAGTACTGATATCTGGTCCCATTTTAGTTTGGGGATGTTCCCTCGACGGAGATAATCCAGAACAGTTTTATTGCAAAAAATAAATTCAGATCAGATCATGAATTGGATTTCCCTTACACAGTATCCTATATGATATTTCCCATTTCTGCATATTCAGCCATAAGTAACAAGATTATTTGGGGCTGGGAGCTAGTCCAAGCAAGTCCAAACATGGCTGAGTGCTCACAGTCTACACCCTTCTTTTTTCAAGAATAGTCCTCTCTCATCAAACTTCTCCAGAAAGAAGAGTTCTGTACTTGGGATCTGATGGATCACAGATGTATGCAGGGACATTTCCATAGGAGCGGAGTGATAAGCTCCAACCTAAGATCTGTTCCTTTGATGAAACAGAACATTTGTGTATAAAGATGAGGATTTTTTGGGAAAAAAAAAGGGAATAAATTAGTACAGTGTAAGCAAACTGCTTGCAAAATCTTTCTGCTCAGCAAAGTAACTGCATCCAAGAAGTACTTCTGGTGCTCTACGTGAAACAANGCATAAATATTTTAAGGCTTTCTTAATGTACAGCCTGCAAAGACATTAACCTTTGCAACAAAGAACGCCTTGAATTCTTCTTTGCTGCATGGTCGTTGATTAATGTTAAATCAGCTCATTGTTTTTTAATTGTGGAGGACCTCAGTGTGTTATTAAACAGTGCATACGTTCTTACTCCACAAAGGAAGAAGCACATACATATCTTGGTTGCAGGCAGAGTCTTTAGATTTTTTTTGTCTCAGGAGCATTGCTAACAGATTATACCCCCTTCAGTGCAAGTTTTGTTTGTGTCCTTTTGGGTTACAAGAAACATCTCCATTGCTATCTGCTCAGTAATAGTTTGATCAGGAAGTAACTCACAGATCTGTTGGGGATGAAAGATGGGCTAATATGATGCGACTTGCCTTAGATCTATGAGCATGTTTTTCTTCCTTCCCTCCTCCCCTACTTCTTTGTGAATCAAGAATAAACCCCAAAGCCCTTTGAGGTATGAAAAAGGAATGTGTTTCTGTAAGCAAAATTACTGAAGGCACTAAGCCTTGGGATTTCACCAGGTAAATCAGATGCTTGCAAACAGTTCTGTCTTTTTAATGGAATAGGTGGCTGTGCTTTTTTCATGCTAAACTACAATCAAGAATGGTAATTTCCACACCTGAGTGAATAAATGTGCAGTAAATACAGCACAATGTGCACAGGTGGAATCTAATCAGGACTTTCTGGGGAGAAACAAGACAAACATTTTTCCTCTCTTCCACCGAAGTGAAGTGCTTTGTACAAAACCAAAGGATGTCTTCCCAATGCATGCAAAACACTCCAATATGTTTAATTTCCCATATGAGGAAGTAACAAAGGAAAGGCTTTTTGATACAGCATGATGCAGACTTATTTCAGGTGCTGCTAATTGACAAAGCAAGCTTCAAGAGCCATCTAGAGGCTGTTTGGCAAGAATCAATTTTACTATTGTAAGAATGTGGCTTGTGCGTGCCAGAAACACAGCCCTAGTTGTGCAGGTTTTGTTCACATGCACAGCACAGTAAATCAGGAGGACTTCTCAATCACTGGAATTTCAGCAGTGTGAAGGTAATTCCAGTGAAGGAGAAATAGCTCCCTTCACCACCAAGACAGCTCTTTAAAGGAGAAGATACATTCACGTGCAGCAAGAGAAAAAGTATTACAGAAGATGCTGTGTGAGCCAGAAAGCATTTGGCATGAGGACTGTGCCCCAGACACACTCCAGTTGATAACAGCAACTCAATAAGAGATAAGTAGATTTAGCCAAAACTGGCACACAGCTGGGATTTACTTAATTATGAAACTATCACACTCCCAATGGCATTGTCTGATCTATTCTGGCTTCCTCTTAAGTCTGTATCTAATCAAACCAAAATCAATAGTGCTTTGCACAGGCACTGGAGTTTGCAGGAGCATGGCAGAGAGAGAAGCAGGGAGGCTCAGTGAGTTCAGTCCCATGGCTTTAGACAAAACGTGCCAGCATTCAAATAGACATCTTTCTCTTTGGATGGACTCTTGGGAAATGGGCTGTGTATGTATGGCTGCATAGAGAGAAAGGAGAGACCAGTGGGATGAGGCTTTTGTAGACACAGTGGTGGCAAACTGGGGGAACAGCTCCTCAGTTCTAGCAGATATTTTTGTTTGCAAGTCAATTCAGTTTCCAACACATGTCATCCTCTAGCAACAAATCTGATACTGTCCTTCTCTAGTGTAAGCTGCTTTGATGTTAATGCATTCCTTGCTTATCCCAATGAAAAACTCAGACTCAAAGGTCCAAATGTATTTCGCAATCCAAACTTTGCACTGACTGGTCCAATACCAAGCGTATCCATTGAAGTCTTCCTGAGTAGGAAGCAGGAATTCTATACACAAGGCAACACAACAAGGCAACACAACACTGCAAGGATATCATATATTCACTTTAGCATAAAGAATATCTTCTGGATTTAGAGAAATCTGCCTGACATTTTCTGCGTAATTAATCTGCTGGAGGAAGTGCTTGAATACTATTGGAATACCACCCTGGAATGGCTGAAGCTCAGAGCAGGCAGGCTGCTGATGCAGCATCAGTAAAACTGAGCCCGCATTGCTCTCCAGGGGTACACAGCACTGTGCTCCAGGGGAAGGAGCTCCCTGCACCTTGGGTTCACTTGGATTTTCCACTGTGGCAGTTTTTTTGGGGAACCAGAATGCAGCAACCAGCAGCACAGGCTTAATTTCAGGATATTAAAACTTTCTAAAATATTTCTAAAGTGATAACCCAAACAGCTGCCTAATGCATTCCCAGGGCTGCTCTCTCCAGGCCAGTGTGTGCACCTGTGAGATCTCTGCACAAACACTGCCTTGAAAGCCACGTCCCAAGAGCTGCTCCAGCATTTGCATTATGCATGATCCTCATCACTCTCACCAGATGTGGGTGGAGAGGGGAACTGACACAGATGCTTCCAGGGTAATGGCAGGGGCTGTTTGAATCCTGAGAGAGGGAAAGAGAGGTTTTATCAATACTTATTATGAATGAGTTGAATTGAAATGTTTCCATAAGGGGTTTCTGGCTTCGAGATGCATCAACTGGCTTCATCAAAATGCTGAGGGTAGGAGACAACAAAGAGGAAGGCTTAAGGGGCACTACTGGATAGGATATGTCAGCTATTCCAGCCTTGCCTGAGTGTCATTGAAAACGTACATATGGTAGAAAGGTGGAGAATGGCAAACACAGCCAAAAGGTTTCTTCAAAAGAAATGTATTTCAGAAATGGACCCCAAAAATAACATTTAGGAATTCTATCCTTTGGACAAAGAATGGCACGATAAGAAAATCTGGTCTTGTAAAAGATGTCAAATTAGAGCTTCAGTCATAACTTCAACATAATGTGACAGACAGTCGCATAAGTAAGGAAAGGGGATAAACCAAATGTAAAAATCAGAAAGTATAAACAAAAGATAGAAATATACACACATATGCATGCATTTACACACACGTGATACAAATACGAGGACAGCTGTTGTCCTTAATTCAGCTGTGCTGCAGGTGAGACATTGCAATATGTAATTTGTTGAATGGGTGAGATCAAAATACCATAAATGACTGTAATAGTGTCTCTGTGACACACCATGGCCAAGGGTCTCTTGCAGAGAAAGGCAGGGCTCTCGCTAGGAATGCAGTCTTGGCTGGGGCTACACTGGTAGGCTAGTGTAATATACCTGGTGAATGGGTTATGGATGTGACTTTTGCATACTGGTTCAGTATTCTGCGAAACCCCAAGTCTGTGAAACTCTAGGCTTTAATGGATAAGCCATTAAGGGTTCTTTAGTCCACATCCTCACAGTAACCACGCCTTCAGATAAAATCCAACTGCCTCCACTGAGAATAAGGAAGACCGAAAAAAGACATTAGTAAATAATAAATTATTGAGAGCAAACTAAAACAGCATGTAAACAGCATGTCCTTTAAAAGCAAGCTTTTGATGCCTTTTGGAGGCTTGAGAAATGCGCTTTTCGAGCCTAAGCTAAGTTGCTCACAGTCTATTACATGTCTGATTGCTTCTGACAGAGGGCAACACTTCAGCACAGACATAAAGAGCCTAAAATGGTCATAAACATAGCGAAATGTAAGAAAGAAATGCAGATAACAGATTAAAAGAAACATCTTGGAATGGATGTTTGCTTCTGCTTTCCTGGTAAACCTATCTGCAGCATGGTCTTTGGAGTGATGAGGTCAAGATCTGTCTTTAATAGTAAAAAGCAGTCTCTTTTCCTTACCAAGGAATCAGAACTGTCATCCCCAAACAGTCCCACAGAATTTAGTAGGATTACTGTGGAGTAAGGAATGCATGCGGGTTGCAGGTGCATCTATGTCCAATTTCAGAGGTAATATTTCCTCAACAAACGTGTTGGAGTTCTCCTTTGTGTAAAGTGACAGAATTTGAAGACATTACTTTTTAATGTGCTTGTAACATATTTCCAGTCCCACTTACCCCCAGAGAGTACTGTGGAGAACATAACAACAATAAAACTTCTGATATATAATCAGAATCTGCAGCGTTCAATTAACAGTTTCCTTTAGAATTTGCCATGCTGCCAGCTACACTTAGGTGCATACTTTACATGATGGAGATGAATGTGTGTATTTTGGAATAGCTATTAGCAAATATAGAACCACATCCTACCTGTAGACATTTTCTATATAATTTTGTGCCAGTCACAAGTCCCCATGTTCATAAATTATAAGCGAAGATGTGGTCCAAAGCCAGGAATGTACTTCAGAGCTTTGCTGCTTTCTTTTCCTTCCATCCCTTGAAGAGCAATATGTGTTCGACAGAGTCTAGCCCTGAGCTCCAAAAGAAGTTTTAATTTGAATTCTCTGTAGCTGACAAACCAAAAAAGAAGAAAAAAAAATCCATAAGAATGAAAATTTCAGTACGTGCCAATGTATAAATGAAAAGGTGTCATGACCCTTTCTCTAGACAACGATCTTTGTATCCCTCTGACTTTGCACTGTGAACAGAGACTCAAATACTCCATCTTCACCAGAAGACCAATAATGCACAGACACGAGATGGGATCCTGTAAACTAAGGTATTTATGATGCCAAATGTCTTGTTTGCACAGCTGCTGTGTGCATGAGTTCCCCAGATACATGGGCTTAGTTTACCAGGCAAGTAATGGCCTTTCCAGCAAAACCTGCCACAACTGTTAGCAACTTCCAACAAGTCAGTGAAGCTATTCATGTGATTAAATTAATTAATACACATCAATGTTTACAACACAGAAGCCAGAGTCAGATGAAGAAGAATGACATACATTAAATTCTCTCAGTAAGTAGAGCTAGGAAGGAGGAGGCAAAGCTACTGACGGGTTTGGTTTGATGGAGGCAAATATTTTTAACCTTACCAAAACAGATCTTTCTGAAAATTTTGAAATATTTTGCTCCAACATTTTTCTCCTTAGCAATGGGATGCACTTTACTCTTCTTCTTCTGTTTCAATTGCTATTTGTAACTGGTACGTCTTTGTTTTCCACTTTGAAAGATGAAATATAACGTAACTGTTTTTGATTAAAGTGCTTGAAAATAAAAAGGCACCGCCTTGGGCAAACATGTCTCAGATGAACACAAAATGACATTTTTTTTTAAGATTTCCTTTTGTTCATTGATTTCCACAAATAAAAACCAACTTCTCCTATCTCATGACCCCTGAACTACAAACCCACCAACCGATCCCAGATCTCAGCTTGGCAGGAGCTTTGCATGTATACAGGTGAGCTGAAAACAAGGAAGGGAATGAGACTCAGAACCCTTGGACTTGCACCTTGCAGGAGGACAGTTATGAAGTACAAAGCACCAGTTCTACCTGTGACAACTTTCAGCTCAGACTATGAATATTAGGACTGCAACACCTCAATGGCTATTGTCTGCCATATCAGATAGCATAACATTAAACACATTTTATCCATGGTTTATCCTAGATGATGTCTTCTGTGCCTTGGCTTCTTGTCAAACCTGACACAACCCTACCTTTTGTAGCATCCAGATTGAATTGATGACTGCGACAACTTACATGATTGAGTAGAAGTACACTTACTGGAACTGACCTGTGTTCAGGTCTCAAAACTGGTGAGTTAGTTAAAAATCAATTTTCCCTATTAGCCAATCAATAAACTAAAGGCAGCTTAGAGGTCACTGGAGCAAAAATGTTCCCTGAGCCGTGAGCTGAGATCACAAACAGCTGGATAACCAACCTGGTAGCTCTCGCAGACCAAATTTCCCTTTTGTCTATAAAAATTCAGCAACTGTTGCTACAGTATCCTGGGATTCCAGTGAATAATTCTTGAAAGCTTTGCACGGAAAATATGATCATCCCTTTTCTTTTCTTGCTCTCTTGCATTACTTTCCACTTTGCTCACAATACCCTTTACTCAATATTCTTTTCATGATAACCTGAGTTTTACCCACGTCAGGAATGGCTGACAGCATGATGGAAAGGCAGATGAAAACAGGAGAAAGCTCGTTAAACTCAGAGACATTTTTGGCACAGCTATCCACAATTCAGTAGATAGGATGCATATAAAATACAAGATTCTGTACAAGATATTGAATGGAGGATTTTCTGAAACCAAGCCTTGGCTTTACAGCCACTGCAGTGTTATAGGAAAGAAACTGAACATCCTGCAAAAGAAGCTGTGAAGTGAGGGTGAGAAGCCTAACATTCCCTAGAAATCTTTTTTTTTCTGAGTTTTTTATGGAGGTATTTAAGCAGCTTCTCTTAAAATATCTAGCGCTGAGGATAGTTTACCCCTTATAGAACTTAAATGCTCTTTTTATATTTTGCCAGGGCAGTATTCACACATGTCAGTTTTAAACACAGACATAATCAATCACTGCTTTTTCTGACAAAACTCTGTCACTGACAAAACTCTGCAAAAATGTTCCATTAAGCATCTGGCAGTAACATTCCATAGATGTTCCAGTGAACATCAAGTTTCTCTAAGCCACATAACATACCTGTAAAAATGTGAAATAAAATACTCATGCAATGGAAATATGTCTGAACCAGTAAACAACATTGTAGAAATCATAGAGGAGAGCTCAGGAAACAAGTTTGATCTGGACTGTAAAAAGCTAGTGGTAATCAAGAAATGCATGGTTCTGGTGATTGGCTGGAATGATAATGGAGTCACTGGCACCAAGAAAAGGACCTTTGGTGCATTTACCTATTGAAAGTAGTGCTCCCTTCCCACTGTTTACTCTATCAGTAGCTCAGCATCCAGACGGTTTGACTATGCTGACATTTTCCAGGCAACATTTTCACATAATTTTTATTACTAAAGCTTAATTCCTCACTCATTAAAACTCCAGTTAGAAATATTTTGATTGTTTGAAATGTAAAAATGTTCTGATTCTGCAGAAAAGGCACAATGTTTTCCACTTTTTCAACAAATCCATTTTCTACAAGTTTTTCCCTATCATCTTTCTCTTCACCAGGCCTCTCAGCTCTTTGAGAAGAGGCTATCAGGAAGTCACCAAAGCAGATAGAACCTGCTCTCTACTTGCAGGAATTTGTCTTTTTCCTCGCTCTGCTGCCAATTTTCTAACAGCTATTTGAGTTTCTTTCTTCATCAGTCTTTAGTTCTCTTGAGTATACACTGTCCCTGATCTTTTACTTTCTACTTTGTACACTTTTTCCCATGGTGGTTGTTAACTTGTTTTTCTCTTTATTGGTCACTGATCCTTGGCTCTTAAATTATCCTTTATCTTATACCTTTCCTGTCTACTGTAGTAAATTCCCATGTAACCTTTGAAGCCTTGAGCCAGAAAAACACAGCATCTTTGAGAAGATTCTCTAGGATGTCACCTTTTGGATTTAGGTATGTGTGTAACCAAGTGATTAAACTCCTTATTCTTTTCTAAGGTCTTTAGGCTTGCCACTCCTCACCTCTCTGCCTCAACTTGGAAGGAATCCTTAACATTAAATTACAAAGCTCTGACTCATTGAGTGCGGATAGGTTTATCATTATTCCCCTCCAATTCATGCAAATATAACTCCTTGTTTTGAAAGCCTTCCCTTTCCAGTTTAACCCAGAAAATCTAGGCAGAACTTGAGAAAATCTGAATTCTTTTCAGCACTGCAAAGCTGAAAACTAAGTTCAGTGGCACCAAGGGTTGCACAGGAGATTGAATTGGTAGCTCTAGAAACCCTGACCTTGTAACAACTTACACTAAGACCCAGGGTGCAGGCTTCTGGATATTGCCTGGCGCAATGGACTGCGATTTGGAGCACTTCAAGCACCTATTCTGGCTGTTCACCATATAAAACGTAACCCTTGAGGCCCAAATCAAAGTACAGAAAAAACATTTTTTCTCCCCAAACAACTGCCTCAAGTAACCGTCACTAAAAGCCTCCACACTTGGTAAAGAAATTTTGCCTCAATGTCTTACTTCCCATTTCTGAAGTGGACTAATCATATTTATTTTTTTTCACATAACTCATGCCTAATGCTCTTTAGAATAGAGACTGTATCCACAGTGAAGTTCCTCATGATGCACAAGGAGAATGCAGAGACCACCAAGAAAAGCTGTTTTAGAGTTGTCTATAGGATGGGAATTCAAATGACTGTCACTGCACCTCACACTACACATCCCTGGTAGCACATTTAAGTTTCTCTGGCAAAAGAGCCAGGAACACACCTTGCTGGATGGCCCAAAGGCATGAACTCAGAGCAGCACCAGATTGCCAGATCTCCCTCGTGCGGAATGATGGCAGCAGTAAACATGGAGCTTTTTCCCCAGGAAGACCACATCAGCATGCCCATTTACCTGCTGCACCCAATGTCTGGCATGCCCAGTACAGCCTCTTCACATTCAGATTAGGGATGTTTGTCGGGGCCTTCTGCAAGTAGCTGGTCTGGAAAATAAAATCAGATTTGTAAAATTACAATGTATAACATATTAGAAATGGAATTCTCAGAGGAATCTTCAGTGGGGCCAATGGCTGAAAATGATGAATGGCTGCTGCCCTTTTCTCCTGCCAAATAAACATTTTGTCCCTCACCATTGGGGCTGGGCAGCAGATGCAAAATACAGCACAGAAAAAGAGCATAATTTAGCCATAAAAATGTTGCAATAAGTGTGGTTATATAACTGAAATGCCACCTCCTTTAGTGCATCCACCCACTCATTTTACAACCAGTTAATATTTTTCTGAACTTTCACGCTGCATTCTAGCCTTCCGCCTCTGCAATCTTTTTGCCTATTTTTTTCTGCCAAAGCCATGAGAATAAAGCTGTCAGCATTGCTACCAAGCCATCTTTCTTGTCTGGCAAATTGTCTAGCAGAGACTATAACCTCCTGGCTGCTCCACTGTATCATCTAAGTGTCCTATCTTAACAAAACACAATTTAAATATTCTTTAGATGCAAGATATCTGCAGGCATCTGTGCAGAAACAAGTTAAATATATTTCCTTGACAGTTCTTACTTTTCTCCAGTGGGAATGGCACCGACATTCATACTAAGCTGAACACGTATTGACATGCTTAGAGAGATGTTATATGACTTTTCAACTGAAATATCTCCAGGTATTTGAACTACAATAATAAATATGGCTGCTCCTAAGGGAAAGAAGAAGCAGCAAGAAAATTCCCCAGAAAACTATGATTAAGAGCTAAAGTGAGCCAGTGGCGTACAGTAGTTATGTTTTGAATGTGATTGGATTTATTATTTCAATTAATGCTGGAGCACAGTTTTAGAGAATTATTAGGAAGCTACTGGCTACACAGAACACAGCTTATTTGTGCATTCCTCTCCTTTAGCTATCTCACTGTGTTTACAAACAGAAGGCTGGATCCACCATTGTGTAACATGTTGTGGCACAGCCCATAGCTGTAGAGGAGCTGGGCTGGTACATATGGGCCAGAAATGTTGCCTCTACAGTAGCGTTTAATGTTTTGGAGAAGAAAGATCAAATGAGAAACTCATAAGGGAACTCTCACTGCCTTTCCACTTTGCATCCCAGGAAAGGCCCAGGGCTGCGTGCTCAGCTGGTGTAATTGGTGGGATTTATATCACTAAGATCATGTGTCCTCCTGAAGTTCATTTGTGATTTAGAAACTAACCGAGGCCAGACCCAGCTGCACGTGCAGACATGTGCTGTATGTACATACACGTCTTAGCTTGTGTATATTTTCTATAGGAACAGCTCTCCACAGCTGCCTCCTAACTTCAGGACTTAGATGTCATTCATATCTTTAAGCCAGGGTGCTGCTCAGTGGGGGCTCTTTGTGCACGCTGCCCCCAGGAGAGCCCAAAAGCCAAGGTCTGGATCCTGAACATGTCTTGGCTCACTGAGCTGAATGAAGCTATTCAGAGAGGAAAGGAAAATCAGGTGTAAGCAGCTGAGGTCTAGGGGATTAATGAAGCATGCAGGAGGGAAAGCAGCTGAGTATTTTATTCATGCCCCAGAGAACTGGAGCAGGGATGGGGAGAGGAACGGGCACCCTCACTGCCACTGGTGGCAGTGGCAGTGAGTGCAGGAACCTGGCTGCAGCCTGGTCCTCATGCACCTGGCACACTCATGGCACCCTGTTTTCCTTTAGATCTCTTCTCAGGCACTGACAGATCTTTATTGAAGTCTCCAGTGTAACTACTTTGCCTTGTAACGATGGTAATGATTGTTCTTCCCAAAAAGAAATACTAAAATCACAAGTATCTGAAATGCAAGCGACAGCAGACTTAGGTCTCCATGTTTCCGTATTGCCAAGACTACAAAATAATTCACCATTATTTTTACTGAATGGTTTTCTAGGAGAAGCATTTTTTCCTTCATTTGCAAAGGCTACATATGAAAGCTTTGTGCTGGTTTTGAACCAATGCTTTGGCTGCCAGCATGAGTCACAGCTGCTCTGATGTAATGGTATTTGTCAGTGACTGGGAGAGAAATCCCAGTCATGCTTCAGGCACTTCCCTGTGACCACAGCGTAATTAACTTCTAAGGATGACCATTTCAATCCCCATGCAACAAGAGAAACTTTCCACCTGCAGGTCTGGTGTAGCCCTGAATGAAGACACCCAGGCCAAATTGTTTTAAACTCTGCAAATGAAATGACAGAACCCACAGATGGGGAAACAGAAAAGAAATTCTGCCTTTTGGTAGCAGCTTTTACCTGCAGTACCTGTTGAAGATGTGGGAGACAAAACCTCTGAAAATTAATTGCTTGCTTAGAAATCTTGACACTGGTAGAAGCACCATAGCCAAGGACTTACCCTTTGAAGTCTTGTTTTCAGTGTGTCCTCTCAGTAAGGCTCTTGGACACCAGTTTCAGCTTGCTGGGATCTCCACTGAGGCTGCAAGCATCTGTTTGGATCACAGATAGCCCTCTTTCCATCTTGAGCAGAGAGAGATCCAAGATTAAGGTTCTGGGGAAGTCTGAGAAATTTGCTGAAGCATTTCAGGAGGAAGTTTCCTCTTGTCACTGGACACGGGGAGGGGAAAGAAAACCATTGCTTCTGAGTATTTCTGAAGTAGATATTAGTCCTTCATGGCCTCCAGCACGTTCTTATCATTACTGCACACTATCTGTTTTACAGTTTCAGACAATTGTGAGTAAAGTGTTTTTGGCTTGTTTTGTTTTTCCATATGGCAAAGGCAAAGCTTTCCCCTTTGGTTCTGTTGGATCTAAACTTGATAGGACTGTTTTTTAACAGCTTGTGTAACACCGTATTCTGTCAAGACATCTTTGTTTGCCTACTAGCCGCAACAAATGCAGTTAGAACAGGACTGGGAATACTGTTTATTAGTTAACCACAGCTGCAGAACTAGCAGATGGAGCATTGTGTATTCTTGGTGAAGATCACAAAAGTAATGACTATTCTTCTCTTGGAGGAGACAGCAGCAAGACTACGGCTGCCGGTTGTTACACTGAACAATTCCCAGCTTCACTAAGTTCCCTCCAGCAAAACAAACAAGCAGTAAAACAAAAAGTAGAAGTGTTGAGTCTTTTCATTTCTAGCATCCTGTACAACGAAGGAAGCATGCTGCCACTCTTTGTAATCCCTGCAGTATCACATCATGCCGGTTTCCTTATTTTATTGCAAACTTCCCTTTCTCTTCACAGTCTTTGCACTAGAACTTCCACACCTCAAGTTTCAGTACCGAGAGCTGTCTGTAATCTTTAGGAGAAATGAACTTGAAGAATAAAGACCTCTATCCCAAGGAGCTGGTATCAGAACTGCTGCAGAAGTTGTAGACTTTCTTCAGGAAAACCAGCTCTTCCACAAAAGAAAAGCAGATAGGAACAAAAGGAAAACCAATTAGGTGGGAATTTTCTCTGATAAGTAAACAGAAAAGTGGGGTGAGCATGACGAAGTTTTCTTGCAGCTGTCATACCAAGAGAGCTTTCTACATTGGGTGGAATAACAGAGAAATTAAGGGTGGGTTTGGCAGTACAGACATGAGTTGACAGCTAATCCAACAGGTAATAAATGGAGTAGAAGAAAGGGATTTTCTTAGAACTCTGCTACTATCCTGTTGTTTGCATTTGATTAAGGCTTATGACCCCTTTATATCCATGCTGTCCTGTTTATTTGGCCTTTTAGGCAGTACATTGAAGGGAAGAAGTCTTTCTGCATGCTGCCACCACAATGGGAGATCAGCCTCTGCAGAGGCTTAAAACTCTGTGGAAAAAAAAAATAAGAAAATCAGCATCACACCACAGCTGCTCCCTAAAAAACTGAATGTGAACCATTTCTGATGACTGCATTAACACATTCCTCATATGTACCTTTGTAGAACATAACCTGCAGAGTGGACTGTACCTGCAGTGACGTGCAGAAAGAATTTATGTTGTAGGCAGTGATTTCATGATTGAGTGTCTTAACGCTTCATGCATCCAAAGAGCAAATCGTTTTAGTGTTTTGAGCCTTCCTTCGGCCTAAGATGTTGAGAAATAAATGCCAAATGACAGCAGCCATTCTAGCTACAGACAATGTAAGGTGCCTGTCTAGAGCAAAGGCTTTATAAAACCGAAGGAAATGAGCCATGGCCAGCAGAACGATTACAGTCACGATAAAATTCTTCATTGCCACTCTAACTCAGTGGCAAGAACCATTGAGATCAGCAGTGGGACCCATATCTCTGGGCAACTTTTATTACACTGGGATGTATTATGCCGGCCAGGTAGAGTTTAGATGCCACAGCTAGCTCTCCTCTTTTTCTTCTGTTTTTCCTCCCCATGACAACTCTTGTTGCACACATCCTCACAGCCTACATCTATTTATGTACTAATCTCTGTAGTGGGAATTCGGGTTACGTTCTAGCACCATATCCTCAGCAGATTTGTCCAACCCTGATTAAACCAAAGGAATCCAACCTTTTTCTACCCATAGGCTGCTTGCCATTGCCACCCACTTTCTAACCTTTTCTTTTTTACCCAAGAAAATAATGCAGTAGCCTTCCAGTTGAATTACACATTTGTGATGTGAACCACAAAACTTCAAGGCATCATTAAGAACAGAACATTGTAAGCTCACAAGATCTTTGTTGCCTTATTTTCATGACAAAAAAAATTGTGCCAATATTATTATAATCCACTGATAAATTGCATAACTAGTATCATGACTGCTGGACACTTAATCTGTTCTCAGACTGGATTTCATACTAGTAGTATATCAAAAAGGATTATAGCAATTTTCTCAGAAATAAACTGTTCTCTCTGAAACAAGAAAATATGCAGCAGACAATGGCAAATCTCTTTCACACAGAAATCTGCAAACAAAAGCAACAACAAAAACTCCATTTAAATTTATTTGTGTTTTGCTTCTGTGTCTAATAGGATCCCATCATCTCCAAGTGTTTGTGCAAACTGTTTCTATCAGCTCAAAGCATCTTTAATTCAGGAATTCTAGAAACTAATCAAAAACTAACTCAGCATCTCGGACAGATAAGTCTCACAGGGCATTTGCAGAACTCTTTGCACTTGATATAAAACTAAGTTGAATTCCCACATCCTAAATGGGGCTACCATAGATTTAATGAGGTCTAAGTGGAAAAACTTTAGTAGGAACATTTTCTAATCAAAATGTTTATGTATGGATAGCTGATAAAAATGTTTGGTTTAGATACTCACATATTGGAATTTATTAAGCAATCCCCTTAACAATTTTATAACTGTACAGTACTATAGGCATGCTGTGAGAAGCCCAAATATAAGACACCATCAAAACATTCTTTAAAAGTGTCATTTTTAATTTCAAAACAATTACTGGTACTACAGTTTATATGATTTTAAATAATGTAAGACATCAGTTTAAACTTCAGTGCTCTCTTTAAAGTTATAGCTCCAGTAATTTCTAATTCATATCAAAATCAAACAGAGGAGAGGTTTATTATGATTTAGGCTTGCAAGTACATAGAATTTCCCCTAGCAGAAGAACTTAGAGGTTCTGGCATGAATAAGATATATGTTTGATTTATTAACTTATAGGGGCATTTATAAAAGCGATTTGGCATTTGGCAAGCATTCCATGAGTATTAGGATATGGTTGGACAGCTTGGGAGATAGAATAAGAAAAACAGAGTAATACTGTTTAAATCTAATCCCAGATGAGGAAGGAGTCTTCCGTCTCTTTCATCACTGATCTTTCATATGTAAGTACATTATTATCACAGAATTTGGAAATTAATGTGTTAGCAGGAGTATGGTCATTAGGAGTAGTAATAACCAGACAGAGACCCAGAATGTCCCAAGGAACTGCACTGATTGCAGTATGTCAGGAAGCTATATTATAGTTCTCAGAAATATCCACAGGACTCAAAGTTAAAAAGGATCCGAGTCAATTTCTGTATATTTTTCTGACCATTTTTATATGCTTTTGGCTACTTAGATTGCTGTCAAAGAAGGGGATCTTTGAAGGAGCCTGGTCTGCCATACAGCCCAAATACACAGTCTTCCGTACAGCCCATATCAATAGCTCTGGGAGAGAACCTCTTGTGCATGAATCTCATAGCAGATGTTCATCTGATGTACTGAAAAATTTCCAACAACAGAGCTTCCTAACTTTTCCTAACCAATCAACTCTGATGTTCACATTGTCTTTGTAGGAAGAATGCTTTCCCCAGTATTAATTAAAGTAATATAGTTCATTTACTTGAAAGATGGTCCCTCTTCCCTTTTGCTAGGATGTGCCAAGGTTACACTGACTGTAGATAGCTTTGGGGATATGAATCAGAATTGGCATCCAAAAACTTCTCACAGCCTCAGCAGAGAACCTGCAAAAGCTTTTATTTTCAAGCTTTCAGTAGGAGCATTTTATTGAAAGGACCCTTTCAGGTGACTCAAACTGGGAACTCAAAAATGCAGATCGTCAGGATGATGCATACCTCTGGAAAGCATCAGCCAGACAGTTTATAACATGCGCTCAAGGAAGTCAATGTTCATCAAGACAATTAAATATCATGCTTTATACTGCTGTCACTTGTAATCAAGTTAGACTGGAAATGAAGAATGGGTTGTCTATGCAATTGCTATGATAAACATCACAGAAACTGTGTGGAAAGATTCACAATACAATACTAAGTTGCTATTATCTCGATGGCAGGTCCATCCTCTTACAGTGTGGTAAGTAATAACTCCTTCACATTTGCAAAAGAAAGCAATATTCACACTGCAAGGATGTGTCCTGTTAGTTTGAAAATAATGTCAATAAGGTGCTCTCCTTAGAAATGTCTCCACCATCCAATTGTTTCCCAATCACAATTCATTTACTCAAGGACCAGACTCTGCTAGACAGTAGGCATGATGCTGCTTTCATGATTGCTACTCCTACGTTATAACATCGACAGCACACCGCCAATTCTGGCTGATTTAGTCAAGAGAAAGGTTAATGCTGGGTAACTGCAGCCTGAATATTTCTTCCAGCAGGAAGATGTTCAGAGTATAATAAAACTTTATCCCTGGCTATCTTTAAGCCATCGTGCCAGATCCTTGCTAAACAAGACTTCAAAGAGGAAGCAAACATTGAAACACAGAACTTGGACATTGCACAACACTAAAACGTGCACAGCAAAAAACCTCAGTGGTTCTGAACCCCTATTTTGTGCTTTACTGTACCTCCTGGACACTGCACCAAAAGGGATTAAAAAAAAAACAGAATGCTTTACCCACCCCAAGAGGAATTGCAGCTACAGGCAAGGTTCTTCATCAATTATTGCTTTTTTTCTTTTCTTTTTTTAAAGCTGTGACTTCAAAAACAACAATCTCATAATAACTAAGCAGTTATTCTATTCTAGCTTACAATCCTCAAGATGCTCCATTCAAAAGAAAGTACTCAAGTGAGTCATATTCCAAATTTCTTGGTTGACAGTCTTTGATCTTGCTAATCATTGGTAGTCACAGGGTATTTACCACATCTCATCTAAACATATTAGATAGAAAGATTATCTCGAGTCATCTAAAGCAAAATACAATACTCAAGTTCTTGTATTTTTCCATAGTAGAAATAAGGTGAACTAGCACTCATCTAGACAGATATATGCACACCTACTGGCATCACTCCCATATTACATGAATAACAAATAGTTACTCACACTCGCAATAGAGCTATATTCACCCAAGTATCACATGGAATTTCAGCTGTTGACTTCTTGGGATGCTAGACACAATTCAAGCCTTGCACCAACAAGTTGAAAGATCTGTTGGAAATTTATTCTAGTCCACATTTTTGCAGGTAACAGGTGATCTTGTGTGCCCCACGTGTGATGGTTAGGACAGGACTGATCTGTAGAGAACGTTATTAAGTCATCCCAAAGAAATCATGCCCTTGTTACGTGTCTTACAGTGAGTGGCCAACCACTGTGTATTTCTGGTCGACGTTTTGAAAGGCAGAGATGAGATCAGACACCATGTCTGAAAGTGAATTCAACAAGTTTTGAACAAGGGCAAAGGCTAATCATTTGCTAGGTATATAAAGCTCTCAGATTCTGTTAAAGGAGGTTACGCTTCCCGTTGATAAAAGACAACTTTAATTGCAATAAGTGTAGGTGGCCACCTGGTGTATCAGTTGCTCTCTCCTCCTCTAGTGAGTTAAAGCAAAGGGAACTGAAACTGCTAATAGTCATGCATACGAATACATTAAACAGCAACTTCGAAAATTCTCATATATATATATACACTGCAGCACAGCTGTGAGTAAAATGAGTATTTTTTTTAAAACAGTAGCCCTATTTACTCTGTCATCAACTCAGTACTTTTTTTATTATTCTTCCATAACCACTGATAATTACCTAATATATTTTGTAAACTGCAAGTCCATTTTCAGAGCAGAAATGGCACTTAGACACGGATTGACTCCAATTGGCTTCGCCGTCTGCTCCACAGAGGAACGGCCATCATATGACTTTTAATCTCATATGAAACAAAAAGATTAAACTGTCAATATTAGGATGAGCCACCATGACGGCTGCCCTGATGGAATGGTGCTTCCGAACCGCTCCTAATAATATGTATGCAAGGAATAGATTTTTCTTTATAATGCATGTAATTAGAGTACAGGACAAAATGTTCTGTTCAAATTCATGACATGCACAACTAATAGAAAAAGAGAGAATGAGGCCCTTGGCTATTTATTTGCATGAAAAGGCTTCAATATAGGATATACTTTAGAGAAATTAGTTTTTAATCTAGGTGACTAGATGAGATTTTGACCCTGAACTGTTTTTGAGTTGACCTGGGAGAATTTATGCAGAAATAAATGTGATGCCCTGAAAGCCAGACGGCTGTCGCTTTTTTCATCAATTTTTGAATGTCTCATGTAGTCAAGAGGAGCAGAAAATCGCTCCTTTTAAAGGCTCACCTTATGTGAATTTGCTTTGATGAGACACAATCCAAAAAAGGCAGATAGAAATCTTAGAAGGAATGTATTCTTTGTAAATTTGGGCATTCAAGGAGTTAGATACATTGATTGAGCAGCAATTCCCCCTGCTTGACCTGTACAGAAGAGAAACCTACAACTGTAGCTTTCTATGAATACATTAAGTAGGGCAACTTCCTCTCTCAGCACAAACCTCATACAGGGAAATACTGGTCTACAGCCTTAATAATCCAGTAAGTCATTGAAGGAAGGTTTCAGAAAACAACTATCTTTTAAATAACATTGCTCATTTAAGGGCTGATATGGGAAATGTATGACCACTGAAGGAGAAGATTTTGTACCAGGTCAGGGTACAAGCCTTGCATCTCTGGGAAAAGGGTACTCTGAGCATACCTGAAAAGTGCCTGCATCTCTGTCTTGATTAATCACTGTTAACAGCATGAGGCAGGGACAACAATTATTCTAACGTGTCAGACCATTAAACTACTGCTATTTCTACATTTTGTTAGTAACTCTTAGTTTGAAGTCAGATTTTAGAAGGGAAGTTGCTGTTTTTATATAAAAGCTATCTTTTAAATAATCCCACTGGTGGAGTTAACAGCACTTTTCTGCTAAGGGCTGTCCTGACCACCCCTTGGATTCAGCAGCCAAACTCCTTCAGATAGGAAAAGATTGATATAATGAACACACGAGTCTCACAGGAGCAGAAGACATGGAAACAAATTATTTCTGTAAAAATCACCACATTAATCAGGGAGAATATATAATTTGTTTATGGTTTTAGGCTTTGAAAGAGTATTTGATGGTTGGGGAAAGGCAAGGGCAAAGTGTCTTCCAGTAAGATGATGGGTGAGCAGGTCACAGTAGCAGAGGGAGAGTGAAGACTTCTGTTCTGGCTAATGAAAAGGATGTTTTTGTGAGTAATGGCAGAGGTTGGGACAGGCCAGAGCCTTTTCCTGAGGCTTGGGTAATTTGAAAGACAGTCTATCCACAAATTTCTTTGGTAATTGCTAAAGCTGCTTTTCAGGAAACTCAGTTTCTAGCTTTTCCTCTGCCATGGTCTGCTGGGAAACACAGTGTTTGTTGCTTAGACTCTCCATGCAGCATGGTCCCCTTTATTCTTACGGGACTAGCAGCCACGAAGCAGCACTGGTGACAAGTCACAGCAGTACTGTGCAGTGCCAGATGCTACAGTAATAGGAGGAGAGGCAGGAGAAAAAGCAACAACCTAAACCAAACAACAAAACACCTATAGAAAAGGCACATTGAAAATGACCATGAAAGAAAGGTAAAGACTCTCTGATTTTTTAACTAGAGCTCTTATGGATGAAGGAATAAAATTAAAAGTGTCTCTTACAGCATACATCTGATTCTTTGGACTGTCCCTCTGTGAGACTTTGATGTAGTATCTCACCCACTCAGGTAACACTCAAGGAGGCAGCTCAGTTCAGCAGTTTCCATCACCTATGGAGCCTCCTGACGTGGTCCTTTGCTGACAGAGGCAGTTAGTAGCAGCAGCTTACCAGGTCAGTGCTCATGAACTAGTGCTCTTGAGAGGAAATAACAATTAAAAGAAAAAAAAAGTTATTTGAAAGTCAATACAAATTATGCCGAAACTGATGGGTGTTTCTCCGTATCTGGAGTGTATGCATGCCAGCCTGTGAAGGGTGACATCCTTGGTGGATCAAAACACATCCTGACCGCTGCAAAATCCAGAATCAGCAGGTCTGGAGGCAACTTGACAGCTTTCTTGAGTGCTGAGCACATCTGTGCAGCACCTGGCACATCTGGGTGGTGTGTTTCCTGCAACACTCATACCTACGCCACTTGACACGATTCAATTTTTTTAATTATTATTTTGTTTTTTTGTTTGTTTGTTTTCTATTTTTCTAGAAGATCTTGGTGGGTGAAAACAAGAAATGCAGATGGAAATGTGTCTGGAGAATGGCAATGAGGGGGCACAAAGGGCTTGCTAATACAGACTGTACATTCATTGTATCCTCAGCTTTCTTTATGGCCTAATTACTATGCAGGCTCATGTTTGGTTTCCCAGCAGTTGGGAAACTAGTTGGAAGGTGCATGCTGAAGCTACACTGTCTCATTATGCTACATGCTTCCTCGCTTGGAAAAATCATCTCTGACAAGCCACTTTCCTGGGTGCAGAGCTCAAAAGACGCCAAGAGGCTTGGGGCTCGATGAAAGGTATTTGATGTCAATAGCATTTGACGTATGCGGGTTTGATACTTTCCTGGCTTCTAAGTGATGCCAAAAATGCAGCTTATGAGAATAATATAAAGAAAGAGGACAGAGATCTAACCTCCTTCAGATAATTGCTCTGAGTTGTTGCAAGGTGACCTTCATTCACTCACAGACAGCTTATTGGTGAGAGTGCAAAAAACCTTTCTCTCTCCGGTTCCTGTGGGCATGCAAGAGGCAGGCAGTGCTCGTGAGGAACTGCTGCTGACCCTGCTGGCTGCACCAGTAGGTCGGATGTTAGTTGTATATGAACATAAGGGTACCCACCCTAATACTTTCCAATACTTCAATGTTCATGACGTAGTCCCTCCTGGCATATCTGTGCCTAGAACAGACATAACCCTATGCCTGGTAGGAGATGCCAATGCCCAGCACCTTCTGCAGACTCTTATGTGGCAATTTCAGTAGAAAAACCCAGAATAAATGGCAGAATAAATGAGATTACTTCTAGCAATGAAGGCGAGGGGTGGCTGAGGTGTTCCCTGGCTGCTTAGACTCAGGTAAATGAATAGCTCTAATATACAGAGGAAATCACACAGAATCCTGTTGTCTGGATATTTTCTCAAAGTTTCTCTCCAAGGTAAAAAGCTGCTTTTCACGCTGCACTCCCAAAGGTAGAAATAAACAGGAAAAACAAGCTGCTCTTTTATTGATTCATTTTCCTTGGTGTCAAGGCATCACAGAGGCGTGAGTTGAGAATATTGATGACGCTCAGCCTGGCCAGGCAGTGCTGCACAGCCCCTTTCAACCAGTGCATTGAGCACTGAGAGGGCAGGGAATACGTTTATACCTTTCCTTTCTCATGGAGCATTTCTGCCTGTGGCTTCTTTCTTTCAGATGCCAGACTTACCTCTCCCTGAATGTTTCTGGTTGCAGATGGTTGTCAGCAAATTACTTTGCTGTTCAATGAAACTGGCTTCCACGTAAGGCTGCTGATATTTTACATCTCCTAATATGGTAGCCAAAGTAGCCTATCCTAATTTTGGGAAATGTTTTCTGTCCTCCAACTGCCCCAGATCAGACGGAGCTGTCTGCTGAAAGCCTTCACCTGTATGAGAGGCAGTTGTTCCCAACAAACAGCCTGTTTCACTCAGAAACTTTTAAAAACCACCCTCCAAATCTCATTGCAAGCCTAGTATTTTTTTCTTGGCCACCTGGCAGACCAGAGCCTCCAGAGAAGCTAGAACTTGGTTCCTGCATGATTACTGGAAGGAACTTGAAACAGGCTTGCAACCAACCTTTACAGAGTGCCCATCAAACTGCCTGTTCCCATGGGGCAAATGCTTGTCTTTTTGACACCAAAAAGACACAGTACAGCGGTGCTAAATGGAGATACTTGCTTTCAGTTTGCACCCTTTGAATTATATCTGATTTATCAACAGCTTGTAATGTCACATGAAAAATAATGGATAGTCAGAATGTAACATGCCACAACATGCTTCAGAATCATGTCCCATGCGTACAAGAGGCAATACTGCATGCCCAGAGATATCTGCTAAAATCCCCACAACAAAAAATCACTATTTTCTACCTTTTTCTGGTCTGTTTGTGCAATCTACAATTATCACTTATTCAAATCCATGCCTTTTACCCACTGGTACCTTATTATAGTGAGAGCCTATGTACTTCTAAATACCATAGATCACATTCCCTTTAGGGCAGGAACACAGTAAGACATAATCCTAATTTGAAAGATGCAGACAGATAAACACTGGGGTACAAAACTCCACAGTGGAATTCTTGTGTACCACTTATATCCTTTGGGTAAGTTCCTGAAGTAGCTTGAAATCCAAGCATCAGACCTGGAAAACCACTTTTGAAAGCAGGGGCCAAAGAGAATGAGTAATTTGCTGAAGACGTATAGGGAATCTGTGAGAGCACCAAAGAACAGGAGCAAGATTCCCTAGTGAAATATAAAATGCTAGTCATAAAACTTGACTTAGTATAACACTATGCATCTGTTTCTCTGCATTCTTTGTTGAATTTCTTATACATGCTTTTAAAATATCCTTTAATAACATTAAAGAGGACTAAAGAACATGCAGGTGCTTCTATTTATGAGTAAGAAACTTTCTTAGAAGTTCACAAGAGCAAAAAAAATCAGTGTGTTTTCCAAGGCACAATGAGATTTCTGAGCAAGCCTTCTTTATTATTCAGTTTAAGCACAACTGAAATATATGGCCGCTTCAAATTTGGTTCCTACCTGAAGCATGCCTTGTAGAACAATGTTTCTGCCTCCCTGTAAGCCCCAGTTTCATTTGCCAGGCCTTGCGAACAATGATCTATCCATCCACGTCATGCATATTATGTCAAATTTATTACGGTAGCTTTTCGGCATATTTCCTGTCAGGGCTTCATTCTTCTTACAGATTCTGCAAATGAACAACGTTTTTAGTTACAAATGCCTCCTCGTGAGGCAGCGCTCCTGACAATAGAACTGAACTTACTGTTCAGTACTTACTGTATTTCTTGCAGAATTGTGACACCGGTATAACCAATCATTATGACACATTGCTGAGAAACACCGTTTTGCTCTGCTGTTGATATATTTCCAATTCAAAATGAACAGGAGTGATACTGGGAGTCATTCAAGCCTTGATTAGTACTTGAATAGATCAAGCATACATCTTCATATGCCATTAGGAGAAGACAACGCAAAGAATTGGCTGCCCCCAGCCAAGGCCCTGAGCCCTGGGAGAGGTTTGTCCACAGAACAAATGACAGATACATGGAAACGTGAACATCAAATATGCACAGAGCGCATCATGAAACAGAAAGAACTGCAAGCTGGTCTTGACAAATGGTGGCAGTGCTAATGAGCGTCTGGACTAAATGATTATATTCCCTTTTTGATTGAAAGCACTTACAGGTTTACATTAGCTCTGACCCAGCAAAGCATTAACACCTGCTCACAGCAAAGATGCAGAGGCTTGTGGGCTGTGAAGGCAGCGCTCACGTGTGGGTAGATAAATGAACTGGGTGTTCAGGAGAGAAATGCTCCTGCTGGCTCTTCCCAACTGGCAGGATCAGTACCCAATAAACATGCCAGTGAAATGTTATTTTTAAGATGGGAACCAGAAAGTCCTTCTGATTTTGTCTGCAGAGGAGCCTTGAGCCAGCCCTGTGGACCTGTGTGTGCTGATTGCAATGCACACAGCAGCACCCAGGCACCAGGTGAACTCAGATATGTTTATGAAAAGCTGTATTTCATTTTGCTGAAAGTTTAACTATGGTTTCCTGGTTGTTCCTCCTCTATAAGCCTCACATTCCATGCCAAGCGTAGCAACAGTTGCATTTCTTTCAGCAGAGGTAAAGCACAAGGCTAAATATTTTGGAGCATCAGTACACATTAAATTCCCTGCTGCTCTGAGAGTGCTTCTCATAAATACTGTGGGTAGGCTGTGTTATGAGTATCAGACACAGAGAAGAAGAGCAGTGTGATTAATCATAAATGGACCAAGGAAAACTCTTGTTGGAGCTTTGAGGATTGCTAACGGTTTTCTTGGAGAACTTGCAAGTGCAAAGTTATCATGCATCAAATGACTATTTAACCTAGCATTCCAGCAACTTCTCTTGCTTTGGAAGTCTATACCAGAGTCTGAAAAAAGCAGGATTTAAATAGCTGTCAGAAAAACTGAAAAGGCTTTGTGACTCCAAAGGTTTGGAGAAAATAAATACAATCACTCAGAGTAATTTTTAAGTCATGGACAAATGGCATTGAATAAGCTAACCATGGTGAATTTTATAAAGCAGTAAATAGGAGTATCACTCTTCAGACCAAGATTTAACATAGGAAAATGTCCTTTGGCAGATGAGAAACTGAATTTCTTTCCCTCAGTGCCCCGTGATGCTAGCTGGGAGTCAAAAGGCAGGTCCTATGCACTGCATTTCAGTGGTTTTCTTACTAAGCAACGCTGCTCATATCCATAGTTGTATATCTACTGCTGATGGCACCAAGTAATACTGCAGAGCTCGGTTCTGCAAGGTGCTGAGCTCCTTCAGTGTCTCTGCAGAGGGGTGAACTCTGGTTTCACTCCAGCTGGTGCTCATCTCTCTGTGACACAAGTATGCAGGCTAAGCCATTCAGTGCTGACAACTGCTAATTCCCACCTACAGGGCAGCATTGATTCTATTTTCCAAATCTCAATAGTATCAAGACCTGTACCGGATTTTTCACTGAGCCCCATGCAAAGTGCAGCACAACAGAGGACCCCATGTCACGATGGGGACTATCCACCAGATTGGGTCATCAAGTATTAATCTATGTGTTTGGATTCTGCTGCAGAAATAGTCCCAGGGCTCAAGTTTAAAGCAGCAATGTTGGGTGGCACCACTGAAAGCCAATTGCAGAGGGATGAGGCACTCTTCTGAAGGGATACAAACAATAAACCCCTCTGCAGGTCTTGGTAGCAATACAGCTGGAAGTATGTGAAAGTCTAAAGAACTTTTCATAGGATAAAATGAACTAACAAAGACATCAGCATCCATCCATCAGCTGTCAGGGAACACAACCTCTGTCTTTCATCTTTGCTTATAGCAAAGCACACATTTAAGTGGTTTCCTGCAGTGGGATGTCTTTGCTGAACTGAGGCCTGCAGGAGCCATTGATCATTTCCATGAGTAAACAACCTTGTTTTGCACTAAGCGGAGAACACATGGATGCAAAAATGCAGGTTGTGGTTTTGTAGCAAGGCCCGGAATCTCAGGAAGTATCTTCAGCATAAAAATAAAAACAATCATAAAGAAAAGTTGGGACTTCGGACTTCCCTCCCTCCAATACATACCCCTTGTTACCATCATCTTCTTCTCCAATAAAGCGCAGAGAACAGCTTCCATAACATAACATCACAGGTAGAGCACAATTTGTGCATCCAAAGTTTTCTCATCAAAACCAGAAAACAACCAGGAAAAAACAGATGTTGATTCTGCTATGGTTTTGTCATGTGAATCAATCAAACACCAGCAAAACATTACTTTTGTTTCAGTATGAATGATCATTTCCTCACTTCCAGTGAAAAACACCCATTCCAAATGGCCATTTGTCTCCAAGTGCAAAAACAAATCTTTAGTTACAGTATTTCAAATTAACATTATTTTTCTAAAAGGAGAAATAAAAATCCATTTTCCAATCACCTGTGAGTAAAACACTTTGCTGCCTAATTCTAGGCATGGCTCCCGGAGCAGAAGAGTCCTTTGTCTGCCAGAGTATGGATTTAAGGTGCTTTAGGATTAATTTTTTTTTACTTCACGCTGCATTAATTTCTTTGGCCGTTAACTGCAGTGATATGCAAAAGATACAAGCATTTGTAATTAAAATCTTCAAATTTTACAATTCCAGAGTCTGGAATCTTTAATTATTCATTCATTAGTCATTCAAAATATTTGCAGTATCTGAAACACCGGAAATCTCTTAGGTGTTTGCATGCTTTGCATTTACTGCTGGTTTTCTTTTTTTTTCCTGCAGATTTACACTTCTTTCCAAGTTTGACCCAAGAATTGAGAGCTACAGGAAGGCAAGGCTGAGGAAAACAGCTCAAATCAGTATTCTTCAGGTAGGATTTTTGGATGATGTGTTGCAACTACAGCGAAGAAAACAGAAGTACCTCTTAATTTAGAAACTACTGAGAATCCAAGCGACCACCAAATAGTTAAGAAACCATCGCTGCATTTATCTCAGTATTAAAAGCCGCCCTTCCAAGGGCTTTAAAGATGCTTCCTCAACTGCAATGTTTAGAAAAAAGAGGCATACCAAGAAATTAATTTCTCTTAAATGTTTCCTTCGAAAGTGTTCCCATCTTCGCTGTCTGTGAGTCTCTTTTATACCTTAGGGTAAAGACTGCTTTAGCTGTGTTTTGGTAATCCTTAGATTCATCATAATTACAAAGTGCTAAATAGAAAAACATGGCAATTTTCTCTTATGTACAAGAACTAGAACTGATATCAGAGCTCACTCACAGCATTACTGCTAGGCTCTCAGCTGACTTGGTCCTCCATTTGAGGCCACATCCCCTTCTCTCTCATCGAGGTAAGGGAAACACTGACAAAAAGGAAAATGAAAAAAAAATTATTATTATTATTATTAATGGTATTAAATTTAATAATTAATTTAAAAAATGGTTTATTAATTTTTAAAAAAAAATCCCAAAGTTTCTTGAAATACATCCCGCCACGCTTTGGGCTGTTTTTGATAGGCTTCTGTATAATTAGTTCTTGCTCGCAATTTCTGTGATAATTGCACTCTATATTAATTGAGCATATATTGTACTCCATGCAGTCAGCAAGTGATGAAGCTGTCGGTGTTTTGTTAGCTATTACACTGCCTGATTCTTATGGGCTGTTTGATATTGGTAACAAATTAGCCAATTTATACATCATAAATAAGATTCAAAAGCTCTGCTTTATCAGCTGGATAGAAAAAAATACTGTTATCTTGGTTGACAAAATGCTTGTGCTAAGATTCCCAGTGCCTTTTGGCAGGAATTCATCAGAGCAGATGTATTCCTTCTATTGGGCACCATTTGGTTCAATTATTCTTAATGTTTAATGGCAGAATAATTGGACAAAATGGTAATATATACTCCAATAAAATACTTTCATCAAATACTTTAATTGCTGGATCTCCATAACTGCAGTGCTGAGCTCTTTACTCTGGTTATTGACATTTGACAGACAATGATCTTAATGGGCTATTTTTATAAATCTCTTGATGAGCTTTATCAGTGGTGAGCACTAAACCTACTTTGGTAAATGGGCTTTGGTAAATGGGCTGGGGAATATGAACAAATAGGTAAAAAAAAGACAATGTGACATAAATCTGCTCCATGGCGGTACCTGAGGTAGGAAGAGGAAGGCTGGGAAGCTACTGAAAGATGGTTAATTGCCTTCACTAGCTGCCATAAAGCAGGAAACGTCCATCACTTTGACTAATGGTGAGAAGGAGAGGCTTAAAAGTCAGGGAAAGACTTATAGATCAGAAGAGGATTGCTGGCATTCCAAGGCACTGACCAGTTGACTTCTGTGTTGCCTGTTTAGATAATGTGAGGTACTATGAGCCCTAGGTCACTTTTCAGAGCTCCTCACTGCCCAGGGACACAGGAATACGTTTTTTCAAGCAGAAGGCACTCATTCAGAAGGCATCTTTCCCCAGTTTCTATCACTCACCCTGTAGAAATATCAGGCAGAAAGACTTGGCGAGCTCCTTTCCAGTTTGGATTCAGCTCAGGCTCACTGGAACAGGAGGCACCTACAGGTGTGGGTTAGAGAAGAAACAGGACAGCCCTGCCAGGAAAGGAAGCGGTGTTCCTGCAAACCTACTCCAAAGGAGTACCTACTCTTGAGTTGCCAGATTAATGTCGTATTGTGAATAATGAACCACAAGGACTGAGCTAGGGGCCTGGGACCACTGTAGAGAAACTGCACAGCTGGTCCTGAAGGCTGGGAGTGACACAGGCACCTTCTGAATTAGCTGCTTTTAGCACTCCTCTTAGAAGAGGCTTGAACACAGTGGGTGGGTGGTTCTGTTACACCAGAAACAGACAGCAGAACAAAAGGGACCACACATAAAAGTCGGGCTGTGCTTCTGCCGCTGTTGCTGCATTTTCAGATCTTTGCGAGATCTGGAAACGACTGGGACAGAACTCGTGCTGTGATGTGAGAGAGCTCAAGCTTAATGATGAAACCTGGAAATCAATCTTTAGAAGGAGGCACAGCTTTGGCAGACCCCTTCGTGTCTCCTGAAAGTAAGCCATTTTCAAAGGGCAGTCTCATGAGGATGGATCTGGGAATTTCCCAGCTAGAAAAGCCAATGCAGCTGTCATGCAAGAACAGGCTGCCTTCAGCAGATGGAGCATGACAGCAAGAATTCTTTAGGCTTACAAGCAGCTATTTCTAAAATGGGTATAATCCAGAGAATAGCAGAAAAATCAATAGATGGGTAATGTTAAGGAAATCAATAGGATTGAAGCTTTAAGGCTGAGTTGTTCACATGGAGAATTGATGCTAGCCTGGTGTTGTCCTAAGAAGTTTCTTCTTGATGCGGGTGCACTCAGCATTCTGGACATTGGTGTGAAAGCGGCACTGCTCTGCACCCGCCAGACAAATAATGGAAAAAAGGATTCATTCTCACAAAAGCCATTCTGCGTGTCTGAGAAAATTCACTTTCTGAGTGTTCTCTGAAGCAAATCTAAGGAGTGATTACCAGCTGCTCGGTGGACAAGCTGTGGAGATGAGTTATGCCAAACATTTCACCGGGCTATAAGACTATAGTTATGGAAAGCTAAATGCAAAATAATTTATGCTTCATTTTCCCCATGTTTTGCACATGCTTCTTCAGAGCACAACTCAAAGGGGATTAACATCTCCACATCTGAAGTGCCAGTCCTGCTGTGCAATATGGGAAAAGCACTTGGGAAAGAAGTAGAAAAGGCTGCTGGCAATGAAAGCTTTCAATTCTTCAGGAACTCGGGATTTAGGCTGAGCAGTGCTAATCAATAAACTTCAGGGGATGGCCAGGTTATGATGGCCCAGGGAAAGGAAGGGCAAGTTGCTGGCTCAGCTCACCCAAGTCTCTCCAACACCAAGCAGCCCTGGAGAGCAGTCAGGCACATCTACATGGGAGCAGAGGATTTTAGGGTTGATAGTTTCTACTGATAAAAAATGAACAAGGATTCACACCATCATTAAAAGTTTGAGCTTGTCTGTATGTAGCAGAGAAGTGCAAAAGGGCAGAACCCAGGTTTGTGTTTGCTATGCAATCCCTATCTCACACTTTGCTTGGTGGCAGAAGCAGGATGAGCCCTTTGATGTCCGATGGTAGAGCTGCTGCTCTCCTATTTGAAAGGCAGCACGAATCCTTCCAAAGCTGCAGGCTGTCTGCATTCACAGCCTGCGATACTGCAGCTGTAGGAGATTAATACCATGCTGCTGCCAATAGCCTTCAAATGAAGCCTCTGGACACAACCAGCTGGGGAACACGTCCTTTTGCTATGCAAGCAGCCCACGTAAGGCAGGGCACTGAATGCCATGTATTTCTTGAACTGTGCTGCCCTGCATTGGCCAGTGATCGGTCACGAGGCCAACCAGAGCAGTGCTCAGGTACAAAATGGCATTTTCTAAACCTCCCAACTGAGCCATCAGGGAAACAAAGGAGGAATGCCACCGTAAGTACTTGTTGCAGTGCCCTTTCTTGCCTGTTATTTTTTATTTCTGTTTTGGTGTGGCTGGAGAGCAGCAGTCGGCACCTAGCTGCAAAGAAGCTGCCAGATGCAATTACAGTGAAAGTCTTGAAGGACACAGTGCTGCAACAGAGACATCTGAAATATAGGGAGCAGCTTTGTTTAGCTGTGTGGCCTTTTGCTGCCCTGTAATTCTTTATGTCGATTATAATAGAAAGATCAAATTTCTCATTTTCCCATCTCTCTATCTAGAGCAATGCAAAAACTCTTACACTTGATCTCTCTGAGCCCTGCTTTCCCATAGTCACTTACTGATACTTTGTCACTGTCACCTCTCTGACAGCAGTCTCCTTGCATGCATGCGTTCAGAAGACTTGCTCAGGTAAATACAAAGGACCCAGTTTCCAAATCCCATTGTGCTGCACATCTCAACAGCACTTTAAAAAATGGAGTAACCTACTTCCTTCTCCCCAGACTTGGCTACTCTTGTTAGGCTTCATTTCAAATTAGCTGGGATGTAATTGGGAACTGGGACCGGGCTACTTCCCTGTTGTCAGAGACTCAAGGAGGTTTGGAATGAGGCATCTCCTGTCCCAAGGAGGTGAGAAAGGCAATATATTCCTCATGGCACTGCTTTTCCTTCCTCCTCCTTCACAATGTGGGAGTGCTTCAAGGACACATGGAGGACAGGGATGGGAAACTATCATGATTCCAAAGTGGAGCTTCTTCATTGCAAGCAAGGTGGCATCACAGCCATAACCTTTCCCTCTTACATGATCCAAGTCCTATCGGAGTGTCCACAAGAAATGGAAAGCATCTATAACTTGCATTCCTCCAGTACTGCTGTTCCTACAACACTCAGCACCCACAAACATGGGCAGGAAATGCAAAAGACAAATTCACGTATGCTACCAGCTCTTGAATAAGGCAGTTTTATCTCACGTGAAGAATAACATCCATTAATCCACGTACACTTTTATTTTTAATCTTCAGCTGGTACTTTCTGAGGCTGAACAAAGACAAAGATAAGTTCAGGATTCTACCAAGGATGCATCTGTCTCTGGATGAAAGGATCCTGACATCAAACTGAGTGCAGCTGGGCTGGAAAAAGTTTTAAATCACTGCGATCGACACAAGTTTTGCACCAAAGTACAAATATGAATACCATGATTTCCTCTGGGTGACAGACAAATCCTGTTATTCTACTTATGAATGGGTCTCATTAAGGGAAAAAAAAAATTGTTGGTGCAACCTGTTCCCTTTTAAATTAAACATATTAAAGTTGATAGATACCCCTAATTCTCTGCTCAGCCTTTTACGTATTGCAATAACACTGCTCCCATTGTTCGGGAAAGTCTCGAGTCTGCATAATCTGCTTTTCATTTCCCTGGCAGCTGCAGATCATTCTCAGTGACTAAATTAAAAACACTTTCTTTTAAGAATCCACCAGATCTGTCCTCCTCATTCCTCCCTGCACCTACAAGTCACAATGAAAATAACAAAACAAAACCTTCCCAACAAGCATTAAATCCTAGCAAATCAGGCTGGAAGGTCACCTCATCCATCCCTCTGCCCTGAGGCAAAAATCAACTCATCTTAAAGCAGCCCTGGCAGATGCTCATCTAACTCCAAAACACATCGACTGACGATTTCACAGCGCGCTCCTTGGCTCACCTCTTGCCTACAAACCTGACCTAAACTTCCTTTGCAACAGTTAAAGTGCCTCACTGCTTGTCCTGGTTGCAAGAAAGACTATTTCTCCTTGGAGAAGCACTAAGTCTGGTAGGCTCCTAGATTTCTGTAGGTAAGCTAACTCCTTTCAGAGTACATGGTGTTGCCAGTACCAAGCCTGGAGTGCACAGCCCAGCGGGGAGGCTGGAACTTGTGCTTCGGACCACCCTGGGTGCACTCACCAAGCACTGTGTGCCATCCAGCACAATGGCACCATCCAGACCAAGCTGCCACAACAACCAGAAGTCTGAGAATGCCAGCAGTTCTCAGGCAGGGCACGCAGCACAGCTGTGCTCCCTATGGTGCAACAGGTTGTCCTGTGGAGAAAAGGCGCTGCTGACAGATCTACACCAATGTGCCGTTCCCATCACAGCTATTCTGGTGATGCCAGCTGCTTTTGCAGACACAGAGAAGGAAAGCCCTGACAAACAGGATAGCAAATGAATGTTAAGGATGTAACTCCAGAACTCCCAGCTGTTGTATGCTGCTCGCTGAGAGAATTTCAGGGTATCTAGTTAAAGACATAACACAATGTCAGCATTAACAGCTTCCTCTTGCTTTCCCATCTACATGCCCAATCCTACAGAGCTTTACTAATACAGGCTGAAATCTCAAGATTCAAAGGCAACTAAATCCCCCTTAAACTCTCACAAAGGGGATTAACTGAACTTACTGCTGCTTCCACCGCTGCTGCTTCTCCGCAGGAAGGGCAATGCTCCCGTGTGTGGGGCTCTTCAGCTTTCAGTGCTAACCACAGAACATTGGGCTGGGGACAGCAAACCTCACTTGTGCCAGGCTGCAACTCTGCGTGCTAGAGCAAAGAAAAGAGTATCCCTTCCAGGTACTGCATTACTTGTGATTTAGAACAGCTAAAACCACAGGAAGTGTAAGTAAAAGCAAGGGAGACCAGAACCAACTACACACGTTTCCGTGCACAGAGAAACAACCCATCCAAGTGAGAGCAAACCAGTTCACAGCACCGCACACAGCAAGCTGTGCATACAAAGCATGCCTCTGGTTACAGAAAGTCAGCGGTGCCATGGCACAAGCACAGCATGCTGATTCAGAAACACATGCCCAGAGCTAAGGAAACTTTCAATGTAACAGCTGAAAAGTAAAAATGATACTGTTCTATTCTGCATATGGCTTAACAGGAATGAAACTTACATGTACTGTCACTAGATTATGCATAAGAAATGGGAGAAATATTATTTTTATGGTATAAGGGTATATTACATTAGTGAATATAAATTCCTATGCGTTTAACTTCATCAATCTCTAACAGAATGCTGAATGGAAGAACACAGAATACAACAAACAAATGTATTTTCTAGAGAGAACAAAGTCATTAAATGGGTTCATTTTTACATTTATTTGACCAAACAATTGGTGTAGATAATGTTAATCTTTGCAGAATAATCATATACACACACAACAATGGTTTTGAGATCCAAAGTAGATAGGCAGTGTACGACAACACTGCATAAACAGCTCTCCCACAGAATGCCTCCAGTTCCAGTATTCAAACACAGGAAAGAGTGGCTTTTGTATTTATGGTGGTGAGGTAAACATTTTGTCCTTCAAAGCTGTGCACTTCCACGCACCTTCACAAGAACTGCTAACGACACCCTTCTGCGCCATTCAGTCACTAAGTGTATACCCAGTGGCAGTTTATTGCTGTCCTAATGGCCCTAAGTTTTTGCCTTGAGCAATATGGAGAGAGAGGAATGGAGAGGAAAAAACCTACAGATAGTGATGACAGCAGCCTATCTCCACTATTTGTGTGAAGGGACAGAGATCAGTGCAGGTAATTTATTTAGAATGTGATCGTTTTAATGGAAACGTCAAGCAAAAATTATTTACATTTTTCTAAGCAGAACGTGGTATTGATCAGAGCTGCTCAAAAATCATAATTAAGAATTTATTAGACAAATTTTAACCTCTCTCCCCATTTACAAAATCTTCAAGACCTGATCACAATACTCACTCATTTGTTCACCGTTCAATTTATTGATGATTCCATGCAGTCCCTGTGCTGAGTGAGATCTGTACTGATTTCTGTAGTTACACAAGCCATTGGTATTGTCTTCTGTTCCCCGAGTGAATGATTCATGTAAGTAACAGCTTGAATTTGGACTGTTACAAAAGCATACAGAAGCTAAATAAATTTCAGTCCATATCTGGGTACTGAAACTCATTTCTAATATAGATTTTTGCTGGCATCGTAGAAATGAAATACTTTAAAAATTGAAAAGTTCATCTGTGTTTTATTCTCTATAAATCAGAAATGTTTTTTTGAGGGTGAAGCTATTTCAATTTCAGAATATTCCACGATGCTGATAGAAGATCGCTTCAGGATCTCACCTTATTCTAAAACCTCACAGCAGTGGTATACTTAGGAAAGTGGTTATTCTGAAAAGTGAGCAGCCATTTTCTGCCTGACACACACATTCTCCTCACATACCCTCTTATGTGACATGGTCACACCTAGAAACACTGCACCTCATTTCCAAAACCGAGAAAATAAATCACATTCCACCTATTTACAGGTACAGTATAAGAAAGGAAAGTCCTTCCACTACCAACTACTCAGTCTCTTCTACTGTGAGGTATACTTGTGAATCTACAAAAGAATTCATCTTAAGGCAAAACGTGTACTTTCTAAAAAAAAAAAAAAAGAAAAAGAAAATAAACTTTCATTGGAATAAAAATAGATATTGTGAGCACAATTTTTTTTTACATTCTTGTAAAAATCCATAAAAATATAAACCTATCATCAGTTTGCTGACTCTTTATAATATAAAAACATGATTGACAGTATTGTGAAAAACGTTTCTCAGTATTTATCAGTGGCAATTCTGGAAGAAAAGGAGAAAAAAGATTTATGAAATTAAGTATTAATAAAACTCTTAATACCAAAATTATCAAAGCTAGCTGAAGACATACTTTTCAAGAAGGTAACTGCAAAGATTTGTGAGGCCCAATTTGCGAGTCTATTGTTTGCCATGTGTCACAAAGAAAGTCCCCCATACGCTGATGACAGCCTAGGAAAATTCCGCCAACCCTCTCTGAAGGGCCAAGAGGAATGACGTCTTGTAGAACATGCACACTTCCCAGCAGATATCTTCAAGGAATTATTTTTTGGCCACACTTGCCACTGCTTTCTTCGCTGCATCTTCAAGGTCACTTGCAGAGGTAATGGGGAGTCCACTTTCATTCAAAATGCGCTGGGCTTCGTGAACATTTGTTCCTAATAAAGAACATTGGCTATAATTAGTAATTAATATTAACAAATACACGAGCCTCTTCTACTAAATCTCTATTAGAAGCGCTTCAAAGTACACAAAATTCCATTCAACACCACATTCAGTGACTGATTTAGACTGAGCTGAGAGGAAGGCACTCAACTTCAGTGACAAATTTGAAAGGCAGTGCAATATGATAGCTGTCCTCCCTGCAAGAGGGACTTTGTGAAGATAAGAGGTTCAGTCCAACACCCAGCAGAAGGGGTAGAAAGATCCCACATGCAAGAGCAGTGCATAATGGATCGTGTACAAGGTCTTTAAGATGCTTAGAAATTCACAATCCACTCTTATCCCTGAGGTATAAAGGACCATGTACTGATGAAAGTCTTAATTCTCTGGAGCTTTCCCCAGCAAAGACACTTTTGATCACTGATGTTTTGAACTTCAAGTCAGGTACTGCACTGAGCAAGTGGAATCCACCCTTCTGGATTACATCAGCAGTCACACGCACGACACCCCAACTCGATCCTCTTTAGGATCATTTCTATCCCCTCCTGTGCATAAAGTTTCTTGTTCATTTGCCACATCCAAACATTTATTTACTTTGTAATTCCTAGACCTATCAAAATGAATTTTAATTATACTTGGAACTACACACTAATTGTATGTAGTTAATTATTAACCAAGCAAGAAGCATACTCTGTGTTGTACAACTTCTAGAATGTTCATTTTAAAGGGTGATTTTTTTTGCTTTTGCCAGATGTTGTACAATGTCTGAATTTACACAGAATAAGGAGAGAAATTCCAAAGTCTATCTAAGCAGTGTGCCCAAGTCAGGACTCCCACTCCTGGACTGGAAGACCAAAGACATCCCCACAGCAGCAGTCCTAGCGCTTTGCGATGGGCACAGGATGTGGGAGGAAGAGGAGCGCAGGCCCCATCTGCCTGTTGGATGGTGCAGCCCACAGAGGTCATCGACTTGCAGAGGACACCCACTGTGGGACAGTGGCAACTTGGGGAGGAAGGTCAAAGACATCTGCAATCTCTGACAGAAGGGAGATGTGGTTGCACAGTAACATCCAGAATGGTCCAGAACTTTTCCTACAGAAGAGCATAATACCTCAAACAAGATCATACTGTTTGAGGTTTTTCAATCATCTATACATTGTAATGTGGAAGTTGCTAATTGCCAGCAAAGAACTGTATAGGAAAGTCAGAAGACCCTACATAGGTCCTCTTCTCCATTAAGTTCCTTACATTTGTACAGCAATTCCCATAAAGTCTCAAAGGTTTTATCTACAATTTCAATACAAGTATGATAAACTCTAAACACCCGAGATTATACCAGTCTCTCAAATAGGATTCTACAAGTGTTATCAGCAGAACAAATGGAGACAGGGAGAAATTTATACTGGAAATTTTCCCACACAGAAAAAGATGCTGTTAGTGATAGCTTCATATTTAACAATTGCTCTGTTGACCAAATTGCAAATATTAATTTATCAGCAGGTGTGAGTAAAACAAAACCTTGGGTCTACACTTCACTGCACTGACTGCTCTGCACACTGCTTGTCTAACATGCATTACCAAATCAGTACAAAACATGGTCCATTGTGAAGGGAGGGAGGAGTTTATGCAGATGAATGAAAACATGAAAGCTTAAAAAATCTCACTGCTGTCAGAACACGAAGGTCACACACACTATTTATTAAATACTGCTCTACAGGCAGGCCATACAACCAAACATTTTTCAAGTATTTCATCTGCAGCATCTTTTTAAACGAAAGCTTTTTATCCCATCACGCTGAGTGTTTTAGACACAGAGAGCATGCAAATTGTAATCATGTCCGGTTGAAAGCAGAGTGTTAAAATTAAATGTTCAGGAAATAGTGGAAACATTTAAGAATGTACATAAGACATCATCTCATTGAAGTAGATGTTAAAATAAACAAATAAATAATGCCACTGTTCTGACATTAACCTCCTGCCACTGGATGGTGTCAGAGAACTGTACACAGAACCCATATGCAGACTGTAGGAAGTAACCTGCTCTTCACCTGCACCGTCACTGAGAAAGTGAAAATGCACAGCACTGAAGGCTGCAGGGCTTTGCCGTTGTGGTTTTTTTCCCCTCTTGTTCTCATTTGTTTTTTGCTTCTGTTTTTGTTCTGCTTTTTAAACTTGACTGCTATTAGGAGGATGCCTCTCTGATGAGAAAAAAGATGTTTTTTCCTTCTGACACGTGTTACTACCAATGACGCTCCAAAGAAAAACAAGAAAGCTCTAATTTTATCAGTATATACTTGCAAGACTTTATATTCCACTGGAAGCCTGGGCTTTGAAACAACCTCAGTATTTGCGTACATGTAATCTGTCACATTTACATTTCTATCACCTTGAAATCTCTGCTCTCCTCAGCAAAGTGAATCTATTCAACTCATTGCTCCTTGTAATAAATATTCTATCTGGGCATGATTCCACGAATTGTAGGATTCTACCTGCACACGCTGTTAGGAATGAGACTGCACAGGTTGAATGAAAACAAAAAATAAAACACCCAATCATACTCCAACAGGATCTTAAAGCCAGGATGCAGGAAGAGATGGATACAAAATAAGTTCTAAATGTGACCTCAAAATGCCCCATTCTTCACTCTTGGTAGATAATGTGGCATACTAAAAATCACAGGTTATAGATACTAGACCACATTTGTGCTGACAAGCCATTGGGAACGAGATAGACAAACTGGAGCAAAATTCCACTTGTAAAAAGATTTCTGAATAGGAAAATAAAGAGAGAAAAATCATTAGATGCTGAAAAATACAGATTGTGAATCATATGGCTGAATATAAGAAGTTAGGGATTTGGGCATTCGAATAGAAGCCAGTTTGATTCTGTGCTTCCACATTTAAGTAGTTCTAATTCCTCCCATTTCTTCTCATTCTAGGACGAGAGAAACAGAATTCATGTGTTGATAGAGAGAATGGAAAATTCCCAACACAGGAAGAGGACATCTAATTCACAATTCTTTTTTTATTCTTTGCTATTTTCATCAAAGGCTGAGCTACATAAGTGAGAAGCAATTTTTGGCTTCCATACAGCACTACTGGTTTGCTCTCACAAAACTTAATTGAAATACATTACATTTTAAAGGACAAAAAAAAAGCCCTGCATAAAAACAGCAGAAGTGAGTTTTCGACATCTGTAAAAGATAAAATTCAGAATATGCAGTTTCTCTTTTTGTCTGTGAGCCTTTCAAACAACAATAATCCCATGTCTCAGCTGGTGAGTTCTTTACTGATAAGGCAAGTAAATACATGTAATTATAAAGTTACCATTTTCAAAGAGAAGAGTAATCCTTTCTTTATCCACTGGTAAAACAGCTTGTAATTATAATTCAACTGAGAACAAAGATTTGTCCACAGAATCCTGCTAAATCAAGGCAGATTTGACTGATTAAAACTCTAGTCATCACGACATTTGTAATACAGTGCATGTGGGCAAAGAGTCTTTAAAGTGCAGGTCACAAATCTGTTAGATTTACAGAAATAACCATGAACCTTCTATTGGAAAAATGGAAATCCAAAAAAAGTGCTTGTCCCTTTTTCACCTTTTGAAGTGTAAAGTGTTATCAGAGATGTTTCAAAAAGTCTTGGGTAGTCTTATTACCTCTACAGTACTCATTATTAATTCAAAGTTGTTATATATTTGGATAACCCAGTACGAGTTCAAAGAAGAACAAGGAAGATGATTAAGGATCTAGAGGGATTGATTTCTGAGGAAAGATTAAGAGAACCAAATACATGTACAGTTGGGTTGGGTGATTAAGGAGCAGAGAAAGCTGGAGTTACATGCTAACAGCTCCTAGGTGTGACTTCTGAAGGCTGTATACATCAGAGGTCAGCATCTAGAATGAATTCACAGATAACACTAGGAATAACAGAAAGAATTAAAATGCTTTTGAGGTAAATATTACGCAAAAGTGAGAGCTGAATGTGCTATAATGGGACACAATTTCCTAAGAAAACATGGTAACATTATCCACTGAATGACCAAGAAGCCTAAGAAAAATATTATCAAACCTAGCAAAGAGTGTGCTATCATGGGAAGACGGCCAAAGCAAGATACTTGCATTGAATGATGTGCTGGACTTGCTAAAGATTGACCTTTGGCCTCTGTGCTTAAGCAGCACGTGGCTCTGCTAAAGTCCATGAGCCCCAAGGCAGAAGCTCTCCTGATTCTCCCTTCTTCCAGGCAAACCCCACTGAGCAGCACCTTTCATATTCACCCAAACATGAATTTTTCTGGTCTCTTTAAATACTCTATTTTTCCAAGGCTATTTAAGTAAAAAAGAGATGTTTTAAGCATATCAGTGCCGTGCTGATTTCAGCCAATGCACTTTTTCTATTCAGTGGCAGAAATCTCTCTTCTTCCTTCAGGATATTTCTCAGAAATCAGAAACAGAAGTTCATACCCACTGCCTTCAAAGAAAAGGAAAGAGGAGGAGCCAGTAACCACCAAGGAATGCTCTTCCTCACCTCTTTATTATTTCTTTACTGGATTTCCTCTAAAAATTATTCTGAATCTTTAGCAAATGCAGTTTTTTAATGGATTTTAGCTGGACACTTCAATACTTGGCTGAAGAATGCACTGCAGTAAGCTCTCTGAGAAATACTACTTCTGACGTCTTTCTTTTAATTATATTGGAGAAAAATTAAGAAAACTATTTTGCCCCGGGTTCAGAAATAATAGAAATGCATTCAGCAAAAATCACATGAAAAGGAAATACCTTCCAATGAATAGCAACTTGCATCAAAATCATTTCTATTTGCATTGCAAATGTTACAAGCAAAACCATAATGCTTTCATTGCAAAATTTCATCTCTTTGCATACCACCTGGGTATGCAGGTATTGTACACCAGGGATATAGAAATACGCAAGGAAAGAGAGTTTATTGGCTTTAGGTCATGCCATAGATAAAGGGTTAAACATAGTGTGCTGGACTTGCTCGTTTAGAGCTTAGAAACCAACAAAAGCTGAAATGGAATACTGTGAGCACGAGGGAAGATTTTGTCTGGGACCATCAGCTCTCACCTTCCAGCCTGACCACCAGAGGCACTTTCAGCTCAAGCTCTCGGCAGGCTTTGGTAATACCGTTGGCTATAATGGCACAGTTCACGATACCACCGAAAATGTTTACAAGTATTGCTTCAACCTGTGGGAAAGAAGAGTGGGAAACAGTTATTTTTAATAAACGTGTGTAACAGAGCCGAAGCAGGGTAAAAATTTTCCTCTGTTAGACAGAGTTTCCTTTACAGAAGGCTGGAAGCTTCATGGCTGTAGCTTGAAGAAGTTGATTTTGAGTGTATTGTTTCTGTAGTATGTAGCAATGATTAAATGCCTTGGCAATGCCGTGGCATTGCAATTTACGTCATAAAAGACATTATTAAGCAGAAAAGGAGAATTTCTAGCCATAAATTAAAATAAAAACAGATGAAACAATCTACATTTTAGGTTTGGAAGAATCTTCAGAGTTTGGTGCTCAAGACACACTGGATATGTGTTTATGCACACTTCACAAATATGGATGTACGCTTTATTTTAAGCAGTACAGAGGACATGGTAACACACTTGCCCTGACTTGATAAAGATGAGTAAAAATCCCTTCTAATTAATAAGGAGAGGCATGTAATGAAGAGTTTTCATTGCTACAGATTAATTGATAACAACTTCAACTGCTATTCATCAGTTTATAGAAACTGAAAATCCTGCACCCATTTCACCACTCAGACGCTTTGGGTCCCCAGCTTGAAAGGAGCATTTGATTTTCATGAAATCAAATACAACAACAGCAAAAACTAATAATAAAGACAGGTAAATAAAATTGAGAACAAAGTAGCTACACTGATGTTTGCAATAGAAAACAGCACAGTACAATGCCTTAGAAAGATAACTATTCTTCTACACACATAAAATTATGTCGAGGTAGCACAACACTGAATTCAAATTCCCATGACATGCTTCCCACCACAGCTCTTGGAGGGCTGAGGATGCTCCACAATTTGTGTTGCTTCTCTGAGCAACACAAATAGGCTTTGCCAGAATCGCGCTGACTCACAGGAAGATGAAATAAAAAGAGGGGATTAGGTCTGAAGGAATGAAACAACACTGGATCTCACTTGTGCGCTATGTCAACCATAGCTATACTAAACTCATAGCACAAGGTGAACAGATTCCCTTTGCCCTGCAGGCAGATGGCCTCATGCTGGCACTGAGAACACTCCCTGCAGTCACACATGTGTGCAGTTCTGCACCACCAGGTCCGGCATTCCTCTGCAGACAAAACATGACAGCTAGCTCTGGAGATTTGCAGGCACACAGACTGAAAGCTCACCACAGCCAGAAGTACTGTCATCCACAATACAGAAAGAAAAAGGGGAAAAATCTCAACATATGCTTTGCTTCCCACAAGTAATCAGCTCACCTGTATCTTTCAGTAGAAACTCAGATTGCAAAGCCATCATTTACTGCTGGCATGTGCAGTGCAATGCTGAACTCCAATGCCAGCTCAACAACCCTAAAATGAAGGTGACAGTGGGAGCACAACGCTGACTTCTCTCAACACCCCCTGCTGCTCCCAGCTCCAAGGCTTCTCATGACACTGCCCTCGTTAAACATCAGGCCAACACCTTAATGTCACGTTAAATGCATACATTCACCAGTCTACGGTTTTATGGTGATGTCATTCCAACTATTTATGTCACCTCTGTGTTCCCAGAAAGTCCTTACCTTTGTAGAAGCTACCTATGATGGAACCTTACAGGGCTCCTTCTCTGCTTTGCTCCAACTACCCACCTGTGCACATGCAAATATTCATGGGCTTGGGGTGTAAAAACACATCAAGGGAAAACAGAGCCCTTCAAAGTCTTATGCCATTAACGCCTACGGTAGGGAGCTACCTATGCAAAATGCTTTGATGCTGAAATGTACTGGTTGGTGATGTATTCTAGCAGGACAAGCCCCAGGCACTGCTTTGCCCTTCCTAACACATGCTCCTTAATCAGGGACATTGCATCAGGCATGTGACATATCAACTTAACCAAGGGTGTTTACATTATTAGAGATAAGGAGGAGGATATTATGCTCAGTACAGATATTTTAATTCCTAATGCAGACATTCTCATTTAAGGATCTGCTTTTTAGCTTTCAAGCTGAATTCTAATCAGGTCTTCTAATCCATTGGCAGCAAAAGGAAAAAAAAATGTTGAAGGAAATTAGATGCAGCTTGGATAATTGATGTTTGTATGTTTGACTTTAATAAAAATACACTGTTAAATTAGAGAGGAGTCTAAAAGGATTCAATCAATAAGAAACTGATTCAGGTGGAGAATTCAATCTTGGGTTTTATTGTAATCTTCCAAATAAGCCAACACATCAGTCCCAATGATGCTGAGATTCACTTTAACTTCACTGAAACTTATGATCATTGTTTATATATGCTTGTGTAGACCGACGAGATCTTGCATTTCTAGTTGAAAGAACTTTACCATTCAGACCCTGCATACAGATGGAAAGGTTTTCAGTATTTCATGTGCACAGAGAACGTGCATCTCTGCGTTACTCAAGTCTATAAGAGAAAACCTCTACTTTTTTTCTTAAATTGGAATTGTTAAGTATTAGCGTTCAGTATCTAATGCATATGGAACGACAGATTAATAGCAAGAGGGTAAATTGCCCAGTACACGACTTGGTAGCATTATTACCACATCTACCCAATAGTATCCCTTATTAAATTAATTTGTATTTCAGTTACATTATCAAGGAAATTCAAGATAACCAGCATATCCAAAGGTTGGGTTTTTTCCAACCACCTAAACAAATGATGTGAAATCACCCTCAAATGTACTCAGAATTAATTACGGACTCCTCTGGAGAAACAGAAGAACCCACAATAGCATTAAGAAGTCACCATCAATGGTGGTAACATCCTGCAGGCTGCCAGCTCCAAGCAGAAGGGGTGGAAACTTAAGTAAGAGCTGCATTACTGCTGTCTTCATGCCAGGTACAGCATGAGGTTTTGCAAATGCTGCACTACCTATTAATTTCACAGCTCCTAAATACTATAGGTACATACATACAGACACACAGCCTTCTCTCTCTTTATATGAGAAATATTTATGTGTAGCTGAATCTATATAAAATCTATATTACTTAATTACTAACAATTTTAATTTACAGCAACTTTTTGTTAAAGCAAGCCTTGACAAGTTTTGACAGAGCCTGCAGTCGTGCTCTACACACCTGACACTGGAAAAATAAAACAAAAACCAACAAAAACCAGCAAAGTAAATGTAACAGACCAATAACAGATGCTTCAACTCTAACAAAACCTCAGATTTCACACAGAACAAAAACCCCACCATAACCGCTCATTAACCTGAGGTTTCACAACTACTTGAAGATGGCCCAAGCATGGGTGGCCACCAGTGAGGGCTGTCTTTCTTTCCTCCATCTTTTTCCCTTATGTGCACACACAGATGCATGAAAACTCACGATGAACTGTAAATATTACTGTAAAATCACCAATATAATCTCTGACCTTGTGCAAATAGTTGTTTTATTTTAAAAGTAGCTACTCAGCAACTATCAATAAAATCATACCTGCAGCAAATTAAAAGCTCTGCTAGTGAAGAGCTCACTTTGCTTTGCCAGAAAAAGAGAAAACACACCACATACCCACCTTTACATCTCAAGCTAGCCGAATTCATTTATTAACCACTCCTAGCTCTTCCATCAGCTAAAGACATACACAGACTCTCTGAAACACCCTGTGTTTGTCACAAGGACATCGCAGCTCATGCCCACAGTGAGGACGATCCATTCATGGGCTGCAGTTGGCCAACTTGCTCTTGCCTGGAGGCTTCCAGTGCTTGCCAAGGTTACAACACAAATCCTATCTCCCAGTCCTGCTGGTCAGCGTGGTCTAAATTTGCGTCCTCAGAAACACATTATTTTACCAAAGTAATCCATGAATTCACCCAAAATTAAAGAAGATAAAGCCAGCATTATGCTGTCAGGCAAATCTGAGATGAAACAAAATACATGCATACAATGGGACATGTAGTTCTTCATTTTCAATTTAATGAGGCACATTTTCTATTTTTCCACCTGTCTTTATATTCATTTATTCACAGTTTTAAAGTATTTGTTTCAAAGTGAGAAAAGCAGATTACCTGCAACTCCCAGCATCACGTAACAAAACAGAAATGCCATACATTTGCATCTTTGCTCCGCATTTCTGCTCCAACTGATCCAAACATTTCTAAGCGTCCCCACATTACTCTACTTTGGTTCCAAGTTATGGTTATTTACTCTTATCCAGTTTTGAAATCTTACTGTAACCTACTAGCTTCTTTTATCAGGCAACGCTCATGGTTCACGTGCAATTAAAGATTAAGCCTCCTGTATCAGCGGTACGAGTCACAAACACAGAAACAATTGCTTCAGACATCCACTAGAGGACAGTGCAACTCAATGTGGAAAGGGAATACAAAAATCCCCTTGGAGAGAAGAGCGGGGTTATTTTTCCTACTTAAAAGCTGAACTCTCTTATTTTACTTTATGAAATGAGAGGCAAAGTGATATTTTGCATCTTTAGGGTGGAATTTTCAAATTCTGAAGGTGATAAAATTAAGGAGGATGAGTCATCCAAAAGTAAAGCAAGAACGCCTGCAGTCAAGCAATATCAATGCCGTGCAATTTTGAATGTTTTTGACTGTTTTAAAATGGGTCAGGGTTTAGGATTCACTATAACACACCGTTATATCACAGCATGAAAGGAATGCTGATGAATCCTCCAAAGATTCAGATTTTCTTTTGGGGCAGGGGGACTGGCTGACAAGTAGGAGAAGCACACTGAGCGTTTCCCTGACGCTGTCATTTTGGCTTTTATTTAAGAGGTTCCTGAGGATCATGTGTCTCACAGAGAGTGAACGTGTGGCTCTTGCTACATCCACCTGCTGTACATCTTTTGGGAGCAGAAACATTCCCATTCTATGTCTCCTTCAAACTCCCAAATACCACAGCAGCCAGCACGGCAGCCTTTGGAATATTCACTTCAGCATTACTTTTCAGTGAGACAAGTCACTGGAGAAGGCCTCTGGAAAGCTTCCCCATCTGTGGGTCACACACTAGGCACACTCATCACAACGATGCCATCACTGTCGTGCAGCACCTGGCACACAATCACACTTCAAGTGCGTTTTGGAAGATGCAAATCTTCCCATGTTTTCTGTGCCTGTACTACTGCCTGACAACGTATCAGTCAGTCCCTGTCCTGAAACCATGTTCTCAACTGCATTAACATGAGCTAATTAATCCCACGTCAGAATACAGGCAGAGCGGGCAAAGGAGTGCCTGCAACCACGTAGGCATGTTTTCACTGATAGGATGCACAGCAACCTCCCATCTTAATCTTTATTTATAGTAATAACGAACAAGAATAAGGAAAGAGAGGAAAAGAAAAATCTCGAGGCCACAGTGCTATTCCAAAAAATATATGATAATTGAGACAACAGCTTTTACTATCATTTTGGGGGATGAAATGCAGCTGGCAGTTCCTAAAACAATTGCATTTTCGGTGGCAGTATGAGAGGATAATGATCATGGGTACAAGGAATAAAAGAGCATAAATTAAATTTGTTCTGACTATTGTTTAAATATCTGAGCTTCAGGGAGATCAAGCCCCTGGATGAGCCCATGCAGATCAAAATAGAATTAAGGGGTTATGATGACTACCTCCATGACCGCATACTGCAAGAACAGAACAACGCACACATTCAATTCTGCATCACACAAAGGTGCAATATTGCAGATGTTCTTAAATTTTCTCTTTGTGCCCCCAGAACCAAGGGTAGTTGCATGCTTAGGTCTGATTTAGGGATTTTATTGTAGCAAAAACATGATGCAGTCATCCACCCCTCTCATAGGCTTATTTGGAAAGCGCTGGTCATTAAACACTTCGGGAATTCGTGTTATTTGACTGCACCATATTAGCATAATTAGTTATAAATACTTTCCAAACCCACTTACCCAAGGTGGTTTATAGACTACAAAAGGTCTATTAAAATTGATCCAATATTTGCTGAATTTTGCCTGTGTACTTTTTAATTTCTCAGAGAAATTGTACTGTGTGCTACCCTTAACATTCCTAGCGTCTGAAGTCGAAATCAGATTTCTGACAAACAATAATCAGCTTCCTGAAAAATAACATAGCAAAGTGATCCTCATCTAAGCAATGTCATATGACAGGATGCGTGTGCTCCTGCTATCTCAGCAACACGCTGTGCCCCAGGATGGATCTGTGCACCGTTTCACTGGGCTTTATGATGCGTTCAAAGGCCAAAGGCCAAATGATTTTACATCATTCAAACTCAAAAAACTCCTGGAAGGAGGGAGAAGATGGATAGATAAAAATGGAACGAGCGCAATACTCGACCACAGCACAGGGGCTGTCAGATGAATTGTTCACACTAAGTTATGCTGCTCAGTGCATTTGGGTGTGTTAACAAACACTTGGCCAACGACCCAAACAATTAAATTTTGCAATCATGAATAGCCACAAAACAACCTGACTAAACAGACCTGCTGATTTGGTAATTAGTTCAAGTCTTCATTTTTATTTCAATTAAAAATGCATATGATCCATTTGTGAAGATCTTCAGGTGTGCCTTCTCTCAACCTGTTGGCCACGGATGTGATTCTGACATGAAGTTCAGCTCAGTTGTGCTTTACTGCAAACTGAGAGAGTAACTTCAAAGTTCAGAAGTGGTGGAAACAACTGAGGCCTGAAATCTTGATGTAATGTTTGAGGAATATCGGAGAAATTTCTTAACAAAGCACAACATTTCAGCATGTCATTTTAAAACTATTTTAAACTATTTTAAAACTGTTTTAAAAGAAGAAAAATAATTCTTAGCCTATAAAGACATCTTAGGGCTTCTCTATCTACTGAAAGTTGGGAACTCCCTTTGCAAGAAGATTTCACCTTCTGTTTGACTTCACATCATAACGCACCCTAAGCGATGAGTTGCATGGAGATAAATGCATACAGGATACCAGGTGTCCTATCAGAGCATCTGGAGGTATTCAAGGCCAGGTTGGATGTAGCCCTGAGCAACCTGATCTAATACCAGATCTGGTGGTTGGTGGCCCTGCAATGCAGCAGGGGGGGGTTGAACTTGATGATCCTTGAGGTCCCTTCCAGCCCAAGCCATTCTATGATTCTATGATTTACTTTTCCCATTGTTCAGTTCTATACTTTCTCTTGAGCAAGGGACAGGCCCAGCTGCTACTTTTCCAACCATTATGGCAAGGGATTTGTTTGCTAAAACTAATACCCATCCAAACCATCTTCATCTCTAAAGGTATATTTAAAGAGAGAACGGAAATACTGTATTTATCTAGACTATCAAAATATTAAGTGATTGTTAACCACCTCAAGGGATAAAACGTGAAGAATAGTGACTCTCTTGCTCTAGAGAAACCAAGATCTTCCTATTTTTTACCTGAGAACCATCTTTGGCATGTATTCCCCTCATAGAAAAACAAGGAATGCTACACAAGCTCCTATCTAGGTTGCACTTTTTTTTTCTTATTGAGACAATGGAAACTTTCAGAAAGGGATTTTGTAATAACAGAAGCTTAATTAAAGTGTAAAAATGCATTGTCATTGGTACTGAACTGCGTATACACGTCTGAAATCTGCAAATAATTAGAAACAGTTCTTTTATGGTAACATGCTAGTCATCAAAAACCCAAACTGCTGCGCTCATTAGGTTCTGAATTACTATCACATAAAATCAGCTAACTATTAACGCATAAATGAAACCACAATGGAAACAGTAAAACTAAGGAAGGTACAAAGAAGGGTAACAAAGACAATGAACAAGCTTTGGATATGGAATGAGCAAATAAAACAGGGCTTTCCATCTTAGGAAAAGGAAAGCTGAAACATGGTATTTAGGGAAGACCGCAAGTAGCGAGAGAAAGAGGAGCAAGTTGCAATCACTGCCTGCCTCCAGGGAAGTTTCTTGTCTAGCCCTTTGTTTGTGCAATGCCAGAGATGGCAAAAAAAGCAACCAACAAAAAAGGGGTCAATTTTTCGGTCATTTTTAAATAGAGAATACTGTTACTGTGAGGACTGGCACAGGACATTGTGGATGTGGAAAGCTTACACGAGTCCAGAATATACAGCCATAAATTCATGGGAGGAATGGCAAAGGTTTGTAAATACAAGCAGATCAAAGATCACTTGAAAGCAGGGGGCATGTGTCAAAAAGCATCCTCACATGCTTGTCCTCTTCTAATGCTCTTCTCTAGGAACTGGCTTTTGGCTGCTATTGAGACAGAAGATGATATATCAAGACAGATCCAAATGTTACTCAATTCAGATATGTTCTTCCATTAAATAATCGGTATATCCATCATTTAATTATTTTTCTTATGCATCCCCTACTCAAATTAAAAAACAAAGTAGTTAGTGCTTGAATGTCTGTTCCTTTATCTGTATCCCTGATTACAGTACTGCCTAATCTCAGCAGTTACCATTTAACACTGTTGAAGTACATGCCATCTGACAGATGACTGAACAGGTAATCAATAGCCCACCATAAGGACTTGCTGCCACCTAAACATTGGTGAGAACTTTTGTTCCAGAATCTTCTCTTTGGAAAACTGGTCTGTCCGGCATTATATATTGAAGACATTTAGCTTAGAACAGGACTGCTGAAAGATGGATGATGATCCTTATCATTTGTAAGGTTTATGTAAAGTAATTTAAACTAAAAAAAAAAGTGACAGTTTAAAAATTAATGACCAGTAATAACATCCTGACGAACAGGATGCTGAGAACTGTATTACTGTGAAATGGGGTGACTCAGAAGCTGACAAAGTGGCTCTACATCTTTTTTCGATTGTCTTGCTACTCGTGAAATCATAAAATGCAATTTAACATTATTGTTTTCCCTTAGAATTAAGAGAGGGAAAATGCCCTGAGAAATCAGTGACGTTACCGTATTCACTCAAATTATCTAAACTCTCATCTTCATTTTCAGTAAACTTTTTTTAACCTATTTTCTGCATTGAAAAAAAGGAATCAGCTTCAGAGAAATAATTATTTGATAATGAACTACCAGACACTTTTCACAAATTTATCTAAGCATCTTATTATAAAAGCAGAGTCGAATGTTTTAAACCACAACCCCAAAGTGATATAATCAGCAAATCTGAACTGTGAAAGAAGTTATACGGCTACATTAAGAAACAGATGGAGTGAGCATAAAACAATCACAGATAAGCCAGCATAAAGGAACTTAACTTTAGAGTAATCAAGGTTGAGATGCTCAAGGCAGCCATGGGGAGTCATAGACATTAAAATTAGCAAGAGAAGCATGTAAATCACAGTCTGCTTCTTATACTTCAGTGCAGGTCTGTACAGAGCAACACAAAGAACTGGAATTCTCTCACTTAACCATATTACACTCCTTGACAAGAGATTTTGCAGTATGGGCAAGGAAAAATACCTAGGAGAGCCAGGCTGAGTATTCCATAACTACCTAAAGAAAATCCAGATGCCTGTCAACTTCAGTGAGAAATAGAAAATCTTCTTAAATTTTCAACTCCCACATTAAATAGGAAAAAAAAGTCAAAAGCTGACCATCTATCACAAAGCCCAAAGACCTCACTTGGCTTAAGCAACAGACTTCTAAATTCAAATCTTCTGCAGTGATCCATCCCTGTGGTATATTGTGAACCTAATATTGGTTCCTTGGTGTAGGAATCCAAACAGGAAATAAAAAACCAACCTGATTCTATTTCAACTGTAATATTACATGCTAAGTGAACAGTTAAGTCCAGCGCTGTCTCATAGGTTTTAGTTTCAAAATGTTTAATAAGTACATGCAAAGCAATTTCTTAATCTACAAACTGGTACCATAAAAGTGACATCATAGGTTTAGGATCCTCTTGTGGCCACTTTTTGTATTTCTTTGCTGGATGACACATGAAATAGAGAAGTTTGTCCTTATCTTGGATTCTGTTTCATCACCTAGCACACCTTGTTTGCAGACAAGTGCCCAGAACCTATCACAGTCACGCAAAGCTGTACAAATAAATGCAAATTCAAAGTCTCTATTTCAAAGATAACAATGAAAACGGTTATAAGTAAGGAAATTGATGCAGGCAGAAACAGTCTAATGCATGTACTGGGTGTAGATTTTGTTAATTACTTTTTAAGTACTTAAACACAGTAGTAGCTAAAGAGAATTTGAAAGAGAGATTACATACAAATGCTTCCAAGTGGGTGTTTCCTGCTGAGCCGCAGTCTGCCATAGCAGCACTGATTAATCAGGGAAGCCTTGCCTTCACTTTCTAGTTCCTTAATGGCCCAACACCACCCCCATTCCCACCCTCTCTCTTCAAGCACCGAAAAGGCTGCTCCTGCCTCCATTCTGTACTGCCAGCTGATGGCTGCCATTGCTTAAGCTGAAACAGACAGCCTAAGACACTTTCTTACCCAGACTTTCATGTCTAAGAGAAGCTTGCCAATAAGATTCCCCAGTGCCACTCCACTGACACCTTTCAGTTATGGTAACCTCAATCCCTCAAAGAACTCCGGATGTGACAAAGATAAGCCTGTGATTGTTGCTCTCCATCTCCATTTTCCAACCTAGACCATGCTGGAACCGTGGAGCACAAGATCCTGAAATGGCTGGAATCTAAAACAAGCATGAACAAAAGGAGAGAGGAGCAAGATCTTACCTTTTCACCTGAGCTACCTGCAGTGCAAAATCACCTCCGAAGACTCAGAGCTCTTTTTATTACAGACTTGGACTTTATTCTGCACCGATGCACTGTATGGCACAGTGGTCCTGGGCCATCAAGAGCCAGAGCAAGAAGTGAAATACAGGCAGTAATGACACTGTGCTGTAACAGCAATTAGCCTCATCCAGCAGCTGCAAAATGACCTTAGTTCAGCAGGGAACTAATGTACTGGCCCTGAAAGCCAACCCATGTGCACTTCAGGCTATTGTCTTTTAATTCATTGCAGTCGGCATTTTAATGCTACAGTTCACCCCCATAAGGATAATGCTGAACAAATGTGGATACCTGCAGCCAGCACCGCAGCCGTGTGTGGATATACTCTCACCAGTACCAGCCCTAAACAGGCAGATTATAGTTCTGAGAAGCAAGAAGGTGACACATCGGTGTGTCCCAAGAGATCTTATCCATTGCAGGCCTTTGCAACTAGTCCTTTGCAGAAGCAAAACTTCACTAATGATCCTATTTCCATGGGACACCAGCCTGAAGTAGCATGCTACGTTTGGTCTTCAGGGCACCAACACACAGTCAAAAAACTTTGAGTTCAAGAAGTTCAATTAAGTGAGGATGCACACTAAAAATCACACTGATTACTCCTCTAAAACCAAGAAACCCTGCAGCACTCAGCAACTCTTGCCTCAGTGACACCTTGGAGTGCTTACAGACAGCAAACAAGAGGACTCTGGCTTACTTCAGCCTAATTAAAATGTTTTAAAGGAATTTAATTACAATGTGCCAAACCACACAAATGTAAAGATCCTTCCTACAGAGAATTAGTGATGAATTGAATAATTTTATTTTAATCTAACTGTTGGCAAGCGATGTGGGTTTCTTGTTTGTAAACAACCATACTAATGCTAAGCATATTTATTCACAACTTGACACGAAATACAACTCTGTAATTAATCATTTCCCTATCTAATTCAGACAAAATAAAACCCCAAACTTGTACCCCTCTCACATTATGAAATAGTCAGTTACGCACAAATGAATAATTATCTGAATTATCAACTATCTACAGATGTGCGGCTCCCTTCAGCCCAGACAATGGCATACCCCTGGTGCATACTGGTAATCTCTCACACATTCACTTATTCTTTGTTTTAAGTGAGAAAATCTCCTTACATATTAAATAATTTCAATCATGGGCTATTTAAACTATTGTTTCAGGTTATCTATTAATTGCAGGCTTCCCTATCTGCATTCATTGCTAAGATGCCAACTGTCTCATTAATTGAAAAACGCCTATGAGTGGGTAAAATGTCAAAGGCCACAGGTTGAGATTAATTCTGTAAAAATAAGCTAACAATTCCAATGACAACTTTTCACAGCTTAACTGCTTGAAACCCTGTCTGATTGTGACAACACAAAAGCTAAGTTGCAAATAAAAAAATACTCATTAGAGCTGATTTAATTTCAGTCTTAAATAATTTGCAAGAATAGTTTGCTTTTCATATCAACAGATGTTTAAATCTGAAAGACTGTATGATTACACTTCCTGTAAAACAGTATTTTCATCTGAAATGCAACAATTAGGAGTCAATATGAAGACACTGAGAACTATGTTTCTCACGTAAAAAGATTAAGTTCTTTGTACGAATGTTACATTAAACCCAAATAAGACCAGAAATGTAATACTTTGCTTGATTATGGCTTTGAATATAATGGTAAAATTTGTATGGTTTTTTTCTGCTCCACTTAAAAGGGAAAAATAGATGCACAACATCTTCACAAGCTCATTGCAGTCTAATAGAATAAAAGTAGTACACAGGCACATTGTGCAAGCGACATCTTTGACAGTAAAAAGCTTCTGCTGGTGAAAACACAAACAAAAACCACGACACAAAACACTGAAGATGCAACAGAACTCACCACATGCCACAACCTCGACTAGAATACCATGAAGCCAATGCTATTTCATTGTGCTCAACCCCTGAACTAAAAAAAAGCCAAATCTTTTTTTGCAGACTCAATATAAGCTTGCTCTAGAAGTCTAACTTAGAAACCAACCACTTAGTTTATGCACCTGTAACTCACTATAGTATCACAGATTGGTTTGAGTGGTGTGATGGAAAAACGAGTGGGAAAGGAAGAGAAATAATTAAACTTCATAATCCAGGAAGTCAACTGAATGATTCTTGAATAACAACGGACAATAATACACTTATTATCAAAGTTTCCTTTTGTTGTTTGTCTTCACTGACTGCAGCTGACTGACACACGTTTATAATCCTTTGCCAGCCGCAGACTGAGAAGTCTTTTGAATTAGCCCCTCAACTCAAGCCAATGAATTCAAGTCTTTCCACAACTGACTGGGCAATGGTTCAAAACCTCCCTTCAAGACACCAACACTGACTTAGCAGAAGAACAAACAGGTTATTCCTTGCATTTGCAGGAATGCCAATTCATTTCAGAATTACAGACAATCTGGATGAAAAACTGTAGAGGTATTAAAAGTAAAGCATCATAAAAGTACCTTTGCTCTCCAAACTTCTAAACAGTTCCAATTTTGATTCAAATTTGAGGCATATCTAAATTTCTAAGAACTTCTGATAAGGAGGGTCCAAATAAATGTTTTTAAACCTGTTTCATTGGCAACATTTTTTTGGACCTTGTTGTTCATATCCACAATTTAACTGTCTAAACTTTCTTCTTCATTCCGAAAGCAAAAGTGTATCACAGTTGAAACTGCACAAAGAAGGATGTATGCTTTACAAAAAAAAAATCCACAAAATAATTAAAGCCAAGGTAAGTGGTACAGTGATTACTGCATCACCCCTTTCCTTTGGGATTATTCTGGTCATACGGAATGAAGTTGTTCTGAAAAGCTTTGATCCTGTTCTCATGGAGCATAAATGGGAGGATTCCCAATTGCAACTCCAAGCAACACATTACTGCAATCAAAATTGATGCAAATCAGGAATGAGAGGCACTGGAAAAGCAAGCGAGGTCCTTGCTGAGACAGTCAGTACATTTCGCTCATAAATGCTCATAAACTTTCCATTCGCATCTGTCATCGTTTCTTGATTTTTCAACTAGCCAGATGACAAAATCCAAACATTTGATTAAAAACGTACCAAGAGGCTTCAGAACTCAGAATTAAAGAAAGAACAATCTGTGTCAGCAAGTTACGGCTGCTCATGCATTATGATTAAAATAAACAAGCATTTCCAAGGGTTCCTTTGCAAGAGATTATCAAAGTAGCAACAGTGTGGAAGAAGCTGCATTATGGGGGATCTAAATAAAGCCAGGTGGGATTCAGAAAGCAAGGAGCAGAATGAAAGGGTCAGTGTTTATTTTGGCAGGTATCTACAGTGAATGACTCAATGTTTCACTTAAGATACACAGAAATTCTCTAGAAAGGTGAGGAGTTACATAGCCAGCTGCGTAATGGAAGCAAGCTGGGGAGAGTAAATGAAAAGTAGAGGGAGCAATAATACAGCAATATTGAAATGGTTCAGTTTACTAGTTTTTATTTTGCATTTCTTAGGTTTGTAATTGTTTCATATAGGGTGTCTTTAGCCTTTCTCTTGGAAGAAGCAGTTGGTTAGAGGTTACTGTCAGAGATATAGTGACTAGGAGAGATGACGATTCTGACTCAAACTGGTAATGCTTATGCCTGGTGTTTACTGATTCTATTTTCCTTTCCTTGAAGGACAGGTTACTTTGGATGCAGCAGCTCACTGATGTTTCAAATAAGTCTCATTCAAGCAAATTGCCAAGGGAAGACCAAGAACGTCATATCACCATCCCCAGGATGTTTAAATTCTTAATCTAAACAGTTATACCTCTGAAATGGCCACTGTTTTTTGCACTTACTTAAAATGAGCACTCATTCAATGTCATCATCTCAGTTATTTTCTGGCCTGGACTTCAACTGCCCTTAAAATTTCCTTCCCTGCAAAACAACTGTGGTCCAGTTAATCACCATCATAGCCTCCCTCCATTATTACCTGCTAGGTTTTGATTACCTGCACCTCAGCAAATCCAATATCACTGATTTCTGCCTATAGCTACAGCTGTGATGATGACTTCTAGAGAACAGTGGAACTGGCAGAAAATGCTGAAGTAGCTCTGCACTGACAGCTTGCTTTCCTGTTGGCATAAAATTCATGCAGAAGTTGCAAAGCTACTTTTGAAATATTTATTTATTTTTACTGTTCAGGCTTTAAAATCAAAACCCAGCAAGACTTTACAAGTCCTATTATTTGAATCTGTCTCAACTCTTCCATCATACTCTATACTGTGGAATTGCAACCCTCCCTTATACCCTAACATTCATTATTTGACAAATGAAATCCACAAACACATCTAATGGGAGAGCTGTGAACACTCCCAGTGAATGGCTCACATGAAAAAGGCACTAAAATTCTTTCAAACATTTTGCTGCTGAAGAACTAACAATCTACTTGTTGCCAGCTCAGAAAATCAGATGACTACACTGGCCAACATTTAGGTTAACCTACCAGTTGTGGCACAGGCAGGACAAACTCTTAAAACAGGGAATCCTGCAACAGTTCAGCTCGTGGATTGCTGGATATGGATGTCACCAGGATGCCCGGATCCTGGTTCTAAACACTTCCAGTTTTAGCACTCATTAGAACAAGCATTCATTGCCCTACGCTTGAGTATTTTCCAGCCTCCACTTGTACGTCAGATATATGTAAGCATTCATCTGAAGCCATGTCAGACTACCCATACATCAAAAAATAAGCATGGAATCCATTAAACATTGCTCACAGCTGGGAGCGCTGCAACTCCAATACAAAACCTCAAAGAAACAAGAACCATTCTATTGATTTCTGGATAGCTCTTTTGGTTTTCCAATTATGAAAAAGCTACAGGTAGCAGTTTTCTTCAGTATAACAAGATGCTGAAGTTGTCGCCTGTTTCTCATTAATTTTTCATTTCTACAAGCAAAAGTCTTTTCTAGGAGTGCTCAGTGGCAGTACAAGTCTGTTCCATTCACTTTTCAACACCAGACACGTATTTATTTCTAAGCTTTCAATTTCATTGCATAGCTTGCTATGCAACTTGCACACATCAGCCAAAGCAGCAGACAGCTTTTCACCAAAAACTTGTAGCTTGACATATACCTTGTCTTGCCTTAGGCTTAAATTGATTAATTCATCTTTCACTTGTGGTAAAGTCTTCCATTTAAAATGTTTTAGTAGGAAGAGGCAGATTTTAAAAACTGAACCAGAAAGAATACTTCCAGCCCGCTTTGCATATATAGTTCAAATACAGTATTATGCTCTGCTGCTAAGGAAGTCTTTAACTTAATTATGATGTTACTAACTCCATAAGTATCTGGTTTTCGTATATTCCTTCCTGACTCCTTCCTGTGCAAGAAGACTACAAAGCAATGGCTGTCTCAGGGATTTCTCCTCTTAGAGCTTTCTGGGACTGGAGAGGTGACTGAAATTCTCACATCCTTTTTTTTTTCTTCTTTTTTTTTTTTTGGCAAGCATTGCCAAGATTTGGAGAAATCTACCATAATAAAAACACGAAAATTCACTTGACTTCAGAAACTCAATAGATTTTTGAATGGAAGATTACAGAGTAAATTTAGTCCATAAAATACTTGAGAAGGCAACAATATACTGCAACTTGAAAACACATACTGAAGATTATAATGTGAAAAATGGAATCGCAGGCATAAAATTAGATAAATCATGGTAAAGCTCACAGGTAAATATATGGTACCCTCCTAAATTAATGACATTTGTATATGTAGATTGAGAATTTCTTCTACAAAATGGTATACGGCTTATTCAGCCACAGGGCTTTGAATTGAAAGCAGGGATTTTTACTCAAGAGTTTGCAGGAGGTCAGACAGGATGATCTTAAAGATCTTTCCTAATCTTCAATTCTGTGTCTCAAGGAGTACATACAGATTCAGTCTTGCAGAACTCCCGAGTATGTAAAACATTGAGCATATTACTACTAATAAGTTTGCTTTTATCCTTGAGTAAAAAGGGTAGATGGCACTTGGCTTTCCCCCATGGAAGTAGTTATGGGTGTCAAACCAGCACATGCAAGTCTGCTCACCTACTTTCATTTAGAAAACTATACTAGATGAACAGTTGATTCACTTTTTTTTTAAGTCTGTTTCACTGAAGTGCTGCTGGTACCAAGGAAACTGAATTCAAAAACACTGAACTGAACAGCAGGTCCTGGACACAATATATCTCATATACATTAATAACAACATTATCTGCAGGAGTTTCTCAAGCAAGTGAAGGGAATCAAAGCTCGTATTTCTGTGGATATACACTCAAAGTCAGATAAACAGAAACAAGTAGGGCATCTTTTGTAATACTGATGCTGACATTGCATCAAGGAGGCGAAAGAGGCTATGGTAATTTCAGGGTTCATTAGAAACACAGAGGGTGGGGAAGAAATCAGATTTTGCCAAATAGAAAAAGGGAAATCAGTAGGGAAAGTGGCTTTAATTTCAAGCTCGCGAGTATTACAAATAATGTAAAGTTAAAAAAATAAAAACAAACTGCCTTCCCAAGTATTTGTGTATGCACCCCTTAGAAATGCAGACACTAATTTATTTAAGCACAGGCTTCTGCACAAAAAATACAGGTAGTAACCTAAAGGTTATAAAGTTATAGCTCGGTGATCCTTCTTCATAGATGCCTTGAGCATTCTGTCTCTTACTTTCCCTAAACACTCCCAGAAAGTGAATACCCATTGACTGGAGCACACAGCAGGCGCTTCCTCAGCTGAGACAAGGATAAAATGATCCATGCAGCATCTATCTGCCACTCCAAAACCTCCTCTGGAACTTCCTAAAATCCAAAGAGAATCTTCTGTTGACTTGAGTGCTGGACGTAAGCAAAGGGTATCCCACTTTTCAGCAGGGAGAACTACGCCTAACAGTAAAACAGATCCATCTAAATTCCTCTACTGGCCTTCAATAGTCCTAGAAGGCTGGAAACATTGTCTGGTAGGAGGCACCTAGTAAAAAGGAACACACTTTCAGTGAATATCTTGGTAAAATGTACCATTTACAAAGTACTGAGAGTAAGAGAGTGACGCAGCATCATCCTGTGGAACACTAACAGCAATGGCAATCTATGTACACAGAGAGCAGATGACTGATCTTCAGCGTATCCATGAGCTGTTCTCTTGACAAATCATTGTGATGGCAGGACATAAAAGAGGGAAGTTTAACCTAGAAAAGTAGGCACCTACAAAAGACTATGCTGGATGGAGATAAACAGATGAAAAAAACAAAAGTCTTGTTCACTCAGTTTTGTAACCCTAACAAAGATAAAGACAAGCTGACTTTCAGCTGACATTATCGCTTTATCAGGGCAAAGCGTGGTAATGACGCAAAACACTCCTCATGTTGCAAACATCGTATAAGCAGTGTACTGGATACTGCATTTTGGAGGTTGCTAGAAACACCTGCTTCCCTTTAACACTACTCCTGTGGCTTGTAGCTGTAGGTCACAAATTGCAAACAGCAGCAGTGTTATTAGCTTGATTTTCACTTGTATTTAAGACAAGAAGGCCATTATTAGACCTTGTCGTATACAGAGGAAGTCCATCTAGCAGGCAGTAAAAGGCTACACCATGCTGTTCTGCAAAAAAAACCTCAAAACATTGAAAACATCTTTGCTGAAGACAAGGAAAGATATGTTCCTTCACACATTCAGGGAAATGAGACATAAGCAAATACCACCTGCCTAAAGAGGGAACAGGGCTGCAGAATAAAGGATATTGGGTGGCCGCCATGACATCCCATTTAAGCAGGAAAACTAACTTTGAAGCACTGCTACGTGGCCTGTTCTTTAAGCACGCAGCGCTACACACGTTCCATTCACATTTCCAAAGCTGTATTTATCCTGATGCTACAGCCCCAATTAGTGAATATAATAAAAACAACCTAAGCAGTGGAGATCAGAAACTATTATTAAG